>JAABNX020000016.1:365414-379029 GCA_015163995.2 Mormyrus lacerda | reverse complement strand
AGCCATCGAGTAACGGGCTGCTGCGGCTTAGAAGCCATCGAGTAACGGGCTGCTGCGGCTTAGAAGCCATCGAGTAATGGGCTGTTGCGGCTTAGAAGCCATCGAGTAACGGCTGATGCGGCTTAGAAGCCATCGAGTAACGGGCTGCTGCGGCTTAGAAGCCATCGAGTAACAGGCTGCTGCGGCTTAGAAGCCATCGAGTAACGGGCTGCTGCGGCTTAGAAGCCTCCTAACAGGCCTTTCTCATTACTGTAGGGGGTCGACTTTTCCTACTGTTTATTCCTCCAATGTCTTCATCCTCTTATTATTATTATTATTATTATTATTATTCTTTTTAATTCTGGGATATTTCTGTGACTATCTCCTATGTCAAGGTTGTGCATTTATCCAGAATGAAAGCTAATGATATTTTTGCCCATTTCTACAGTGCAGAGGTAGGACATCCTGATCCCGGAGTGTCCAGCAGGTTTTCTATCCTACCTGATGAGTTACTATATGCCTGAGATTTAGAGACCAGGTGAGATGGAAAACCTGCAGGGCACTGGCACCCCTGGATTAGGGCTGCCTACCTCTGGTATAGCTGGATGTTCTGCTGTAGAGTCAATAACTTATTCAACTTGACATGCTCAGCCACTACGGCACCTGCTAGCGATTGGCGAACGGCTAACCTTCTGCTTGAAAAGGCAGCTGGCCCAAAGCCGGATTTCGCTGGAAGGTATGAAACTCAAGGAGCTTCAAGAAGACAATGCCGGACTGAGCCAGATAGATGCTGATGGTTAAAATTAAAGTTTGTATAACCCCCAGGGTCCCACGTCGACAAGATTACAGCGAGAGATAAATGAGGGGATGGATGTTTGGTAGTGGGTGCCTGTTTTTCATTTAATTTTGTATTAACAGAATGTCTGCATTCTGGAGCAGGAACCCAGTGACATTAACTCTGTCCTGCCAGCCTGCCTGCAGTCATACTGTGTATAGAGAGACCAAGTAGAGCGGTGACTGTGCTTTAGTGAGGCATCAGCATGGTCACCAGGTTTATGGATTAGCCAGTACTTACCAGCCCACATTTGCTCCAAGTTTCCCGGGACTTAACCACACAGGTGCTGTGTAGGAAGGCAGGGTTTGGCCGTGGCACGGACATCTGCGCGGCACAGCCGGCGGGCAGCGGGTGCGGCAGCCGCATACCTTGGCGCGGTGCCGCTGCCGGCCGCACGCGTTCAAAGTCACAGCCAGTCAAAGTCAAACAGAGGCGCTCACACACAAGCTGCTCGCATGGTGTCTAATTTGCTGCCTAATGGCCTGACACCCCTGCAGATGTGAGTGGGTGGGGCTAACACTGAGCCTGGTTTTGATTGGGTGACAGCGAGTGGGGCACCTGTGACGGGCACCCACACGTTGCCCTGGCTACGCGGCAGTCCCGTATGGCGGCTGGCGCCGTACTGTCGCTCCGGTAATTAACTCCGATGGGGTCAGTAGGAGGTTAATTAAGCAGCGCATCTCCCAGAAGCCCTGGAGTGGTAGGCGTCAGAGCCTGCGTTGCTTTCCAGCATGGATTCACTCTTGGCCCGCTGTCCGCTGTCTCACCGAACAGGTAGATGGCCAAGGAACGTACACAGGCGCCCAACACCTGACTGGCTGTGGTGTCGTGTGCAAACAGTAGCTTATGTGCCAGTCAGTTGCTTGAGACGCCGTGACTGTCAATCAGCACGGTACAACTCAGACACAACACACGACTCAATAAAAGGGACACGGGGACTGGGTGTTGACGGTATTTGAGGACATTTTAATAAATAATGTGGAAAAGAAATGACATGTTTTCAGAGTCGGTTAATCTCAGAGTGTAAAAGGTTGGGCAAGCGGTAAACAGTTTGCCCTTCAGTCACGGTAAAAACCAAACAAACGACGATATCAACCCAGGCTTCTCCTCTTGTGCCCAATTCTTAGGCGGAGAACAAAAACGGAAGAGGACCCCCCTAACATGACATCAGGGTGGCACAAGGACCGAGTGCATGAGCATACAACCAATAGCTAAGCGACCTCTCCCGTCCCGCTGGGTGTCTTTGAAATTGCTCGCTGTATTCCCGCAGGACATTAGCAGTGATGTCACAGCGTAAGTCAGATGCTAATTACGATCCCGAGTTCCTCTTCTTTTGTTGCCGTAGTTACCTGTGGGACTCAAGTGTTCTGAAGATTCCATCCAGGTTTGGTAGATTAGTAGACAGTGTCAATGGGAACAGTAACGCCACAGCAATAGTTTTGGACCTCTTCAGAACCATTGGTGCTGCATGAAACCAGACCCACAGGATGGCAAGCTACTCTGGATAGGCCCTCGGACACCATCCCGCACGTCCATCTCCAAAAACGTACAAGTCATTAATCACAAACAGCAAGACTCTTGTCTTTGCTGCATTCCTCCAGTAAAAACCATGTCTAATAGATAAAATGCTTTCAAATAAATCTTAGTGATTGTGCTTTTACAACCAAAGACAAATAACAAACACCGATGACATTGACATTAAAAAACAGTGCATTCCAAAAAAAAAACACAAAAAAACAAACAAAAAAAAGCCTAAACATATTCTCTCCAACGGTTGCACTTTATGCGATAAAAACGAACAATTGAAACGGGTTGAGAAAGACACCAATTATGAAAGAATGATTGTTTCAAACAACAATGCAGACGACACACTGGAGCAGGTAATTAAATCCGGCTGCTGGACCTGGCAGCCACACATCTGCTGGTGGCTGATGATGCTCCAGGAACATCCCGCTCAGAAGTGCATTGTGGGGGAAAATGTGACATCCCCACACCGCGAGGAAGAAGGAAGTGCTGAGGGGGGAGGGGGGTTCAAAGCACTGTTCAGAAGAGAAAACTGAAAAAGAGGACTTGAAAATGAGAAGCAGATTATTTGTGTTGTAAAGGAACTTCTACACAAGTCATTACGGGAATGTAAAGGGCCAGCGTTTGCGATGGAATGATCTCAGCCATCGGGTGGGGGCAAGGTACCCCCCCCATTTAGTGTGGAAATCATCCTCCCCCATCTGCTCTTCAACTCTCCTGTATCTGTGGACAAAATCATTATGGGAAGCAAATGAAACAACAAAAATATTTTATGAATTTTTTGATAAGATAAAGTAATTAAAAGGCTAATGTCTGTGGTCCGGCGTGCAGGACGAAGCCCACCTGCGGGTCTCCCTCCGGCTGCTGAAAGGCCCCAACGTGGGTGAGTCCCGGATCTGTGGGGTTCCTGCGCCCCCCCGCGGGCCCCTCGCCCCGGCGCCTGCTCCCGGAGCCACGTGATGACATGGAGCTGGAGGAGCTGGGCTCTCGCACCCCCGCCGCTGGCGGAAAGGAGGGCCGGCTGTAGGGGGGGATATCCTCCACGCCTGAGGCAGAGGGGGGAGCAGTTACACACGTGTCATACAGTACATAGTATATGGGGAGCAGTTACACACGTGTCATACAGTACATAGTATATGTTGCTCTTTAGTGACCGAAAAACACAGATGTAGGCGTCAGGAGAAGCATATGGGGGTGCAAGGGGTCCAATGGTCAAACCTCTCTACCAATCTTGGGATTTGAACCAACAACCACGGCATCCTAACCTGCTAAGCCACATTGGTCCATTCACAATCCCTCCCGCACAAATGAAATACCTGTATACCTCGAGCCTCATGTCACAAGCACGGCAGGTGGCTACCTGGGTGTGGGCGTGGCTGACTGCTGGCTGACTGCTGGCCCTCCTGGCTGTTGGATCTACCCCCTCGTGAGGTCCTGTGTCTCTCCTGCACCTCCCCAGTCCTATGGCTGCCACCTGCAGTTGCTCTTTTGTCCCTGCTGTCTGTGCAGCCGGGCAGCTGGGGTGGGCAGCCGTGGGAGCCCGAGAGAGCTGCTGCTGGTGAGGGGGCCACTGAGGAAGGAGAATGATGACAGAGAGTGGGTACGTGTGGGCAGGCCGGCAGGGATGGAACAGAGAGTGGGTACGTGTGGGCAGGCCGGCAGGAATGGAACAGAGAGTGGGTACATGTGGGCAGGCCGGCAGGGATGGAACAGAGAGACACACACTGCCCACACTATGGCTGCCAGTGCGAGGCTGCAGGCAAGGAACAAGAATGTAGAAAAAGGGCAGGGCCACAGGTATACTGGCCCCACCAGAAAGCTGATTGGTTCCCTCTCCTCTCATTCACTGATTCAAAACATATCATTGGCTAATGACAAAGTCGGCCCCTCTTTATGAATTATGGCCCCTCACCCACCTTAAAAAGATCCCTATAACCACATAGCAAAAAACAGACAGACACATTGCTGAAGCTGATTAAGGTTATAAACACACCATGTTTAGCTAAACCAAAATGCTTAATTAATTAATTGAATATCCAGTTGTATAAATGGGTAAATATTTTAGATACTAGGATGAGAAAAGGCACAGGGATGCAGAAAGACACCTTCTGCGTAGGCCTCCCCCTGCTGGTGAGGGGGCTGCTGCTGCGGCTGTTTCTGCCTCCGCGGGGGACGTTTCTGCGGAATGGCCGCGCTCATGTTGCTGTCGGTGGACACAGGGCTGCAGGGACGGTGGACTGGGGGGCAAATGTTGAACTTCCGACCTGAGGGGGTGGTCAATCCGGGGGTATAAGGTGAGTTGTTCACTTTAGTTTACATCCTTTCATGAGGCTAATTAATAAAGTAAGAAGGAAGGAATGAAGGACACAGACAGGAAGGGTAAATCTTAAGTGTTGCTGTGCTGAGGACCAAAGAAAGAATAGGAATGCGTCGTTCATTTGCATGGTTGGAATTCTCTTCCTGCCTACCCCATCTTGCTCTCCTTGAGGCATATATGCAAGTGAGAGGAAGACTCGGGGGGTTACAGTGCAGGGCCGGCCAGCATGCAGTGGCCCTGGAGCTGGGGGTTAAGGGCTGTGCCCAAGAGCACTGGTTTTTCAGCCATGGGATTCGAACTGGCAACCGGACCCCCCTGATGCCCTAACCCACTGAGTCACACACCTAATGGGAGCTTTGCCCCCTCCCCTCCGCCCTGCTCACCTCCCGCGCCCGGCTGCTCGGACATGATGAACTCAGCCTGGGCAAAGTCGCCGTCTGTGAAGAAGGAGCCGTCAGAGGAGCTGGCGCCGCTAGAGCGGCTGGAGGAGGCCACAGGACCCACGCGGTGCTCCTCGTCCTCGGAGGCCGAGCCCCAGCCATTGATCATGGAGCCCGTGACGGAGCTTTCCAGGTCCCCCGCGCTAGACGCTGGGGTCCGGCCCAGGCCCCTGGGGCCCGACCCACGCGGCTGCTGGTGCCGGTGCGGGCGGAACTGCACCCGGGCCACCTCGGAATCAATCTCCTCCTCCTCTTCATCCTCCAGGTCGTTGGTGTCCAGCGCCACAGGACCAGAGATGTAGCTGTACGTGAGCGGGGGGGAGAGGGGCCTGGGGAGGCTGGGGGGGCTTCCTACGTGCCGTCTGAAAAGGACGAATAAGGTAGTCACTATCCAGATGGGCACTCATAGGTTATCACGCTAGACGGTAAGTGACATCGACGGAGGCAGCCACCTGTCATGGAGCATGGGCTGCAGGTCTTCTTGGGGTGAGGGTGTGAGCGTGGCTGTTGATTTGTGGCTATAGGAGACAGCGGCGGGTGAAGACGCCGTCCCGCGAATGGGAGGCGTGGGACAGCGCCCCATCTCCGCATCACCGCCTTCATCGTCCTCTTCCTCCTCTTCCTCCATCTCGCCCGGTTGCAGGTACAACCGTGCCGGCAGGCTGGGACACTGCATGTCGGGGTCATAGCTACGGCAACAGAAGGTCACATTTATTCCAGATTTCAGATCTGACTGATAAACACAAACGTCTGAACTGGGACAAGTGTTAGTGTGTGTGTGTGTGTGTGGGGATTACTGTATGTATATACTACTTTGTGGGGACCAAATGTCCCCATAATGTAATAAAAATGTGTTATTTTGACATTGTGGTGATCGTTGTGATTCCCACAAGGGGAACTGCAATTTTATAAAAATCTGTGAACGCAATCAAAAAACTAAAAATGCCAAAAGTCTTGTATTTTGCTTAGTTACTTATGGCTAAAGTTAGGGTTGCGTAGGGGATAAGGCTGAGTTTTGCTGATAGAAATGAATGGACGGTCTGGAAAAAGACATGACTACAAATATGTGTGTGCATGCGTGTGTGTGCGTGTGTGCATGCGTGTGTGCATGCGTGTGTGCATGCGCGTGTGTGCGTGTGTGTGAATGTCACCTCTTCATCACGGACAGGGAATACTCCTCAGTGGGAGGCTGGGAAGGGGGTGGGGGCAGGGAACTAGCAGCCCAGTTCAGACAGCTCTGTTTGGCTGCTTTGGGAGGGCGTACACTCTTCTTCTGACCTTGGCTCCCTGGAAAGATGACACACACATTCAGGCGGGCAGCACACACACACACACACGCATGCACACACACCTTTTTTTTTATATAAGCACTGTGTCTGCAAGTTAAAGGAGGAGCACAGGTGCATTACCCATAATTCCTCACTTTCGTGAGCACAGAACACAGCAGACATTTCAAAGGGGATATTTTCTATTTCAGGAGGTGGAGGGGAACAAAGAAAGGAAGGAAGAAAAAAACACATCAAGGGCCAATTAGCTGGAATTTAAATTCATAGCCCGCCGTTAGATGCTCTGTCCTGTCGGGATTTCAAACACATTCGAGGAGGAGTTTTGTGGCAGAAGCTGAGATTAAATCTTCAGGCGGCACAGGGAGAGAGAGCTGTGTTGCGGGACGGCTGACTGTGTCGTGCAGGGCTGACTGTGTAAACCCTCCAAGCTGCCACCCCCCCCTCATTTATCTTGGTACAGAGACAATACGACCTCGCCCGCATGACCTCAGCACTTTCCGCACAGGGTATGCTGAGGGTGACGGTAATTAATGGCCGATCCGGCCAGGCAGCTGCAAGAGCCAGGCTTCGTAGGGGTGGGCACAGGCACACAGCTGGCACCAGGGACCCAGGAGCCAGAGCCCTGTAACGCCGACGCTGTGTCAACACTCAACTCATATGTCCCACGATCGTGACATTTTTTAGGGGGCCCAGAATTGCTAGCTATGGCCCTGGTCTACATGCTTGACTCCCGAGTCTTGTAGTCTGGGGGTTGATATTTGAAGTTAATGAGAGGAACCGTTGTTGTACCTTAGTGCCAGACAGTCCCTCCAGGGGAATTCCCAAGCACACGAAATGGTTAAATCTTGTGATAAAAATGTCACGATGAAGAGGCTAGCAGCCAACAATTAACTCTGCTGGCCCTAGTCTCCTTCCAGGTGCCCTGACTACACCCCCAGCTCCCGCCTCTGTTCTATCACAGCCCCCCCCGCGCTACACCCTCACCGGAGGTGCTGTTGCTGCCGCGGTCGGAGCTGTGGCAGGATCCGGAGGTGCCGGGCTCGTGGATGTGGCCATAGGGAATGGTGGCTGGTAGGGTGCTCTCTCCGCCCCTGTATTGGTCTGGGGAGGAGGGGGGGAGTGTGATTAACATGAATGCAGATGATACAGCAGCTGGTGGAGGGTCATGCAGGGATAGACCCTTTAGCTAACATGGCCTCTGTGTGTTTGACATACATCCAACCACGAATAGCATATGCACACCACCCAACACCCTTACTCTGTCTGCACTGCTCCGAGGTGCCAAACTGCATCTGTGATGTCACTTCCTGCTGCTTCAGCTTCCAGCAGCGCTTCTCCACAGCGTCACTCATGACCACACCCCCTGGGCCGCTGCTTCCGTTCTTGCTCAGGATGCTGGACTGGATGAGCTGAGTGGTGGCATAGGGGGTGGGCTCGTATGGTGTGGGTGGCCCCCCCATGAAGCTCAGGCTGGGGCTGTTGAAGGTCTTCATCTCGTTGAGCTTGTTGAGGTCCACGTCACTGTAAACGCCCGACTCTGAGGTGACCAGCCCCCCCTGCTTGTTGTCCAACTGGGCGTTGTAGTTGGCAATGCAGTCGGCTGTGGGCAGGGAAAGCCTGTTAATAGGCCTGTTAGGGCCTGTTAATAACCTGCTAACTGGTTAACCTAAACCCGTTTAAGCCACCCACTGCCGTTCTTTGGCAGGTCACCATCTTCGCTGTTCCCCTAGATGTTAGATTCTCTATGAAATGACAGAAGCCCTTCATCCGGTTACTCCACACGACCCTGCCAATCGTGTCTCCTAGCGATTTCTAAGTGAGCTGAGGCTGATTCTTCACAGCCTTCAAGACAGGAACAGCCTCTTCACGAAAGTAACAAGAACGTTAAATAGACACGGATAACTGATAACTTGCAATATAACCCTAATCACTGCATTTCACTTCCTCTTTAACCTCAGTACTTTGTTATCCAACATGTATGTTTCTATATATTGCATATATAATGTAAATATTGTATATATATATATATACACACATATACTTTATTTTAATTTAATCCCTTTAGCAGACACGTTTATCCAAAGTGATGTTTCATACAATCCCTGGAGCAATTGTTGGTTAACCTGCTGAGCTACACTGCACTGTTATGCTATTTATTGTTATTTATCATTATATGTTGTTTACGTCTGTAGGGAGGGACTCAAACAAGCCTTTCATTGTACTCGCACAAATGACAATGAAGCTTCTGAGGCCTGTCTTGCTGTCCCAGACACGCTGCCAAATCAGTTAGAGGGTAGGTGAATATTTAATGAGAAAAGACACAGAAACACTGATATGAAACATGGTTGTCTTTGCTGTCCATCTGTCTCGCTGTCCTTGGAGACCGGTGCCATATGAGAATCTCCGTTATACTCACAGGTGGCTGCTCATTTCAAAGCTTGTCAAATATTTAAATCTGTAAAATCTCCTAATGGTCTGAGAGTGGCTGGTTCGCCACAGGGTCCAACGGGCAGAAGACGGCCCATTAAGCAGGACACGCGTGTTGCGGGGTGAGGGTTCTTCATCGAAAGGCTCGTTACAGTGCTTTTATAATTACTGCCCCACTGCGCAAATCCGCACTGTAACTGCGCACATGGGACGACAGACAGCAGGGTTGCTTAAGGAAGCAGATTTGTGGCCTGAGCGTCGTGGATTCAAGAGCATCAACTAAGTAATAAATCAAAGGCAGTAAATAATAATAATATAAATCCACAAGCCAGAGGTTCAGGAGGCTGGTGTTCATTGTAATAGAATATCACATTGTGCAAGATTCATCAAGCCAGCAGAGGGCGCAGCTTGGACGCCTGCCTCCACACAGCTGTCAGCACGGAAGCTGTAAGCCCCGCCCCCAAACAGCTGTTACATGGGAAGCCGTAAACCCCGCCCCCAAACAGATGTCACATAGGAACCCGTAAGCCCCGCCCCCAAACAGCAGTCATATGGGCGCCACTCCCACACAGATCTCATACCGGCAGCTGTAAATCCCATCCCACACAGCTCATATATGGGTAGCTATAAGCCCCACCCTCACATAGCTCTCAAATGGAATGTTCTATAACCTGCCCCCCACAGCACTCACCGGGGCGGCTGTAGGTAGTCATACTGCTGTCACTGGTGCCGTTTCCCCCGTTGCAGCAGTTGATGCTGCAGTCCTTGTGGGCAGGGCAGGCATTGGGCCAGGAGTCCGCAGCCCAGGGCTGGCTCGGGACCTCCCCCGCATTCAGCAGCCCGGGCCTTGTGGGATCAGAGAAACCGGCTGCCTCAGATGACATCACACATTTCACAGGTGACCTCACGACCACCCAATTCAGTCAGCTTCCTGACCTTCAGCTAGCAAACACCCTGATAACCTAAACTAACATCAGAATGACCTTAAAATCCATAAAAACCAGGCTCCTGTCCCAGGAGGTGACCTGCCACTGCAGGCTATAAATTTGTACATGTTAAAAATATTGATCATTTTATTAATGGAGGAGAAAGGTGTTGATAGTGGGTGGGACTGTGCCAAATCAATTTCAGAGGGAGGGGCAATAACTCTTTGTTTGATTGGCTGTGCATTTTCTGAGGGCAGGAGCAGCAGTGATGCGGTTTTTAAGCCACACCCCCAGCCCTCTGCTCCACTGGCATTTTACCACCACCTCCAAGCACATCCCTCACAGTCGCTCTGTCACTGAAGCCATTGTCCCAGGTCCCCCTGGAGCAAACTCCGGAGGCGAGATAAGGCTGCCCGTCATGTCACTGAGCATGTGCGGGGCTGCAAAGGGCCTGTTATGGTTTCTTTTGATAGCTGATGAAACTGACAAAGGTGCTCTTTACATACACACACACACACAGACTTGCAGTCCACCTCAGACGTCATTTAGATGTAGATCGATCCTTTTTCAGCTGGTTGAGCAGGTGGTCACAGTAATTAAGGGCTGGATGTGAGTAATGGAGGAGCATCTACCCGGTGGGACCAAAGCCCACACCGATCCAAATGTAAACACCTAACAGTCATAATGATGAAGAGCTTCCCAGCATGCCTCAGCGGCCGCTGGGCAGAGAGCAGAGCCTGCCGCAGACCGTCGCCGTGTTTTATAGGTAGCTCTGATATTATCACACACCATATGGGCAGCAGCATTGGGCGACAAACTGACTTGGACTGAGAACCAAGGAGGTGGGATGACCGAGTGTTCTGTTACAAAGTCAAACATCTCCCCCTGGTGTCTGAGAGAGGGAAGTGCAAGTATGGTACTTCCAGTAAAGACGGACATGTATCCAGCACCTCCTTTATCCATGCACACACAGAAATAGGCATGCATACGCACTCTGTTTCAGGCATTGCTTACCTTCCGGTGCTACAAATAGCCTCTCCCCCACTCTGATAGGCCACTGAAACACAGACACGGGTTACATTATTAGCCCAGCAGACTGAAGCTCCACCCACTTGATTAGCAAATAACAACAGGAATCTATATATCCCATGTGCTGCTGTTGTTAACTGACTACGAAATGCTCAACAGGACAGAACTATTAATGTCAGAGCTGTTAGAGAACAGATCAGGGCAGCCTCTCCGCTGATGGCTCCTGAGGCAGTGCCTAGAGCTCTTAGTGCTTAGGAGACGGTGACATGGTAGAAAAACGTGAAGCGGCAGGCCGGGGGTTCATCAAAGGAGAGACAAGATGGAGGATTCCCCCCACACACACTCCCACACTTCAGCACACGTACTTCCTTCACAAGTCATCACTTTGTCCCAAGGGTCCATCCTGCCTGGAGATGTGTGTGTGTGTGTGTGTGGGGGGGTTAGAGGTACAGGCGGTTTAAAGTCACATACCTATAGGTGTGAAGGTGAAGGAGGGAACTGCAAGGAGAGACAGACAGGCAGAGAGAGAAACAGACACTGTGAGGTTTAGCTGGTCAAATGGGTGCAACATCTCTGACAATGGCACATGAGATACAGTTGTGTGGAATACACATCACTATAGCTCATCCTCATCCACATCACATTTAACCGGCACTTTCATCCAAAGTGACGGACAATCCGGCCCCTAGGTGTGAAGGATCTTATTCACTCTGCTGAACCTGGGATTTGAATTGACGACCTGCTGATCACAAGCACAGCATCCTAACATGCTCAGTCACCACTACCCAGTTCACACACACACACACACACACATTGCTGGTTGCCTTTCTCTTCTCTACTGGGTACCAGTGGGTCCATTAGTAGCCAAACCGGTAAGGCACCGACCTGCCCGGTCCGAGGACTGACCCTTGCGGATGCCGGCGTAGCTGGTGCTCAGGCCGCTCCTCTTTTTGCGGTGCCGGTAAAGCCAAATGCTGAACACCATGAGGACCAGCCAGCAGGTGGCGCCGATACCCGCGATGAAGGCCGGCTGCTTGACCACGTCTGAGATCTGCTGCGACAGTGGGTACTCCAGGCTGTCGGTGAGCCGGCCGGCGGAGTCTGTGGAAGAAGAGGGAGAGGAAGGTGGGGGAAAAAAAGAGAGTGAGCACAGGTTATACAGAGGAGACAGAGTGAAAACGAGGAAACGAAACAATTTAAACCTGACACTCTAATAGCTCCTGTTAAAATAAACACTTATTAAATGTTTATCGCAGCGCTGTGCCCTAAGGACGGCTGAGGATAAACAGGTAGCAGGCATTCAGAAACAAAATGCTCGCTCCTCTGGATATGTCCTCATTAGAGATCCCTGGATGAGTATTCCAGCGCACATTTTAACAGACTCAGTCTATTTTTACAATTTAATGAGCGGTTTAAAAAGCCTTTATTATGCGGTGGTGAAGTGTACAAATCACAGAGGAGTCACACTCCAGCTGAATCCAGGGACGAAAGGGAAAGTGTCTTTAATGAGGAAGAAGAGGATGAAGAATGTTTCTTCAGATGCATCCGGTGGGGAAGGGAGAGTTTAAGCTCCAAATCAGCCAAATATTTGGCCCCCTCTTATTTTGACTGCCAGCTGACTCGTGACCTGTGAAAGGGGAGGGGTGTGAATGAAGGCTTTTTCCATCTACTTCTTCTCTACTTCTTTTATCCATTTTCATTTCTAAGTCTTTTAACATTCAAAGGAATAGTATTTAGCCCAAGGCAAAAAAATTCCAAGTACCACTTTTAAAGCGACGGCCCTGAATTACCCTCTCCCCCACCCCCCCACCGCACTTTCACATGTGCACCTGCGTCTGAGTCGGACTTTTGAAATGGTTATTACTTCAAGCAGATGGTCCCATTCAGCACGACAGCGTTCTGCTGTGGAACCGTGTTCAGCCTGAACGTGTCATGGAATCCTGAGCACATATGCACAGACAGCTGGGTGTGACCAAAACAGCAGAAATCCATACCTGTCTCTTTGTGCATGTGTGTGTGTGTGTGTGTGTGTGTGTGTGTGCGTGTGTGGGTGTGTATTAGGTTTATATTACATTCTTAGGAACAAATGTCACCAACAATGTAATTATAACCTGTTATTTTGACGTCGTGGGGACCATTTTTCGGGTCCCCTGAAAGATCTGGTAATGCAATCAAAAAACTAAAAATGCCAAAAGACTTGGTTACTTATAGTTAAGGTTAGGGCTGGGTAGGGGTTAAGGGTGTTGGAATTAGAGTTTGCCCCATAGAAATGAGACCCCACAAAGATATAATTACAAATCTGTGTGTGTGTGTGTGTGTGTGTGTGTGTGTAATATTACATCCATGACTAAAGACGTGTGTGACCGTTCCCAGTAAGTACCATGTGTATACATGTACTGTCTGTGATTCTATATGCTTGATGGTGACTGTGTAACACAATTTCACATTATACAAGATACGTTGATGCAATAACTAGCCAGCAGAGGGCGAAATGGCTTAAAGAGTCACTGTAGATGAAAATATTGCTGGTTGGTCGCATTCCCTGAGAGAGCTAGAGAATGTAACCTGTACATATGGGCATGTCTGACTCGCAGTCGCCGCCTCTGTGACGGGCAGCCGCATGTGGCACAGCGGAAGGGGTCTCTGCCCACACGGCTTCTCATTTAAGCTTGTCATGTTGGGAAAATGCGCTATAATAGCACTGAGATTGGGCCGTCATTATCCTGGATTACACATCTAACAGAAGAAAGGGAGTGGCGGGTAGGACGAGGTTACCCTACCCCAAAAAGCATGGGATAGAGGGCAGATGGAGCAGCAGCCCATTGTGAGGCATTCAGGCACACATGCCCCAA
>JAABNX020000016.1:258809-272227 GCA_015163995.2 Mormyrus lacerda | reverse complement strand
CTCTATGCGTCTGTATCCACACACCCGTCTCTATGCGTCTGTATCCACACACCCGTCTCTATGCGTCTGTATCCACATACCCCCACACACCCGTCTGTATGTGTCTGTATTCACATACTCATCTGTATGTGAATACAGACACAGGCCCAGCCAGCCCCCTCATTAATCTGAGCCCTGTGGAAGGGCGGGGGTGGCTGGGGAGGGGGCTCTCCTGCCCTTCACGGTAATTAAGTGACTGTCGCACGGACCGTGAGCTTAGCCACCAGCCTCAGGCCTGGGATGTACCCTAAAGTCAGAGTGCAGACAGAGGGAGGTTCTCTGAAGAAAAAAACAGCCAGACTGGCACCAGGACAGACAGCCTGGGTCCTCATAAGATGGAAGGAGGATTTCTGCAGCAGCCCTATGTAGAAGGAGGGCAGAGTGACAGGCACCAGGATGGATGGACCGGGTCCTGACCGGGATATAAGAGGACCTTTAAAGCAGCCCTGTAGAAGAGGAGGGTGGTCTGACAGGCACCAGGACAGACGGAGTGGGTCCTCACAGTGACATTGGACTGGGTGATTTTCATCAGAAATTAATTTAATTTGAATTTCTGTTTTTTTTTAAATGTGATGTGAATCTCAAAATCAATATTCTGCATCAAAACATTAGTAAATTCTAGAGGTCTTGTCAAGCAATAAAAGACAAAGAAAATATTACTTGGCTTGATAAATGACCCCCAAGTCCTATGCACTGCCCCCAATAAACCGCACAACAAACCGGATAAAAAAGCCAAGATGAATAAGGTTAAGCTTGTAACAAAAAAGGTGGTGATGTCACTTCAGTCATACAGAATTCGAGGGGACTTGAAAGGCCCGACACTGACCAATGCCATAAAAACTAAAATTGGCAGCAGGACAAATTTCCTCCAGCATTTGCGGGTGGAACAGCAGAGGAATGAAAGCCATGTGTCAAACTACAGGATGGAGGTACAGGTGGTTGTCCTGTAGCCCGAAGTCATGCTACCATTGAGGGCAGCTAACATTAGCCACTCTGGTGTTACAGTATATTTTAAAAAGTGAGTCCTTGCCCTATTTTGAAGTAATTACAAATCTATCTATCTATCTATCTATCTATCTGATTACAGTCAGGAGTCTCCTCTTAGTCAATCAAAATCACAATGAATCATCCATAAGACTGAGATTTTATTTTTTGCCATATTACCCAACCCTGGCCCAAACGAGTGGAAGCATTCTGGCTATATTGGCCAACCCTTGCCAGGTCCTATACCGTGGAGAAGCCAGAACAGGCCTGATCGTCAGGGCAACGCTGAAAGACAGACATCGCTGCTGAGCGTGTAATGAGGTAACAGATTGCCCTCCTGCACATAACACGGATTCCGAGCCCCCGATTCGCATGTTCTCATGCTGCACGCTGGCCCCACATGAGCCAATTGGTCGGAACCCGCAGTGCTGTCATATTCCCGACCGGGGCATGGTCCAGGGGGTCGTCACTGATAACCATGCAGCTCGTGGGGGGGTTGGCCCAAACCAGCAAGCGTGTCCTTGCGCCGTCTTCTCTCATGCGACATGCCGATGATGATGGCCCAGACATACGTGTCCGGGGTCCACGCTCCAGATGCATGTAATGCAGCTCGCTGCAGTAATGGTTTGTTGCCATGGTGAGAAAGTCATCCTCTGAGTAGCAATGCTGCACACTCCTGAACCAAAGCTCCTCATGCTGAATTTTATTTAATTTTTTTTTTGGAAGGGGGGGGAGGGGGGGTTCATGTCTTATACAGTAAACCAAACCAGGAAAGGCTGGGCGTGGGGGGGGGCGTTAAAATAAACCTGAAATAATCCCTCACCACCAAAACCATTATAGCTTCCTGCTATTGTCTGGGGAGTTGGGTATGTTGGCAGGCAGGCTCATTGTAATTCTCTCTTTTAATACTGTTATAGCAATAATTCCTAATTAACATGGGGAATCCAGGCAGACAGCCTGTTATAATAGAAATCACCGCTTCACTCTCAATTTATGAGGCCCGCTTAATAAACCCCCCCCCACTCGTCAGGTGAACTGACAGGTCATTAAGTTCGTTAAGCCCCTCTCCCTCTGGCTGGCCCCGTGTCTCCAGTCGCAGACCAGTGACCCGGAAAAAGGGACGTAAAGGGCGGAGTCACTAGCAGATCACTGCGCCCCCCGGTTCTGACACCAGCTCTCATTCTGGGGTGGGTCATACTTTCTCTCTCTTTATGCGGCTCACATGCTTTTTGAACTACATGATTTTTTCTTTTGTTGGGTGTATTTAGTTATTCATGTATCCATATTAATGACATACTCTATGAAGCAGAGCTATTTAAGAGGGGAGGGAATTATTTACTGCTGAGCTATTTCTAATTGGACAAGAGGGAATTTAGCCACGCCCCTGCCTGCCCTCGTTATTCTTCCAGATCACAGCTCAGTTAACCCACAGGGGCAGGCTGAGGAGCCTGTGATATTCCCCGCAAAACCCAGAAAATGTCAGTCCACAGAAGCCTGGTGATGCCAGAGGGTGCTCTTTTTGAATTTTTAAATGTTTTCTTCTCCTTACATATGCTCCGCTGCAGATAATCTATGCTATATCACTGCAGATAATCTATGCTATATCACTGCAGATAATCTATGCTATATTAATGTTTTTCTCTGAACAGGAATGTGAGCCTCTGTGATGATTGTGGGATTATTGTGTATTACTGCCTTGCCTGTGTTAATGTGACATGTAATTTTATTTATTTATTTATTGGGGGGGTGCTGTAATGGCTGCAGAACATTTTGAATGTGGTGGCCCTCAGGGGCCAGTTATGATTATAAGGATGGGCACCGAGCACCAAGATGTCTATGGTTCCACTTAGAAAATAAGATAACCCAAATTTAATTTCCCCTTTATTATTATAATGATGTGATTACAGGGATGGTCACATGTTGACTAGGGGCCACCCCCCTTAAATCTGGCCCTGGCAGGGGCGAGAACACAGGGTAAAGAACAGGTACGTCCACTGTCGTGTGAGATTCAATACAGTTAGTTTTCGTATAGCGTTTTTCATAACAGAGGTGCCCCAAGGCATCTGACAAGAGTGTGTGGAAATCCGTTTGAGGCATCTTCCTCAAAGAGACAGCTCAGGGTCATCATGTACACCCTTCTACACTCAACAGAAAGTTCCAGAACTTACCTATAGTGATGGGGTCCTCCAGCCGTTGTGACTGGATGGCTCCCAGGAGGGCAACGACGACCAACGTCACGGTGCCAAACCATGAGACTCGCATGGCGCTCACAGTGTTGGCATCACTCTGCACAGGGCCTGTGTGATCTGCGTGGGCACAGAGACGGAGACTTGTGCTCAGTGCCAGCCTGTCCAGACACACGCATGCTAGTACATGCACACAAACATGCACACAGCATGCGCCGGTTCACACGAGCAGATTGTGGGAACCATGTGACACGGGACTCGGCAGGGAATGCATGTTTCTGCACTGATGGATTTCTTGTTACAAGGAAGGGGCAGGACCCAACATGGGAGTCACACAATGCAATACAGAGAGTAAACAAGAGAGACAGATGCTGGAAGCGGGGGGGGGGGGGGGGGGGTACTGCGGGACACACTGAAGCTGTGAGGGGGTCAAGTCAGGAAGGAAAACAACAGTGAGGTCACCTGGATAACCCAGCTCACATGCTAAACCCCTCTACCCCCAACGTACAGACATGCAGTGCATAATGTATTCATAAGAAGCATGTCATATATATATACTAATATATATATTAGTACCATCATCTATATATAGTAGTTTTAAGTAGTGATAAAATGAAACCCAAATTATAGTTTTAAAGGAGATGTTCTGTGTGTCACACCCAGCTCCGTATGATCCTCATGTGTGCCACGCCCACCTCATTACCTCGTGTGATTCCCTGATTGTATTCATCTGTTGCTTGCTTAGTTTAACCTGTCCAGTGTATTTAGTCCTTGTCAGAGTCAATCTTCCCCAGACTTGTCATTAATGTTGTGTGCTGTTTTGATCCCGTCTGCCCTGATTAAACCCTGTTTGCCTGCATTTCCGGGTTTACTCGCCTGCTCTCCCCACTCGCCAGCTCACCAATGTAACAGAATGATAAGTCTCGGACAAAGCACAAAGCAGCAGTCCAAGCACCACCGGCTCGGGCCGCTGCAAGACTTTGTGTATCAGCGATCCCAGCCCGAGGTCCAGGAGGACCCCACAGCCCTGGAGCTGGCCAACTGGGGTGCGGACCTCCGGTCAGTGGAGCGCCCAGCCGGGCAGGAGTACCCGCTGACAAATGCCTTCGTCACCTGCCATCGGGGCTGGCTCCGCCTTCCGCCGCAAGCCATCAGGACAGGAAGCAGGGGAGAAACCGAGAGCAGCAGGAAGAAGCTCCATCGCTCTTCCTGGGAGCCTGCTCTCTCCTCCCCACCTGGGAGCTGGCCAGTGAACGAGGAAGCTCAACGCTGGCCTGGGGAGACACCACTGCCGGCAGGATGCACCCCACGGTAGACAAGCTGCCTCCACTGGAGTCATACCATTACCGGCCAGCGTGCATTGCCGGTAAGTGGATCAGCCCGGGTGAGGGACGCAATCCCGCGGGTCCCTCAAGCCCTTGTCCTCATGGACGCATGCTCGTGCAGTCATACCCAATGTCCCAGACCTGCCCAATGCCCCAGATCTGCCCACGCCCCCTGCTGGTCACATGTTGGCGGTGCCCACTGAGGCGCCCCCTGCTGGTCACACACCTGTCCTGCCCGTCTCGCCGGCCCCACCTGCTGCTGCCGCTCTGCCCACAGCCCCGGCTGCAGCGGATGACGCAGCTCTGCCCGCATCGCCCCCTGCTGGCCGCATGCCCGAGGTGCCCGCGGAGGTGCCCCCTGCTGGCCGCATGCCCGAGGTGCCCGCGGCGCCACCCAAGGACACCACTCTGCCTTTAGCACCGCCTGATGCTGCTACTGCTCTGCCTGCGGCGCCCCCTGCTGGCCGCACGCCCACGGACGCCGCCTCGCCTGACCTGCCTGTCCAGCCCGTCTCACATGACCTGCCCGTCCAGCCCATCTCACCTGACCAGCCCTGCTCGCCTGTCCAGCCGGTCCAGCCCTGCTCATCCACGGCTCAACCTACTGCAACACCTGCAGCTCTGCCTTCTGCTACGGTCATGGCTCCGCCAGCTACCTTGCCGGAGACTCTGACTCCAGGCCCCGAGGAGGTCCCGAACGATCAACACCCGGCTCCTCCCTCTGGTGAGGAGGAGGAGCTCGAGTGGGACCCCTCAGGGGCCTTCCGGTGGACTACCGCTTCCAGGCCCTTCCGGGAAAAACGCCCTGTGGGACCCCGCCTGTCCGTGTCCCGAAAGGCCCGGTTCTCGCCCGCCGTGCCCCCTGGCTTGCCCTCGCGTGCCCTGGCTGGGGCTTCGGGGCCGCCTGCGGCTCCCCCGGCTCAGGGTCTGCGGTCGCCTCCGGGTCCCCCCCTCGGTGCCGCTCCTCGATCCCGCCGACAGGTCCACGTCGGCCACCTCCAGGCCCCCCTGCTTCAGCAGGGCATCGGACGGCGCCGTCACCAGCCACGGCTTCCCCCTCCTGCCTGCTTTTGCTGGTGTTCCCTCCTGCTCCCTCATGTGTCCTCTCCGTCTTTCCCTCGTCCCGTTCCCTTGGCCCCTGTGTGGTTCCCTCCAGCTCCCTTCTCCCTCTCCCCTGCGGCCCCTCCGGCCGCCGCCTGTCACCTGTCTGGGCTCCCTCGGGTTCCCTTTTGTCCCCCGTCCGTTCCCTGTCTGCTCCTCCTCCCTTTGCCCTGCCTGTGTCTATTCCTCACCCCTCTGTTCCTCCTCCATTCACTCCTGGCCCCTTCATGTCGCCTGTGGTCTCCTGGGTGTGCCTGGCTCTGTACGATCCTCCTGTGTGCCACGCCCACCTCATTACCTCGTGTGATTCCCCGATTGTATTCATCTGTTGCTTGTTTAGTTTAACCTGTCCAGTGTATTTAGTCCTTGTCAGAGTCAGTCTTCCCCAGACTTGTCATTAATGTTGTGTGCTGTTTTGATCCCGTCTGCTCCGATTAAACCCTGTTTGCCTGCATTTCTGGGTTGACTCGCCTGCTCTCCCCGCTTGTCAGCTCGCCGATGTAACACTGTGTTATAAAGTTTACTGAAAAGTAGTGTCACTGGGAGATTTTTAATCATTAACACCTTTGCAAATAACATACAACACCAACATTTGTCTAGTTGACATAGGACTGTTAGAGCCAGTGATCACAGCAAAATTGCAAGAACAGAACTGGATGAGTCAGTCAAAAAAAAACACGACCCTTAATAAAATGTCTGTGCCTAAGATGTGTGCTGGTATGTTACACGCTGCTTGTCAATGGGCTTGTGGTATGAAACCAGTAAATTTGCAACATTTTTATAGAATTAAGTACGCGTCCTAAGACTTTCCATCAGCACTGTATCTTCAGAATAACAGACGGATGCACAGACAGTTGGGCCCGAACTGCCCAATGCTGAGAGACAGGCTAATTAATCAGACAGGTACTGATGGATTCCCCCACCTGTACTCCTACTACATTTCTGTTGTTTTGTAGAAAAATAAATAGTGAAGTTTTTAAAAGTGTCCGTGTGTAAGTGTGCTGTGATGCCACACGCAGTCCTGGCATCATCCCACACGCTTATGCAGTGAAATAAGGACTTCCTGACTGTTCATGCATGTGTTTGATGCATCAGCTCATATAAAGACCTATTTGGAGATGGGACAGTAGACCGTTTGGAGGAGTTACAGTGGGTGGTTTACTTGAGAGACTGTAGGCCGGTCATATGAGGGACAGCGAGCAGTCTGGATGAGGAACAATGGGCCATCTAAATGAGGGACAGCGAGCTGTTTGGATGAAGGAAAGTGGGTCATTTAGATGAGGGTTAGTGGGTCATTTGGATGAGGGACAGCAAGCAGTCTGGATGAGGGACAGTGGATCATTTAGATGAAGGACAGTGGGTTGTTTGGAAAAGGGACAGTGTGATATTTGGTTGAGGGACAGTTAGTCATTTGGAAGAGGGACAGTGTAGCATTTGGAAGAAGGACAATGGGTCATTTAGACAGGGGTCAGTGTAGCATTTGGAAGAGGGACAATGGGTCATTTAGACAGAGGTCAGTGTAGCATTTGGAAGAGGGACAATGGGTCATTTAGACAGGGGTCAGTGTAGCATTTGGAAGAGGGACAATGGGTCATTTGGACAGGGGTCAGTGGGTCAATTGGATGAGGGACAGTGGGTCCTTTGGATGAGGGACAGCAAGCCTTCTGGATGAGGAACAGTGGACCATTTAGATGAAGGACAATGGGTTGTTTGGAAAAGGGACAGTGGGTCATTTTGAAAAGGGACAGTGGTTAGTTTGCATGAGGCACAGTGAGTCATTTGGATGAGTGACAGTGGGCTGCTTGGAAGAGGGACAGAGGGTCATTTGGAAAAGGGACAATGGGCTGTTTGGACGAGGGAGGGGGGGGTCATTTGAGTGAAGGACAGTGGGTCATGTGGACGTTGGACAATGCCGTAACACCACAGCCAACTCATCATAACTATGAGCCAGCAGGACCAGTCTGCAGTATGGAAATGACCCGTTGGTTTTCCTGACTGGCCATCTGTGAAACAACCTGATCCTCCTCATTTAAACACTTTCATTATTGCCCAGATTCACCCCCCTCACTTTCTCAATTCAAAGTGGTTTACTGGCATGAAAAACATGAAGTAAATATTGCCAAGGTGTGGAAAGTAGATTTTAACAAATTAAAATTTGCATGAACATTTGCATGAATAATTGCAAGAATACTAAATGACATTTTAAAAATAGAAATAGACTGGACAAATTTAAAATTAAATAGCATTAAATAAAGTATTA
The DNA here is from genome assembly GCA_015163995.2 of Mormyrus lacerda. Taxonomy (NCBI): domain Eukaryota; kingdom Metazoa; phylum Chordata; class Actinopteri; order Osteoglossiformes; family Mormyridae; genus Mormyrus; species Mormyrus lacerda. The sequence continues at coordinate 264,332 of JAABNX020000016.1, read as the reverse complement.
AGTAGTAAAACAATAAGGCATGTAATCTGTTAGACTGTGTTCACTTAATGAAAAATACAATATCCATAGTATCAATAAAATATTATTATTTTTAGAAATCACATATTGAAAAGATTAAACACCAACCCGAAAACTCTAAACTTATCCCACACTTACACCAACCTACAAAAACTCCTCCTACAAGTACACCATCCTACTAAACTTATCCCACACTTACACCAACCTACAAAAACTCCACCAACACTTACACCATCCTACAAAAACTCCTCCTACAAGTACACCATTCTACTAAACTTATCCCACACTTACACCAACCTACAAAAACTACACCTACAAGTACACCAATGTTGTCATTACTACAATGAAGTACAAAATATATTTGACTTACTTTCTATCCTCTAATTTCTACTTTGGATAATCAGATATAATACAACACACACACACATACATGCATTCAGTGCATCTTCATAATGTAAGATGCAGGTGAATTGTTATTAATGTATTTTAAAGCTGTACGTCATGACATACACACATGCTGCTTATGAATGTTCTATTAATACATTAATGCAGTACACTGCTGCCCTCCACGCAGTGAGGACTGCATCTTAAAGGCATTATGAAGATGCAATTATTGTTACCTATTGTAGCACTTTTCATAACACTATGATGATTATGACAGCATCAATTTACAGGCCAGCACTGTGAGGAACTGGGGTAGTAAATCACGTCTGCTCACACAGAAAACCTGGGCTGTGCTTGTTATTCTCTGCAGCCAGGTAGATTGAACCACAGGGGGGCTGCTTTAAACTAGACAAAAACGTGCACCTGGGACAGACCTCCACGGACCCTGTGTGCCGACCTTTGCATTACCCCCAAGAGCCACCCCACTGTCTCCTTCATGTCCCCCTCTGTGTCCTCTCAAGATCGCTGCAGATGGAGAAATTTAACTGCCAGTTCCCAGAGACAAACCTACCTCCCATAGTCCATTTTAACTCCATCCTGCCTTTATCAAGGTCGTCACACAATGGCGCCTTTCCCCAAGTCATTAAGTAGCGGGAATTCAATGGAGAGCCAGGGAGAGGCACACACAGAGACGGAAGCAAGGGCAGGAGATAGGGGGTGGACGTGGGGGGGGCTCTTTGATGCCTTTCTAATACAAATGCTGTAGACTGCATAATTTCAGCCACAATTCCCAGCCCAGGGGCACTGTTCCCAGACCTACCCCCTTTGTTTAGACCTTCCAGTTCAAACTCCTCCCCTCTGGCGGGCGCTACAGAGCACTGTACCTCAAAACAACCAGACATATCAACAGCTTCTGTCCACAGGCCATGACTCTGATGAATACCTAAGTGTCAAGGACAATTCTTGTGCAATAGACCTGTTATCACCAAGCATCCATTGTACCTCATCTGGCATCCTTGCTCTATGCTCCTTTGCATATACTGTATCTAATTGTTTGTTTTTTGCATTTTGCTGTATGTCTGTGCAATTTAAGTACACTGAGATGAAAAAACAGACAATTCCTAGCATGTATAAAGATACTTGGCCAATAAAGCCCATCGAGATTCTTCTCTTCCCAGCAGACGCAAGCAGGCAGCCTCTTTAAGAGCCGTACTGCAGGGTCCCTCCGATCGTACCTAACACGGGTGGTAGCCTATCACTTCACTCCTCCACCTGCCCCTCTCTCCTCTTCCCTTTAACCTTCCCCCTTTTGCTCATCTCCTCCCTCATTCCCTCTGTCCTGCCCTCCACAGGGATAATCCACCCGCAGGAGTCCAGGCCTGGATCTCCGTGGTGATGATGTGAGACGGAGGTCTCCTCTGCTGGAGACACACTGCTCTGCTGACCTCTCACACACAGACCGAGCACAGCCCTGTGTCACATGTACTTTTTGTTGCCTAAACCATCTTTGCAAGGCTTTACTGAGCTGTGGTAGTTTGTGGTTGGGGTTAGTCCATGCATGCGTGTGTCAGTGTGATGAACCCCCTGCTGGGTGATTCATTATCTCCATGGTGCAGTTAATCCCTTGTCCTGGAAGCATCCCGTCCCTGGGGCTGAACCACGCGCTGGGCATGATGTCTGGTTGACCCGGTCATTCATATTGCTCAGACAGTGTCCTTTTCACCCTAGAAAAATCCTCTCACTTAAAATGTCAAATGCCATCTGACGTATGGGCAGTTAACGTCACCCATTCAATCAAATTGCGGTGAGCCATTAGGGGTCAAAAATGTGAGTCACAACACTGATTTTGACCAATGAAATGTTAAAGACAGACAACTGGTTAGCTACACACTCCAAGGGATTGCCGTGGGGGGAAGCAGGGAGAGGATGGTGTGAATTCATCAGAAAGTTGAGATATTAAAAGCAAAATCCATTTGTACCAACAGGAAAAATGCCTACTTTTCCCCTATACCACTGTCCCTTACCCCTTTAAAGCAATCTCTAGGTAATCACATTGTTATTTCCCAGAAGACAGTTAGAAGTAGAGATCGGAAACTCAGAGTGTTCTGTGATAGATTAGCCACGCCTGCAGTCAACACTCATGATCTCCAGCAGCTGAACATCAGCTAGAACTGTCTGCAGGACCTAGATGCACTGGCCTGTCCAAGTCTTCCTCAAGCAGAACCACAAGGTGCCGCATAACAAAAGTCTACAGAGCGCCAACTAAGGGACTAAAAGGGGTTTGCATGAGTTGAACTGCAGTACCAATTATCCCTTGCTGAACGGAGGTATGACTGAGGAAGCACACTGTAAGCAGGCAGGCTGGGTAGCATCAGCCACAGATCTCTAATCCTGAAGGGCTGAAACTGACACCGCCATTACCACCAGGTATACTCAGAAGCAAAGGTATAACCCAAACTGTAGACAGGAACAGAAGCTCACATCAGCACACAGCCGGAGGTGTTACTGCGGCTGAATGAGGCTGCTTAATCGTTTCTAACGCGATGTCTGGAAGCGCATCGCTTTTCCATTAAGCAGACTACTCCTGTGTGCTAGTCTGATGAGCTGCCTTATTATTAAGACCTTGACTTTCCACTATCAGCTGCACTCAGTTGAGCAAAATGGGCAACATTTTTCACCCAGGCATCGTCCCATGTTACTGGTTGGGGGGGGGGGGGGCTTCTGTGGGTGCCATGGCAACCAGGCACACATTTCACCCTTTCGCTGCTGTGAGCCCATTCTCAACCTCCCCCCCCCCCATCACCCCCTAAGAGGCTGACCTGCAGACAGTGTTCACTGCTACGCTCACAAACACATATCATTTTAAGCCCATGGATTCAAACGCAGAAAGGCATCGAGGATTCGAGGATTCCACGCACTCTCACACACACAAGCAGCACACAATAGGACATACATCATCGACACAGACGCACCTACCGACAGTAGTGCGGACGCTGACTCATACGCACGCAAACATGCTCATGCAGGCTCTCCAGGTGCTTCTTAAATGCTGACAAACCTCCCAGTCCAGCAGAGCTCATTTTCAAAGTGTCCAATTAGTACCTGATTAATCGCTGCTGAGCTAAAACAAAACAGGATTGTTCATACACCTAGGAGAACAAATCCTGATTTCGCACGCACTGGCAGGCCACAGGAAATATTATATGTCACATATAAAGTGGCCATTAGTAAGATCTCACATGTATGGGAAGGAACCCAGGCAGACCCTGAATTTACTCCATACCTACAACCATAATAGTGGTAAGAATCCTACACACTACCATAACATAGTACAGGTATGTAACTTACAGCAGAAAGTTCCAAAAGCTCATGTTAGATAAGTAACCAGCCACCCTAGACTACAAGCCACACACAGGAACAGAGCTAGTTCACCACACTAAACACGAGTACATCCATCACAACATGAAGAACTTCCAGCAGGAGAATCCGCCTCTCTGCATGTGGGGGCCGTTACCTTTGTGCGTGTTTCTCAGGTGAGCCTCTTACCTCCTGTGCTCTGACGAACAGTCAGGTACATCCTGACCAAAGCCACATACAGCCCATTACCACTGGGCAATGGTCAGTACCAGTCATACTCTTTAATCCAGTATATACCCAATTAATGTTGCTATGGTTACCAGATCACGTGACAGAAATACAAAACTCTGTGCTTTTATCCAAGTATACAGCCTGTTGTTTACCGAACGGTTCAGTAGAAACCAAAAAAATAAATAAAATTACCTTAGTTATGTCTGGATTTTAATTGTTTCAACAAAATGAGAATAAGGAGCGTAAAGCTTGGCAAAATAAGGCACAGATGCCTTTGAAGTTCTCAATTTATTACACAGAAAAACCTCAGGCGCGTTTGCCGGAACCATTTATGCCTGTGAAGACCAAAGGCAGCTTCAAACATGCAGCCAAATTCACATGTACAAACAGCAGCTATCTGCCCAGGAAACAGCTTCATTTAAAATACTTTTACACAAATTCGCACGTTTAAAAACTGCCTCAGATCAATTCCAACTTTGATTCATATTCAACAGTCCCTTTGCTGCGGGAACTATACAATATTTCTTAATTACTGGCAGAGGTTCCTCTGAGAGGCAGGATCGATTAGGCATTTCATTCTTTGATTAAAAAAACTGATAAATAAACAGACTTACTGCATTTAATTGAACTCTATAGCCCCATTTACTACCATTAATTTTCCAAACCCAAACAATTTCACAAAGCAATACACACAGCAGATTCCATTAAATGTGCAGTGACTTCTTCCGTCGGATGATATATTCCTGCATTTTATTTAGATCACTGTGCTTTTAAATATACTTGAGCTGTGGCATTTTCACAGCTTGTAGGTCTAGGAACACGGTCATATGTGGGAGTGTAACAGGTATGAGAGAGACTCCGGGTTACATCTAGGACCCGTTTCGGGGGGGGGTGGGTGGGCGTGCCCTCACTGCATAAAGGCACCAGGCATCCCCTTGAAGGAGCCCCCTTACCTTCCTTTTCCAGGGGTGTAGCTAGAAATTTGGGGCCCCCTGACAAAGTATCACCTTAGGATCCTGATAGGATTGTCACTTTAGGAAGAAATACAGGACACAACCTGTGATGGTGAAATTCACCACATTAATTCACGGTGTATTCGGGATTTTCTATATTCCTGAGCTCCCTATCCATGTCCCCCGGTGCTGTGCATGTGCCCTGACATGCGGCACATGGGGTTCAAAGGTCGGCGGTATACAGAACCACTTTTATAAGAGTGAATTAGAAAAATCAATGACGTGGAAATCGATATGTTGGGGAATAACGATGAATGTGATGAAAAGAAGCTGTCAGCCAATGATGTCTGGGGTGTAGAGAGGGTTAGGGTTAGGGGGTGGGCTTTTATGAATGGCCTGTCTCCATGAGGCTATGGGCCTTTGACGTTTGACCCCTCACCCCTGGCGCATGACTACATTATTTCCCGAAAATAATCGGCGGTCACTCGTATGAGTCGTCAAACCGGCCAGTTGCTGCACCCTCCACCACATCCAGGGGGCATGGGGGGGGGGGGGGGGGGACAAAAAACCACGCCCATAA
>JAABNX020000016.1:233389-243456 GCA_015163995.2 Mormyrus lacerda | reverse complement strand
AGACACTAAGAGGCATATAGAGAGAGAGGAACACAGGGTCATATAAACACAGACACTAAGAGGCATATATCACAATAAAAACAAACAAGAATTTCTTCCGTTCGTCAAAAAGTTACTGATATCTTGCTGGGTGACTAGATGGACATTGCTTTGGTTCCCAAACCTCTCCTCAAGGGCACCTCAGCCATTCCATGTAATTGTTAAATTAATTGAGCTGGCTGTGAAATTTAACAACTTAATTGATTTTAATGATGCAATGAAGCATTGCTTAGCCAAACAAGGTGTGTTAGTTGAGTCAAAAAATACATTAAAAATATAGGATGGTTTCTGCAAAAAACAGGGTTTTGATATAGCTAACACACTGTGATAGACCTAAAACCATAGTTTTACGCAGATATAAAGATCATTTGACCACCTAAGACTTTTGCACAGTACAGTATATCACTACTTCCAAACAACACCGTGTCAATGTACCACAACTCACGATAAACCTGTAAATTATTTATTCATGCAATGAAGCACTCATCAGAAAAACATCCTTTATCCAGGAAGCAAACACAAAACCAGAAAGAGTGGCAGAAAATCAGGTGTGGTTGAGTAAAACTCCTGGGCAACCTGCAGAATTAGGCAGAAGGCTAATTGATTCTGCTGGTCATCAGGCCGCCGTGGACCTGGCGGAGGCCAAGACAGGGGCTGGGAATGGGGCCGAGAGCCAGGGCTCCTGGCCGTATTACTCAGACATGCATGAATGAGCGAGGAATCTGCACTCGAAAGGAAAAGAAGGAAATGGATGGTGATGTGTGGCTCATCAAGTTTGGAGGCTATGTCAGTAATCAGCGGGTCACAGGTTTCAATCTCAAGGTCGTCAGCAATTGTTTTTTTACCATTTGGGTCCTTAACCTTAATTAAACTTAATTTCTCCAGGGATTGTCCGAACCTGCTGCCTCAATTGTATTTTTCTTTGCATTGAAAAATTAAATGTAAAAAGCCATAGTGAATGAGAAACTCCCCACGTTGAAATATTATGCCTCTCCTTTTTGTATTGTGCATCTTGTATTTATTCTCAGACTGCTTTATATCTTAATTGTTAGCTGTCTTTCGACGTGTCTGCAACAGTAGTGATGGGTGACAACACACATTTCCACCAACCTTGGTTGTGTAGCAATTACGATTCTGATTCTGATTAAGCATCAGCGGTGCAACTGACGAAATGAATTGGACCGAGTTGTGTGTGTCGGGGACAGGAGTAACACTGGTGCCTGAAACACACACACACACGCCCTGGTTTCTGTCCTTGTGAGGACACCGGTCGGTGTGTGTGGAATAGGAATGAGGCCGGCTCACTGTGCCGTGGAGGGTGCTGACCTCACCAATCTCATCTCACCTCCAATCCCCTCATCCGCGTGCTCCTCCTTATCTCAGCCGCTCCCTTCCACACTCTCACCGTCTATCACGCTCTCTATCTCTTTCTGTTGTCTCTCCATATCCCTCTTGACAGTCTATCCCTTCTGGTCTTCATCGCTCTCATCCCTCCATTCAGCAAACGCACAGACACACGCTCACGTGCACAGCAATAGATTACAAATATGCAAAAAAACACACATGAAACCAATAAATTAAAAAGAGATTAGGCTACGGAGGGAATGAAGTGGTCAACATTCGGGATGCTGGTTGGAATTTCTGGAGGCGAGCAGCTGTTTCTCCCCAGAGTGACATACTTGACCTGAAAAGTTGCATAGGTAGGTAAAAAGCGCTTGATTCCACACTGTGCCAATCCTTTCGGAAAAGAGCATCTGCTGAGCAGCCAAATGATTAATGATGCTTGTTGAACTGGTCCTTACTGGATGAACTGGAAGGGGATGTAACTCCTGAGAGACTGGAAGAATGGAGCACCAGTCGATGGAGAACCATGTATACATCATTAACACATTCAACAGCCCCCACCCCACCTGATTTCTTCATATAGGGAGTATGAGTCTCCATCTCCACCAGCTGACCCTTCCCCCAAAAACTACCTCCATCTCCACTATCTACTCCAAGCAAACCCATCAGCTAAACCCATCCTACCCTTCCTTACACTGACTTGACTCAATATACTCTCAACCCTGCTGTTTGCACACTACAGCAATTGTTTAATGACTTAAGTGGCATTAAGGGGAGGGGGGCGCCATGGAGTCGCCAGAGAGAGCAGGCCTCTGTGTTTCCCAGGGGAACACAGATGGGATGGGCTCCAGGTGCCCCTCGACCTTTGCCCTTACCCAAGTGGTGCTAATTGTTGCCCAATGATCAGGCAGAGATGACCTAATGGTCATGAAGTATTCCAAGTCCTCACTTCCACATTCTGATTGGCTGTTAAATTGGATAATCACAGTGCCACATGCAGCCTGCCTGTACCTGTCTGTGTGTGTTTGTGTGTCTATCAGCCACACAGGTGTTCCAATGCATTGCCTTTCTGGTTGATGGCTTATTTGTCCATTAATCTTCCACAGACACTACCCACCAAAGAGCAAGACCAGCTTTATTACTGTGTGTGTTTTCAACAAAATGTTTTCTTTTCCTCCACAATAAGTATTGACTTTACATGACTGCAAACTTTGTCAGTTAGTCATCCCTAACAGCAAATCTCAGACAAGTGTTTTTTCAATAACTTCGACAGCAAAGCTTTATATAATTCAAAACAAACTGAACAGGGCCAAAACACTTTTATTTTAAACTACATCGAGTGGTGGGCCATTCAGCAAGGTAAATCTCCGCCCTCAGAATCAGAAGGTTGCTGGTTTGAATACTGTCCCATGATAGTCCCATGTCTGTTGGGCCCTTGAGCAAGGCCGCTATTCCCAAAAAAAGCTCCGGGGATGCCTGATAACTGGATGGCCCTATGCTCAAACCCAAGACTTTGCTCTCAGTTGTGCATGCTTCAAAGCAGAAAAGATGAGATATGTGAAAAGCAGCATTCCAACGCTGTACGTATTGCACGTCTGCACAGGTGGACCAAAGTGGTACTCTGATGTTCACTGAATGGGTGCGAACAAAACCCTAATTAAAAACCCAAGAGGCAAAACAAAGAATAGAATAGAAGCTTCTTGTACGCTAAATACACAACAGAACTAGGCAAAGCAGAGCTATGAGTCGCCACGCGCTTGTGTGTCATCTTGAGACCCCAAATGAAGAGTCACACTGAGTATTACCCATTAATATCAGACTGCACTGACTGAGGATCCATCTTGTTAGACTGTGGAACCAGAGCCCGAGTCTTGAGACATGCATTACTGGCCACAGCCACGCATGCCCGCATTCACGATACTCCTGAGAGAACAGACCTCTGTTTGCTCTTTGGACCACAATCAACTCCTCGATACCGTGCCAAGTCCTGCCAATTGCGGCTCTAGCACTGTTTATTTCGGTCCCCTCTGAGGCCGAGGTCTGGTCTGGTCTGGTCTGGAAGCCACTGAGGACGCCTGGAGGTTACTCCACACATCCCACCTGGGCATCACACACCCCGACAGGGACAATCAGAGAGTCACCAAACGCTCAGCTCAGAAATATGGGGACAGATTGATTTGGCCAGATTTTATCACAATTCCTCTGATCAGACATCCAAGGACAGACGCATTGTTCCACTACAAATCATCACTCTGCCGCCTGGCCTAAGTGAAAGTTGACTGAAAGAGTGAAGGGAGTTATTTTTAATAGGGGGTGGGGGGGCGTGGTCTCATCATGGGGCTGTCGAATCGCAGGAAGTTAAAATAAACGACTACCTAGCCACTCTCCCTCTGCACAGCACTGGGAACAACAGCCCCCCCCCCACACACACACACACACACACATGCCCTCTCTCTCTTTTATCTGGCTGAACCACCTTGGCCTGTTAGTAAAGGACAGATGTACTGATTCAAACACACAGTGAGACAAATGTACAGCGAGAGCAGATGACAGACAGACAGGAAGACAGGAGGACAAATGGACATTATGTGCAGAAGACAGACCGCTGCAGCAACCGACATACACAGGGCCAACAAACAAGGCATCCATAAATACACGCGTGACAGAGAGATGAGCTGGAAGACAGGGGACACGAACAGGCTGACGTACGACGGATCAGCTTGATGCTATCATCTGTGTAAGCCCCTCGGCCACATTACGGCTAATTGATGCTATCTCTCCTGAAACAGCCGGAAAATCTGTATTGATCACCGTCTTAAGCGGGCCGATCTGTGCTCCGAACTCCTTCATTACGCTGCAATCAATGCTCACTCCACACATCCCGCCGAATAAGGTACAAATCCTACCACACAGACTGTGCTGACTCTTTTTAAACATTTATTTAGCGATATTTTATTTAAAACTATCAAAGACACTTAAAATGATATCTTTGCAGTGCATGTTGGCTGGTTCTTTTTCTCTGACTGGGTGTGATTATGCATTATAAATGAATTGTTATACTAGTGAACATTCATTCTTATATACCCATATCTATATCATCCTACAGCAATGCGTATCAGTTGTAATGTTCGACAAAGATCATTAACATCCTGTTCTGTTTAAGCGATATGGAAGATGGATGGATGGATGGATGGATGGATGGATGGATGGATGTTCAAGAAAAAGTTCTATTCCTGTACTGCATTTGGTGAAAAAAAAGAAGCCAGACAGCAGCCTCTCATGTGCAGACATAAAGAGAAAGGGGAAGAGAGCGATGTATCGAGGCTGTGCTTCCATGGAGACCACAAACTAGGAGGTCTGCTTTATGCCAGTCTGTCCGCGCACATCTCAAGGGGCACAAGGCCGGGGTGGGGCGGGGCCAAGGTTTCCATGGAAACCACAGTGAAATACAGCCAGAGAAGAATAAGGGAACGCCAGGTGGAGGGTGTGGCCAATGAGGGTCTCACCACAGCTGTACTGCCCCCCCCCCAAATCCCCACTGGAAGATCTGTCTTCCTCCCTCTTCCTTCATCCTCACCCTCCATGAAACACCAAGCGTCCTGCCCAGCAACTTGGTACAGGGCAGACAGCAGACACTGTTATCTTACTAAGAACCAGTTACCCTCACTGTGCTATACTTAGCTGCACATGTGACAAAAAATAAATAAATAGTAAATATGTTCAAAAGGCAGACAAGATGCCGGATCTCCTCTAGACAGGCGTGTTCGGAAAGGGCACATGAACACCCACACAGTTACTTCATAGTCGAGGATTATGACGGAGGCGGGTAGTAGGACGGGCTGACTGAAGAGGCAGATCAAACCCACCATCGCGGAGACAGCCAGCCATCACACGCTCACGTGCTGTCTTTGGCTCCATGTCTATTGGGCCCTTTCCCTATTAAAGGCCACGTACAGCTGGGGGGGGGAGACGAAGGAGAAGTGTCATTCAACCGGGCTGCGCCAGAGCCGCCGGGACACTGAAGAACAAGTTCAAATAAACCTTTCGCTTTCTCCCTGTCTTAATTTGGTCTATTTCAGATGCGCGGGCATGACACAGGGACAACAACGCTACCGGCAAACAGCACAGCAACTAAGCCGTCAGACGTCCTATAATTCCGCGGGACAGTGGAAACAATAAAGCCACAGATAAAACAAAGCGCTGACAGAACATGGAGATGTGACATTTCTCTATTAAAAAACACATCTCCCGCCTCACACTCTCTCCAATTTCCCCAAATCAAATTTGTTTTTTTTTTTTAAGCTGCGGGCAACACGTCGCTCTGCAAACGCGGAATTAAAAATATTACTTCAAAGTGGGATGTTGGAGCCGCCGAAGTAAACTGTCGCTTCACTAAATTACAGTCAGTTAGCGCCTGACAGTAATTCTTACGGATCACATCGTCCTACTAAGACTCTTTTAGTAACAGACAGCCCGTGTCTCCAGCGTGGGGCTCCTCTATTTCCCCATACCGTTCACACGGCTCTCAACCAGCGCTCTAACCACGCGTGAATGGCGCCCTGCCTCCCATCACGCCCCCCGCAGCAATGTCTGTGGAGTTGCTGCTATTTCGTTTCCAAGAATTGTTCGCATCGCGATTCGTGTGCCTCGGACCAAAATTGCCACTTAGAGCAGCCTAGTAGAGCATTCATGTATAATCACAATGTGTGCAGGCTACTTACATACCACAATGTTTAACTACACAAAGGGCACAAAGTATTATTTTCTGAATCAGAATCACATAGAGATTCAGTATGTTTTTATTTTTACTTTTTGCTCCTTATCGCAATAACCTTAGCGATTCTCTGGCAAAGACACCATACACCGCGTTTCTACAGGCAGAGGATGTGTTGTGGTTGCGATACCGTAATAGCTTCACGCGTGTCCTGCTGCTATACGACCACCTGATGTTCCAGTGGAGATGGAAGAAGTCCGTTCCTGCGTGGTCTCCCCCCCCAAAAAAAACCAAACACATTTACCCTAAGAGTATTTTTAAGTAAAACAACAGGAAATAATTTAAAACAAAAACAGCCTTCTATTTTCAAACGTTTCTTTTCATTAATTCAAGTAAAGTAACTGAAAAAAATCACTCGTGAGGTTTCCACCTGTCCAGCTGTGTGCAGAAATGATGAGAGCAAGGCGAGAGCGGGGCTTGTAATGACATGACCCCCACGCTCCCACGGACATGTTTGCACGGTAATCGTGTCGCGTGGAGAAGGAGTGGTGTGAGAATGAGATTCCGAGATTGTCAGGCGGTTCGTCTTCTGTTACAGTTTCCAGTGGGCACGGACAGAGGAAAGCACACAGTGGGGTGCACGGACCACAACCATGCTGTTAAAATGCTAATGCCTCTGGATGCCATTTGTTTTGCTTTTTCTGGCTTCTCCGTGGCATTGTAATGAAGGCCTGGCCTACACTCTGCCTGCTGCTTTCATTAATATTGCATCACGCCTCAAATGCGAGGAGAGACAGGGGGCAGTACGAGGCAGACAGAGGTGCGTGGGAGGCCACCAGCCACTGATTCCACCTCCCTCTCTATGCGCTTTTTCCGTTCAAGAACAGCAGAGAGCAGCTGGAACGATCACCGGTGTGGAGAAAAGATCCTTTCACTGGCCAACCGCTGCCCCCCTCCAGCAGGCCCATCCCCTATAAACCTAACCACGGAGAAGTGCATGTTGGGAAAAGCTGAGCATTGTGGGTAGGGGGGGGGGGGCACAAAAGCTTCTGGTTCTCTAATGTGTAACAAAGGACATTAATCCATGAGTGACAAATACCAAATAAGCAGCCTTCCTTAGTTCTGTAAGATCTGCTTGCAAACCAGGCTAGTTAATTCTCTTCAATACTGTAAGAGATGGTGGTTTACCAGACTAACCAGCTCTTTTAGGTGATGAAAAAGCTGGCGATTCCCCCAACTAACCAACACTCTATTGTGTTGTACTGGCTGACAGTTCACCTACCTAACCAGCCCTCTGTTGTGTTGTGCTGTGCTAAGTGATGGTTCACCTGGCTAACCAGCCCTCTGTGCTGTGGTAAAAGCTGGTGCTTCACCCAGCTAGCTGGCCCTCTGAGGCTCAGCTTACCCGCCGGGCTGCAGGCTGTCCAGGAAAGACACGAGGTGCCAGCATCACAGATGTGTGCGCAGATGGCGCCGCTCCATTCCCCGCAGATGCCCGTCCGCGCTCATGTTTTTCAGCGAGAGCCGTTTGTCTCTGACACGACGCATCTCCCTTCAGTCAGTCAGCGAGCAGCGATTTCCCGTGTGCAGGCGAGAGGGACTCGAGAAAGAGGAGGACAAAATGATGACTATGTAAATGAGCACAGTCACAGACACACACCGGTGGTATGCAAGGGACAGGTATCACTGCCTCTTTAGGGTCAGCCTTTCCGGGGCGTTTGTGTAAATATTCTAGCACAGCCATATCAGCAGGCAGAAAAGAGCTTTTTCTGGAACGTCTGCATGATTGACTTTTATGTAAAACACAGGCTGTTGTGAAGTAGCCCACCAATTAAAAGTGAAATGGATGTTTATGATGAACCATCATATGGGAAAGACAAGCTTGAGGCATAATACCTGTGTCTCTTCCCGTGCCAATCCTCTCTATCCCATAATACGGCTCCAGGTGGCTATAATCTCCAGGCGCCTGGAGGTTTAATTCCGCAGGACACCCAGAAACCACCACCCTGGACACTAAATATTTTTAAAACAAGCACGGCATTTAAATTTAGGATTAACGCTCCCACATGACCTAAAGGCCACATGCGATAAATGACACAAACTGGGAATCATCATAAACACAAACATGCATAGATGCATATACCACGTCCCCTGGGAGGTCACTGGGTCACCTGCATTTACCAGCCGTCTTTCAGCTCTGTTTAACACCCCCCGCATTTCCTTACACCTCCCAGACCAGCTGGCACCGCTCCCCGGGGGACTGGCCGACATCTCACGCTTCCTCGTTCATCAACGGAGGCCGTGACGCTTGATGAAACTAATGGGTAATGAAAAGAACAAAGGTCAATGTCCTGATTTTATTACTCAAATTAACTGGTGCTCGTAATTGTTTTGTCGATACGAAATAAATCATCCGATGTCTTGAGCTGAGAAAGCTTTGATTTAGGGTTAATTGTAAAGGCTGTTTTATGTTTTGAAGCGTTTTCCACATATTTCAAATGGATGAAACACCTTAAGACCCATCTGGTTCTATGTATTCCTCTACTAACCTGATCGTCTTTACGTTCTTTGAACGCTGTTATGTTACACTTCTAGGTTCCTACTTTGTTAAAAGTTGCTGTGTAGTTTATGTGAAGTTGTGTATCTGACCGTTCATTCCTGATCCAGTACTGCTTATGTTTGTACCTGGGTATTCATGGGAAAAGCCCAACCCAGCTGCACTTATGCGTAATCAACTCTGACAGCATGAATGTTTGCAATGTGCAGTTTTCCTCATATATGTGACACTGGATAAAAGCATCCTCTAAATATGTAAATGTAAATAACATACTTGTGTATTTCAGAATTGGACAAAAGCCATGGCAGATTAGATTCCAAAACTGCAGATTTCGCGGGAGAGGTGCAGACATTAAACATTCCTGTAGCACTATCCTTACCCCCAGTCTACCCACCCCAAGGCCACAGTTTTCTTCTCTCCTGGGGAGATACGGAACGCGAGGCAGATACTTCAGGCAGTCATGTCTCTCTGGTTAAGCCCCAGGATAGAGGAGCGCCGTGGAGATTTTATATGAGTGGGAATCGATGCACTGTGCTGTCTGCGGGGGCTTGAGTACGTGCGGTGCTACGCGAGCGCTGAGATTAGCCGAAGCGCTTCAAATGCGCTGGTGGAGAGGCATCGTAAAGCCAGCCATAATAGAGATGTCCGGTGTTTGTCCTCCCATTAAATACACTCAGCTTGACCTTTTTAAAGCTTCAGCGGCCATGAGGTGAATGAATGAGGGGGGGGGGGGGGGATCCAGCTTGCACATTACTGTAGCTTCTGTGCTGATATTCTCAGCTACTCGGGTGAAGTGACACCATGTTAAGAATAAAGTCGAATCTTCCATGGGGGGACACTAACCTCTCCCTGCTCCTGCCCAGAAGTGCAATGGCATCATACAATAAAGAAAGTGTGCACACACAGTGCCCTGCTGTGATTGGGCATTAAGGGCCACTTACTTACCTACCACTCTGCTGACCTTAGGATCCGAACCCATGACCTTCTGATCCCATTCACAACCTCCGGACCCACGGGGCCACGCCTCTCCCTAATTAGCCCCACGAAATGTTCCGTCTTTTCTGGTGGTGGATTGATGAGTTCCTACACGTGCGCCCACTCCCTAAAACGATACATCAATAAACTAAAAAACTATTAAATATTATTCACTATAAAATAATTTCAAAGAGAATGTGACACTGTATCAGACGAGAGAAAATCACATCAGAAGAACAACAAACCGGCAAGCTTATACTTTCACATCAGTAAATGCAGCAGCCAGAAAGAGAACTTAGTGAATAAAAGCATCTCAATAATGGTAACCTGAAAACATCGCATTCTGATCCGGTGTGTGTCAACTGCATCCACACTGTGCTCTAAAGACACATTTACCAGCAGGGCTGTCCAAATCACAGTCCTCAAGGTCCGAGCACT
>JAABNX020000016.1:221143-233289 GCA_015163995.2 Mormyrus lacerda | reverse complement strand
ACTGCATCCACACTGTGCTCTAAAGACACATTTACCAGCAGGGCTGTCCAAATCACAGTCCTCAAGGTCCGAGCACTGCTGATTTTCCAGCCTTCCTTTACCTGTCAGCCAGGGATGAAGCCTCTGGCCAATCAGAATCAGTAATTATTGAACTAACTACCCGGGAGAACTGAAAACAAGACCTGGATTTGGAATCAAGGTCAAGATTTGAAGAGTCTTGCCGTAGACCATAGATAATTTTACAGAAAGGGGCAAATTCCAATAGAATATAAAACAAGTTCTTGCCATTCTCCATGCTTTCTTGCCATAACACTCATTGATCAGGCTTGTAAAATCCAGGAAACAGACTATGCATATGCATGCCAGAGAATATACAACAGTATTAAAAGTGTGCTAAAAAAAGAACTGCTCTCCGTTTTCAGTTTTAACCAATCACCAACCCACAAAGATATAAACCACCAATAAGCGATCACTTTAAAAAAATAGTAATTAAAAAAACTATATGGCCAATAGGGCCCCCCCGCTCACTCTGAGTCTGCAGCCCAGGCAAAGCTGATCATTAATCCACCCCAGATCTTGCCCAGTGGTCTGAGGAGGAACATTCTGTAGAATTTCACATACACTATGACTGGACTTCCTACCAGAGAATCCTACGGATTACAGCAAGACACTTAAGGAGAAGACGCACAAGCAGAAACTCTGAGGAATACGAGAAAGCATCTGAGATGGATGATGAGACATGAATAAATTAACACCCGAGATGAAAAGCAGTTAAATGCTATTTAAAACACCATCTCTCACCTAGTGGATCACGATCCGAAACTGGGTCACAGAACCATTTCCAGTGGGTCGTGGAGTGTGCGGTTAAAAAAAATATATATGCTGGTAATAATTCATTCAAAGCAGTCATCATAATACACTATAGTGTTACAA
Source organism: Mormyrus lacerda (assembly GCA_015163995.2). Taxonomy (NCBI): domain Eukaryota; kingdom Metazoa; phylum Chordata; class Actinopteri; order Osteoglossiformes; family Mormyridae; genus Mormyrus; species Mormyrus lacerda. The sequence goes on along the minus strand of JAABNX020000016.1, from coordinate 232,356 downwards.
AATTATTTTACGCCCCTGCTTTATGCCTGGCAAACTCTACTACCAGCACACCCCTCATTCCTGCCATATTTTAGAAATTTGGGTTGTGATTTAATGATCACATGGGTCCTGAGACTAAAGCCAGTCGAGAACCACTGATATAGTGAGTTTCTTTAGGCTCATTTGAGCGTCGCCGTTTGGTAGGATTCTCATCATCCTCGCTCCAGAAGCGACGACGTAGCTCCCGGTTCACACAGTGAAGGAGCGAATGAGATTTACAGCTGGAATGTCACCTTCCACATGAAAGTCCATAAGCCCATTATGAGCACCAAAATCATGAGATGCTCAGATAATGTCGGCTAAGTATCCGCAAAAAGGCCCTTTAGGTGCAATAAAATGCTTACAAGCTAATGGCTCTATGACCCCGGTCACATTTTACGGAGAGTCTGGAGACCATAAAAGTGAGATGTTTTCTTACTACAAAGTCAATTTGGCTCTTTCAACAAAATTTAAGTATCCCGATGTCTGCAGGCTGGTCACATGACTGCACACGAGAACAGAGATGTGACCTTCGCTAGCGCAAACCCATCCTCTACTGCTTCCCCACCCCCCTAAACAGTCTCGCAGAAAACAGAAAGAAAATCAACAGCACGGCTCATTCCCACAAACCATCAGACACGTTCAATTAACTTTCACGGCCAATAATCTCTTGTTATTGTTTCTGCTGACTCAAGGTCTAGCCCTTCCCTCATTTAAAACTTCGACTCTAGATGCCCCCCACCCTTTTCAAAAGGCTACTGCAACCCCTTGGACACCCATCACTTGACAGGCTTCTAACACGGGCACCAGGCACACACACCCAAGGGCATACGTTTAGTTTCAACATCAGCCCCGACCCTCCAGTCTCTTAAACACACACTACCATCCGTGCCCAAATCTAGCTTGTGATAGTTTTACTTACACAAAAATGTTCTGACTACAGAATGAAAAATGACTGGTCCAGAGAGATAACCAACCAGATTGTAGAGGAGGCGGACCAAGGCATTTAATTGGTCTGCGCTGCTTTCTCTTGTTGCTAAGACCCACCTCCACTGTAATCTGATTGAGTGGTTCGAAGAGACAGCCATTTTTCATTCTTCCCTAAGAACATTTTTGTGTAAGTATAACTCCCATGAGTCCAATGCTCTGCTTTTGCTTGTACCGGACAGTGTCATTTCCATGTTGAGGAGAGAGCAACCGGCTAATTGAGAGAGGGAATGCCATCCCAGCTAGCGACCACGCTTTAGCCTGAGATGAATGCCTGTCCAATCGATAGCAGCATGAACGATGCGGCCCTCCACTTCTCGCCTTTAAGGGGAATCAGCTGACCTTTCCAAAGGGCAGGGCAGAGGTCAAGGGGCGATGGGGGGGGGGGGCAGTGAATCAAGCAAAGCTCAGCATGGCGTAACCGCCGGCAACCACGTCGACAGACACACCCTGCTGTGTTAAAGGAGTCTAGTGCCCATGAAGGAAAAGCCTATCATTGGTATTCAGCTGGCGGTCTGGAGCAAGCATTAACAGCAGGTGTCTTTGGGGTGCGTGTTAGTGCGGTGGGGCCTGCTCTCTGGGTGCGTGTGCGTGTGTGTGTGTGTGTGCTGGGTAGGAGAGGGGAGCATGTGGCGCGGTTGGGAGTCCTAACAGATAAGCCAGTCGGGGTTTATGCAGGTCGATAATCTATTTTTCTCATTTCTTCAAAGGCAAAGTGCTCAGAATGCAGAGCCCAGCGAGCCCAGCGGCTCCTCCTGGAGGACAAAGGGCAGCTTTCCCTGGCTGAGTGGGCTGCAGCAAACACACACATGCAACATGTAGGCCTGAGTCAGGGGTCTAGGGGGAACCTGCAGGGGGCGCCACGTAAAAAAGATCAGGAGATAAAAGGGCCCATTAAAGTTTATCGTAAGTTTGTCAGCAGACGGGGACGTGATGGTCAAACACAACAGCCTCCGTTTTGTTAATTTGTTAATTTTGATAACTATAGTAGGAGCCATCAATGAAAAGAAGGAGTGAAATGTATTACTATGTAAGGCTTTATAAGTGGATAAAACAGAATAGGATTGACACACAAACAAGGCATCAATATCAAGAAGAAAATTAAGCATGAAATCTAACACTGAGTTTTTAATGTACCAGAGCACAACAGAAAGCCTGCTGGGAACCAAACCTGCCCTTTACAGACCTCATATCTGAAATGTGCTTCTGGGAGTCTGAAGGCCTGGGTTGGAGGTCTATATTAAGCCTAGTGAATAAGCGGGTTATACACAGAGAGGCGTGTAAACACCAATAATGCTGCTGCTGCCTGGATCATGCGAGCAATAGCAGGAGGCATGTAAGAGGGCAGGAGTCCGGCCCTAACATCCTCACCGAAATCCAGTGGGTGCAGGAGGGTTGAAAGGTCACTGTCAAGCAACTGTGATACAAAAAGACCCAAGAAATTCTCCTAACATTCCAGAACACATCAAACATGGGCATCTTATTTCTTATGATCAAGTCCTTAAAAAAATCAGCCACACACATCAAACACCCTCTAAGCAAACTCAGATTTGGCTCATGAGTCTCTTGTATCCCCACCAATCATTTAGCGGAAATGTCATGGACAGAGGATCACTGCCAGGCGAAGTCATGGACAGAGGATCACTTCCAGGCGGAGTCATGGACAGAGGATCACTGCCAGGCGGAGTCATGGACAGAGGATCACTGCCAGGCGGAGTCATGGACAGAGGATCACTTCCAGGCGGAGTCATGGACAGAGGATCACTGCCAGGCGGAGTCATGGACAGAGGATCACTGCCAGGCGGAGTCATGGACAGAGGATCACTGCCAGGTTGAGTCATGGACAGAGGATCACGGATGCGACTGCAATCTCGCCAGTTCAAGTGCCAAGAGTGATCTGACTGTTTTACCACTGAAGAACTTCAAAACCACTTCCTAAATGTAACTGAATAGGTTCAATACAGGTGCAGCCATGAGTAAAGCACTAAAGGTCTGGATGAAAGCAAGTGCTGTGCCGCTTTATCCAAAGCCTGGACTGTTCTGTGAGTGTCCTGATATTAGACACGGCTGCAGTCCCTTTCCTGTGCTCCAGTGTGTGTTTTTGGGGAATTCCTGAGTAAGAACGAGGTTGCCGTGCCCTTACCAGTCCAGCCCTCTTCTCTACAACAGCAGCGCTCTAATACCAGCACAACTCACAATGAATATTTTATAGCCTCTCAGACATATAAGCTTTAAACGTATTTGTAAGTGATCAGTGTGGGACCTGGTGAGCAAATTGCCACATACTGTCATTAATATTCATGCTCCCGACCAATGGGATACAGAGTGGGGGTCCTGCCTCCTCCCCTAGGCGCTCAGCTGCATGCTGCAGTTACAGCAGACACATCACCAGTGCATGCTGCAATGTTACAGCAGACATCACCAGTGTATGCTGCAGTGTTACAGCAGACACATCACCAGCCACATGCAGATGAGGGGACAGTAGGAGCAGCTGAGGATGATTTCAAGGCCACTGCCAGAACATTAAGTATCACTTTGCAGTAACTGCACCTTCATAACGCGTTTGTGCAGGATTTAGGCTCAATCTCAACATTCAAGTCTAGAAAACACCCCTGTTTAGTTTAGCTTATAGTGACTGTAGTTCTAGCTCTGGCTAACTGCTCACTCCCAGTTAGACCTATAGTGTGAGATGTAGAGCTGGGTGGGGATCGGTGCCATTGGCTTTGGATAAACTTGACAGTGCTGTCACTCCAGCTTCACATCGCTTGTGGGATTGGAGTGCTGACATTCAGGGACCCCCCATGCCTGCGTTCCCACCTGCCTCTCCCTCCTACTTGTGCTGCCATAGCCGTATCTGCCGGAGCTTACGCACTGCACTCACCTAACTGATAGCACTGCCTACAGTCTCCCCTACTTTGACTAATTGCACATTTTATTTCCCCTACTCCTCCTAGGGTGTGCTGCCTGGAGACCTCAATCCATCTATATATCTATCTAAATATCTAAATCTATATCCTGCACACCCTGCTACGTGTGACGTCGCCTCTACCCATGACATCCTTGCATCCAGCTCACTGTCCTGCCTGTGTCGTGCTCCGTGTATGACCCTCTGCTTTACTCCTGTTTGACTGGTGATCGGGAGGAGCGTCGGCCCGGCTTGTCATCACCTCCCTGCTCCCCGCTTGTGTCTCAAATCTTATGACTTAGTTTCACTCGGCACTTAGCCATCTCTCCTATTTGACTGTCCCTGCCGGCCCCTGGAGGACGGGATCGCCCTCCGAGTCTGGTCCCACCCCAAGGTTTCTTCCTTCTAGGGCAAAGGGCCGGTGTATATGCGGGTTTTCGCTGCAGCTCCCTAATTAGATTACTGATTAGAGGAGTGATTGGCTGAAGAGTCCTCACACCTGGGTTTGAACAGCTGACCTACAGGTTATCCCAAAAACCTGCATAGACAGCGGCCCTTTGCGGATATGATTGACCACCCCTGTTCTATAGGGAGATTTTCCTTGCCACTGTCGCCTCTGGCTTACTCAATGGGGGGCTTTTGGTGGGGATGCTGTAAAGCGCTCTGAGACAATGTAATGTTGTGATAACGTGCTATACAAAATAAATTTGTTTGTTGTTGTTTCCCACGGGATCAATAAAGTGATAAAGTGATGATTTATAAAGCAGTCGTAGGATATTCAATGCACCTTCATAATGCATTCATAGAACATTCATAAGCAGCATGTAAGTATACTTTAACATTCTAACAGCTTTAATATACATTAATAACAAGCATTATACGATTATAATTATTCTTATCATATAATGATTGTTATTAATGGTATGTTCAAATGTTAAGATATACTTACATGCTGCTTATGAATGTCCTACAGTATGAATGCATTATGAAGGTGCCGTTAACGGAAGGCATAACCAACCATTATTTAAATGGAAGCCCTGACTGATTTTTGAAAAGTTTTTAAAATAGGACAGTAAGGCTTTTGAAATATTTTCATCCTAGCTTAAATTTGTCAAAAAGCGTGAGTGCATTTTTATTTGATGAAATCAGTCTTGCCGTGTTTTTTTTCCCCAAACGTTAATCCTCCTCATTTTTGCGATCAATTTAGCGCATTAGTAAGGATTCTCTGCATAGTAAAACATCAGCTAAATGATAAATACAAAATCAAACATTTACATCAGCTATCTTATTACAGTAATTATTTAGTAATTGGATGGAAAAACCCCTACATTGTCCCTTTAAAGCTAAAAACATTGACAAATAATTAATGAGGGAGAAGCGCCGGACATACCAAACTCACCGTCGCTTGATGAATGTATTACTGTTTGACCTTTTGAAAAACAAGCTCCGATATCTGTTCCTTGATAAGGCTTCTGAATAATGTTTGTCCTGCCACCGCACCAATTTACATCCAACAACGAGCCGCATTACATTAAGATCAGCTCGTACAACCACAATCAATTTTCCGCATTTTTCCTTCTACTGACTAGCAAACATAAATATCTCATGACACCATTGCCTTTCGGGATTAGCCTCCGTCTTTTAACACAACCCTTTCCCAGAAAGATACTTCAATCAAACTTTCACTCTGTTACTCGACATTATTTACGGTAATCGAAACATACATACTGATCAGCCATTTCGTACTTTAAAACATCTATAATCAACTAAATTAAACCATTGTTTTGGCTGTCAGGGTATGCTCGACCATCTCCCACACTGTGCTGTTTGTTAGCCCGCACCTTTATTTATGTACATGCTATACATACATAATTACATGCGCCTCTCTGTTTCATCCAGCCGACGTCTTTAAATAAAGACAGACGTCTATCTGAAAAGGCGCTAGCGGCTGTCCCTTAAACAGCCAGAGACTGGAGCATTAAAAAATGGATGAGGGGAGATACTGTATGAAATTGTTATAAATCTGCTTCAAAAATTCACGCGGTTAAAAAAACACCAGAACTGAAAATACTGTAACCAGGCGTACCGACCCAACACATGGTCTCAATAGGTTTGTGTTTGTATTGTGTGTGTGTGTGTGTTTTTTTTATGATAACACTAATTTAATCAAGAATAGCTAAAATCCCCCAAAGGGATCAATATAGAAGATGCAGCTTTATTTGGACATATTTGGAATTTTCACACATACTTACTGTCAGGCAAGCGAAGTGTAACCATGCAAAATAAACCGTTTCATTACTGTAATTTAAGATGTTTATTACATGTTATGTTCATATCTGCAGAGAATCAAGACCTTTTTGTTTTAATGTTACATTTAGCAAAACTAAAGGAGCTGCTGAAAATTCTTCAGGTGCCTCCATCCTAACTTAATTCTAAAGGGCAAAAATATTAAAGAATAATGTAAAAAAAAAAAATCAAGATAAAAGAAATGAGAGTGGCTGGGTGTTTACAAAGGGAAGCAGAGTGCGGATGGATGGGCTGCTCTTCCTGATGAGTGATGGCTATAATATTCCCATGACTGCAGTCTCACAGACACACACAGCCCTCATAACCTGCCCACAGCTCCACAGGGAAACACTTACACTCCACATACACAACATTCGTCAACAAGCCATGAGCCTCCCTCTGTCTCCCGCCCTGACTGATCGCGGCTACTGTTATCCTGTTCTCCAAATTACCCAGAATTCCATGCCAAGGTATGTCAGCCAAGTCATGCTGGAGTTGATGTTTGGTTTGTCTTTTTCCACTGCCTTTATCTTGTATTTCTCAAACCGGGGCCTCTTATGCCCTCCCACGGAAGGAAGCAAATTAATAATGACTTGGTATAAATAATTGACTCCTCATTTTTTTGTATATTTTGCTTTTGTGTTATTCAATCAAACAGGACGACAGCCTCATTACAGCAGCCCCGGGCTGGGATACTGTGTAATTAACCTGCTAAATGACACAATTACAAAGTCATTTCCTGGCTCAATATCATGGCGATAACCTGGAAAATCTTGTGCTGAAGAGTCTGTCAGCTGTGCGCTACAGTGTCTGAAGGGCGTGATGAAGAAACAGCAGTCATTTTGCAGCTCGTTGTTAAGCTGCGGATGTAAGATGGGTGACATCAGGAAATGAGAGGCGAAGGGCGTGGACATAAATCACCTCATCTCTCTCGAACGCCTTTCCTTTGCTGGAGTCGTCTTCATTAAATGCTTCATTAAGTGCTCTCTCCATTAGGCAGGTAGAAAGACAAAAAAACACGTCACTTTGAACAAACACGTTACAGCATTTCCTACATCAATGTAAGAATAAATAACGACAGTCTGAAATCCGCCACATGTTTTGATGCCAGTTTCCACTGGAAATAAGACATCACACTCTGGCAGAACCTACGGGTGACAGCCAATGACAAAAAGGCCAATAAAAAGAAGAGGAGAGCAGTGCTGACCTGCTCTGATTAACAAACCACAGGAGGTTCGGGGTTCAGAGGAGACGGCCGAAGCGACACGAGAGGACAAAGCTGAGCGGTCGATAACTGAAGTTGCCGGGAGACGGACCTCCCCGGCAGGTGAGGCCAGAGATCATCGCCATGGCGGCCACTGCCTGATGTGGCTCATTCCGACAGCGTCCATGTAACTCTTGGCAAATCATGTGGAGGCTCTTCTTCTTCGACATAAGAAGACCGATCTCTCTGTTCTGCCATTACCCAGATCTGGGAGCCACCCCAGGCAGGTCAACACCACGGGTTATTGAATATGACAAAGAAATCAGCCGCTGAACCTCAAATTCAGCTGATAATCCCTAATACGGCCTACGCAGATACTAACGCCATGGCAACTTCAAGGGATCAGAAAGAACACTGTTGGTAGCATTGCACATGTTCTAAGACCCTGCTTTGTAAAGCTGTACAGCGAAAGCGATGACTCACCAAATCAAAAATACTTCACCAGTTATGGGCATTTCAGGTCCGGGAACTACAAATCCAGACCAAGGTTTTGTTTCTACCAGCCAGTTCAGCATATGAAGTCATGCTGCAGTCACAGAGGACTCAGCTTGGTTGGTAGAAACAAAAGCTTGGTCTGGATTTGTAGTTCCTGGACCTGAAAAGACCAGCACTGCATATAACTATCACAACCATTAAGAGTGAAAAGGAGGGTAGTAACCATGGAGATGCATGTTTACAATGAATTTTTAACCAACAGTTTTCTTTATTTGCACTCGCCATATGAGCAGGATTCTACAACAGGTAAAGAGAAAGGAAGAGAGGACAGTGGATGTAAAGGGATAAATGGGCGGAGGATATGAGGCTCGGGAGGAGATACATGATGTGTCAGCAGTGCTTCAAGCAGACTCAAGGGATCACGTTTATTTTTTTGTGCAGTCCAAAAATGACGTGTCTCCAATGCCGAATGCGGCTGCAAGACTAGATTTAGCTCCATAGAAGATCCTACATTCTATTTTTTGACAACTTTTTCAAGGGTAGAATGGCAGCTGACCTCCTGGACTTTGGAAAAAGAGCATTTCTGCTTATACCCTAAAACGCTACGCCACCTGCTGGACAATTTTGGTAACCCTAGTGTCGGGCACATTTAAAAGACTAATTTTTGCACCAGCAATTAAATTCAACGAGGTAATTTCAGAGTCAAAAGCCATTCGTTTCAAATACCACCCGTCGATTAAGCCTTGTGCTGCTCACAACAGGGGTTTGGGCTGGTGGGGGATTGTCTGTCCAGATGAAAAGGTTTTTCTGCTTTCACACCTGCTTAACATGCCATCGTGTTACACTGTCACTCTCCACGTGTGGCTGGAATGGCTGCGACAGCACAGGTAATGTAACGCAGAGAGAGAGAGCCGAATGGGGAAACGGAAGCTCTGCTTTCTGAACACCGGGGCGAGTGATCTGCCTCTGGCCAGACCTAGGGAACCAGGCACACGGCTGATTAAACCAAGCATTTACTGCTGTAATAAATATCACTCTGTTACTTCAGTCCTTCACACTACATGGTGCCCACCCTCTATGGGGACACACATGTAGCCACACCATGGCTCCCATCTCACCATCTCGTGCGCCATCTCCACATCCTGATGGGGGGGTTATTAGTATGGACAGAGCTCAGACAACGAGCTCCGTCCCACCAGACCCAGGGACTTTCCACAGCAGTGTCCCCCACCAACACTAATTGGTCAGCAGACACTGGGCACTTCAGTCCGCTGGGATCCTAGTATCGCCCCTGTTTACTCATATTTCCTATTTATTTTTTTCACCTACTATTATGGGATGGCACGGTGGTGCAGTGGTTGGTTCTGTTGCCCTGGCGGGTTTGCATCTCTCCACCAGGGTTTGCATGTTCTCCCCATGTCATCATAGGGGGTCCTCTGGGAACTCCGCTTTCACCCCCACAGTCCTAAAACACGCTGGCGTTGATTAGACTAAGCAGATAGTGTGTGAGTGTGCCGAGGTTAGCACACTCCCACACTTGATCCTGGGTTGTTACTTAGGCTCCAGACCCCCTGTGACCCTAAATAGGACAAGAGGTCACAGAAACAGGAGCGATGCACCCCCCCCCAACATCCCATAGCGAACGTCAGTGTGAAACTGTCTTCAATCAACGTGATTGTACATACACACATGAGCCCTGGTGCGTTACAGCTACCATGTGAGAACTGAATTCATAATGATCTCTCAGTACAGTGCCCATGACTGAGGTACCCGACACGAACTGCCACAGTAAAACTCCCAAACGCATCAGGGGGTGGGCAGGCTGAACAGCCCCCTGGGAATCCCTGCTGTCTCAAAGTGCCACAGCTGCCAGCCGGAGTCTAGAAAGTTCCAGCAGTCTTCCTCGATACACCAAACACATGTGATTCAGGTGAGGGAGGGAGTGATTATTACTTGGCGGAGCGGGAGGACGTTTCAGTGCAGAGCGGTGGATTTCTGCTTCGTGCTATGCCTCGTGCAGTGAAGCTTTGCCTCTGGATTACAGTGATTCTGGCCGAATTCCTGTTCAATAAAATAGCTGGATGGATGACTAACAGGTTGTGGTGAAAAAGAAGGCAATAAATAATAAATAATAATAACAACAATAACAACAATAATAATAATAATAATAATAATAATAATAATAAATTGTCCTTTGGTCGCTTTAATGTGTGATTAGATGAGAGGGCATCATCTATTGAATAAAACAATTACTGGCCCCAATGACAATTCATAAAACAATTAGACCTTTATAAAATGGCAGAAACAAAGGGGTAAAAACAAGAAAGACATTGTGATTAAAAAGGATTCCAAAGTTTGTTGAGCAAGGGAATTGCATCTTCCCCGGTGGTGGCAATTAATTAATAGCAGCGACGGCTTTTCCGGAGATCGCGCACTGTAACTACTCAAATTCAGTGATTCACTGGGTAGTGAAACCAAAGCAGCGACACAGATGATGAACAGTTTGATTAAGTTTTCAGCTCTGAATGTAAAACTTTCACCAATTCAAATAGCTGGAGGAAAAGTAGCAAATATCCCTTAAGGGTTGATGCCCTAGAACACAAGACACCGCAGGACAGTATTCCATGCCCCCAGAGGGAAACCAGTAACAGCTCAGCCTCCTGACGGCAACACTGGCCTCCGATTCAGGAAGCATCAGATAAAGCAGGTCTAGGGTCGTGCAGCCTTGACAAGGCCTACATGCACTTAAAGGCCCCAGCAGAAGAAGCCGATTAAAGCTCAGGGAACAATGAGGTAAACAAATTGGTTTACACAGGAGTTGGTGAAGTGATGTCAGCGACAGGAACGCCCCGTGCACTGAAACGTCACGCCAGCTCGAGATGCTCACAGTGTTCAGCTCACAGTGTTCAGTTATCACGCAGCGGATGCCTTATTTCATTTGTTCCTGTGCTCAGCGTGGTTAAGATGCTCTTTTTGCTTTTTGTTATTTGCTTAGACGGCCTAGGGGAGGCAAAAAACGACAAGTTTGATGTCAAATTTGAAAATGTAAATGGAAATAAAAGGTTGGTGTGGAGCCTGTGTGTGAGTCTGTGAAGTTTGCAGATTCCCCCTGTGTTACACAGGTTTTTCTGTGCGGTCTGAAGACATACAATTTGGTAATCTGGTGTCTCTAGATTTCCCACGACGTATGAACCTGGGCTGCAAACTTTGTTCAGCGAGATTTTCAATTCGAGACAAGTCTGCATACACATGCAAAGGCATTACCATGTACGTAACAGCAAGTATCAACCAAGATGCATGAGATCTGCCAACCCTGTG
>JAABNX020000016.1:170165-188892 GCA_015163995.2 Mormyrus lacerda | reverse complement strand
AGACAGGGGAACACAGGGACCATAAAAGGGTACAGGGTGCACAAGACAGGGGAACACAGGGACCATAAAAGGGTACAGGGTGCACAAGACAGGGGAACACAGGGACCATAAAAGGGTACACGGTGCACAAGACAGGGGAACACAGGGACCATAAAAGGGTACACAGTGCACAAGACAGGGGAACACTTTGGACGGCATGCCAGTTCATCACAGGGTACACTTGCATACTCAGAAAACTAAAAGGCAAGTCACCTGGTTGCATGGATTTGGACTGTGGGGGGAACCAAATCAACCAAGTAACATGCAGAGAACATGCAAAGTCCATAAATACAGCATGGAGGCAGGATTCCAACTCCCAACCCCAGAGATGTGAGGCAACAGTGCTAACCACTGAGCCACCATGCCATCCGTTATAACAGCACAGCTACATCCTTCTCATTTACATAAAGGTATTACTGGAACAATCCAGTTCAGTCTCTGAATCACATAAAGGTCCGTCATGGGATATGAATCAGGTAACATCGAAGTCTATGACACATTGCATTGTGAGTCTCCCCATGAAAGGCATGGATCTTGCATTTCAACTTTCTCAGTCTGCCTGCTCACCAAGGGGGAGAGGGGCAGAGTTCTCCTCCAATGGAAGCTCAGAGAACGGTTACATTATGTCAGGTGTTGCTGCATGTATGTGCCGCACAGTTTACACCTGCTCCGTGCTACAGAATAACGAATGATTTGTGAAATAAATGTGTGATTCAAGATAATACAAAAGTCCAAGTCCACTCTTGCAGTGCACGGTGACCCCATTCAATCTGAGGTCATTCTATAGCATGGAATCTTAAATTAAATTTATAGAGGAGGCCAAGCAATTTCCAGTCATGCAAGTGACGCATGTACTGTAATAGAATAAATAAAATACTCAGCAAATACAAGACCTAGATTTTAGTTACTTTTAGTCAGCAAAAATTGTTTTGCTTGTCATGTTTTTCCCATCCATCCCTCCTCTATACCTGTCGTTGGGTCCAGAGCCTATACTGGCAGCTATCAGCGCAAGGCAGGCAATAGCCTAGGCTACTTCAGGATAAGAAAGCTCACCAGCAGATACCTATATCCAATATGCAAGCGGTAACACATTAAAGTGCATTAATTGGGTATTAATGAGTGAAGGTAAATGCAACTGCATTTAAAATTGCGGTGGGAATATATACCCAATATTACTAACAATCATGAAATATGCTATTCAAATGAACTAGATTCATAAGCAGAGAGAGATATGTAGCAACTTCAAACAAATAACAGATGATGAAGTATGGCTTGCTCATTACCAAAAATCAAGATGACAATTTAACGGCTGTTAGTAAATTATCTATGCGTCTCCTGTGTCACTGATCGTAGATCAGGGAATTGCACGCCGATGTAGGTGGTATCATTCACGCATATTCAGATTAAAATGGCTGCATCGGTCCGAATTATTTTAGGCAGCCTTTGAAGTGCTGTGATTTTCCCCGAGGAGGAAAAATTCCGGTTTACAAAATAGTGCCGGCTACTGCGGGTCCGGTCATCTTATTTTAAAACCGACATTAAATCCAGTACAGCTAACAAATCAAAACACAACATCGCTATCTCTCATATTAATCTCAAATAACTGGGAAACCAGACACAGCAGAAAGACTGGAAAATGAGCTTTCGGTCAAAACAACGTCGGTTAGCTTTAATCATTAAAAAATGGAATATGGAATAGATACTGCTTTTTCGGGTTTGTTTTGTGTTGCTGTTTTATTTTAGTCATTTTGGCATGAAGGGGTGTCTAACATTAGCTACTTAGTAACGTCTGGCCGTCCGGCCGACCTTCCCTAGCATAAGGCGCCGCAATCGTATATATGTAGGTGGGGCATCTATGTATGTATTTTTATGTGCAGGAGACACGACGCTTGTCAAACGCACAGCTCCGCTTTACCAATCTCGCAATACAATTAACACGGGTAACGAAAGCTAGGCCCTTAGCCCCGGAGCTGCACCAGCATAGTGGTCCGTACCAGCCTACGCAGCGGGCAGCGCACCACCCAAGCAAGTGACCCCCCGTCCGTCACAGAAAAAGATCGGCTAACGAGTAGCGGTGGGGAAACTTGGTACTATCGTCATATTCGGGGGTAGACTTAGTTCCAAAAATGCTGGTCGTACGCGTCTTAGCAGGCCGCCGAGCGGCGCAACGAAGATGGACAACGGCAGGTCCGCCGCGCAGCAGCCAATTCAGTCCCCCCCCCATTTCAGCCTCCGACATAAACACACCCTTAGCCACGACGCAGGCCGTCCTCCGCCCGGCAGCTGAGGTTGTCTGGAAGAAGCAACCACACGTACCGCTCCGTCTGTCGGTATCTCCTCGGCCGCTCCGTCCGCTATTTTCCCAGCCGAGATGGTCGCTCGGAACATTCGGCGGCGAGCGGCGGCTGCAGCGTCGTCGTCACCAGCTGGATCGCGGCTCCATCCGACGAGCTGCAGAGGGCGGCTGACGTCATTGCGGAACGTCACTCCGCAGATCCGGGAGCAGTCGAGCTGGTCACGTGGGCTGCGGAGGAGAGAGGCTGGGATTTTGCTCCGGGTGGAGGGAGCCCGCCGCTTCCTTTGCCGAAATGGGCATCTCTGCTGACATTGCTTCTGCGCGTAATATGGGTGATTCACAAACAAACAGCTAAGATGTAGGTGCTATGCTGACATTTGATAGTGACACGGAATATAAATTGCGAAATTAATAAATAACATTAAAACACAGAAGTATTGTACCTTAATTAAACGCAATGCGGTAATTTGTTCTCTTCAAACAATACCTACAAATAATAATAATGACATGCTATGATACAATGTTTTGTGCTTTTTTTGCACCCGCAGACCCTTCTGAATACCTGCTCACTAAAACAAATAATCAGACTCTACAGATCGCTAAATATTAACTCGGAACAAAAGCCTTGTTGTTCAATATACGGCCGTTTTTCCAGTCCCAGCGGGGAATCAGCCTTAGTGACCTACAAGTTATTTATAGTCAAAAAAAGTTATGATGAACAATGCACATTTAGAATTATTAAATACTATTTAATTATTATCGTAGCAAAAGGGTTTTTTCCCATCTCCAAGAAATTCGAGCTGCATCAATTTAATAATTACTCTTTATTGTTATTTTAACAGGGGCAGAATGGTGGTGCAATGGTTACAAGTTACCTCACACCTCTAGGACCAGGGTTCGATCGAGTCTTTGCCATGGGTCCATGCATGTGAATTTTGCATGTTCTCGCTGTGTTTTTGTGGGGTTTTCTTAGGGTACTCTCGTTTCCCCCCACAGTCCAACATGCTGGGGCTAATTGGAATTACCACATTGCCCATACTGTAGATGTGCATGTGTGAGTGACTGGCGTATGGGTGTGCCTGGCACGTATGGGTGTGACTGGTGTATGGGTGTGACTGGCGTATGGGTGTGCCTGGCGTATGGGTGTGACTGGCGTATGGGTGTGTCTGGCGTATGGGTGTGACTGGCGTATGGGTGTGTCTGGCGTATGGGTGTGACTGGCTGGTGCAGCATCTTGGGTTGTTCCTTGTCTTGCACCCCCCCCCCCCAAACCAACCCGGAATAGAACAAGCAGTTTCAGGGGATGCCTGTTATTTTCACAAAATTTATTACATGACAAACTGATGAGAACACCAGAAATAGATAACATTTAAATTTGAACACAAGTAAGAATTATATTTTTGCATTCTGCAGAAATATCCCCATTTAACCATGTAATGCTTTTGACATTTGATCAAACATCATAGAAGCACATCAACAAAGGCGGATAGCTCAGGTCCACTCGGGGACAAAAGTTATTTGAATTGAATTTGAAGGTCCAGAAAGTATAATTCCACACCAAGATTTTGTTTCATCCGACTAGTTGAGTATTCTGTGACTGCGATTCATTATGCTCCAATGGTTGGTTGAAACAAAATCTTGATCTGGATAGATAGATAAAAATCACAGTAAAGTGCCAAACCCACCCACTGACACACACAGGTGCCTCTCAAACGGCCAGCTGCTCCATTCCCCAAATGTTCCAGAGTTCATGCGAGAACCTTCATAACCAGGGCTCATGGACACCAACCCCCCGTGAGGAAAAACGAGGAACCCCAGCCCCACTCACCACCCCCTGAACCGTTCTGTGGAATTTCACTCACATTTATCTACCAGCTACATCAGGCTGGATTCTAGTCCAAAATGCAGCTTAATCTGGAATTAATTATTGTCCCCCCTTCATTCTATAGCAAATATTATCTGCAGCACATACTCTGCAAATTGTATCATGGGAAACCCCCCCACCACAAAGACTTATTTGTCTCAATTATCTGACATTTTTATCCAAAACCATATCTGTGGGATTCAAAACGTTTACCTTGTTTGCACAATGCTGTACTTGTTGCGCTACAGGAACATTTGAGCCCCACCATGTCAACCACTACTAATAACAGTAACTACATGGGGGATTGCCAAACCTCAACTACGCTTTAGTTTGTGTATCCAGACACATTATATGGGCAAAAGTACAGAGACACCTGGCCATTACAGCTACAGGAACTTTTATGACAGCCTATTATAAATGCATGGCCTGCAATATGGAGCTGGTCCCCCCTTTGCAGCTATATCAGCAGCCACTCTTCTGAGAAGGCTTTCCACAACATCTTGGAGTATGCCTGCTTACATTTTTGCCCATCCATCCAGAAGAGCATTTGTCAGGCACTGATACCGATACTGAGCCTTAGTTAATAAGAATCAGGAAAATTGAAGAGGGGGGGGGGGGGTCAAACAAATAAAATATAAGAGAAAGGCTGTGCCCTGATTTTCATTGTGACTGACCTCCTTTAATAATACATATATAATAATATATAATAAAAGGGCTTATTTTTCCTCCATTGTTTTGACATGGGGTTTAGTTTCGTATGAAATTATCTGTGAAGTTTAACCTACCAACTTCTTGAGTCTCCCATGCTTATTTAGCATAAAGGTCCCACACAAAAAAAGGTGAAACACAAAATTGGCCAGGAGCTACAAGTTTCAGGTCCATACAACCAAGATCAGGTTCCAGAACTTGGGTGTGAAGGTGCTTATGGTATCCTGAGACTGTACCACACTCGAATTCATGGAGCTCTTCAGAATGACCCATTCTTTCACAAATGTGTGTAAACCTGACTGCATGGCCAGATGCTTGTTTTTATAAACCTGTGACAATAGGTCTCACTAAAACACCTGAAGTCGAAAATTAAGAGGTGTGTCCCAATACCGTTGTCCATATAACATACATGGAGAATCAAGTCATTTCTCTGTGAGAGTCATTCAGTTTGATGCAGTAGGGGAGTGTTTAAAAGTGCTACAATGATTTGAAGAAAAAGGAAAAACTACATTCCACATACAGATTGGTATCATCGTTATTTTTAAATTATATATTCATTAGAAAGTGTCAGCTATGCCACATCACACAACAGCTGCTTTGCATTACAATTCCTGCTGATAGCTTGTTTTCAGTATTGTAGCCACAAAAAGCACAGACCAGTAACGGCTCAGCTTTGGCTCCACTCCATCAGAGCAGGTTCAGAAGACAGCAGATGAATGCAGACCATGCTACTGGCCATGGGTCTACACCTGCGGCCATGAAGTGCGAATGGTGGACAAAGAGACCCGTCATGGTGTCACCTCCTGGTGAATAACAAGGGTCAAAGTGCAGGGGAGCAAAGCACCCGAAAATAATTTCCTTCATGGACTCATGCATCCTCATCCATTAGAAATACTTTGAGGAAAAATATGACTTGAATGTCGTACAGCATTTTGGGGAGTCAGGTGCAAACATACTTTTCAATTAGCGCCCCCCCTCCCCAAATAACAAAGGTTTTATTAGAGGATTTCCTCAATAGGACCCTATGAATCTCCTCAATCCACCTATACATCTCAGCAGAGAGTCTTTTTTGGGATCCCCCCCATCTCCCTGACGTCTAAGGGCAAACGCTGGCACTGGCTTGGGTCATCAGACCGCCCACTGAGCAGGTAGCACACCTGTGTGGTCTTGCAGGTGTTCACACATGGCTCTGATACATGACCCTTGTGGAACAGGTACCAAAATTTTTGGAAGACCAGGTCTTCAGCAAGGAACCTCCCAATTAGCTTGTCCCAATCTACCGGGAAGAGGGTGTTCAGGCCGTATGCTTCAGAGGCCCGGTAAAGCAGGGTCCATTTGGGACTGGGAACCGGGCCGTGGGAATAGTGCTCGTTGACCTCGGTCAGGTTGAGAATGTATGTCTCGTGGTCCAGAACAAAGCGGGAACTTTCTGGATAATGCCCGTCTATGTAGTACACTCGGTAACCTAGTCATCAAGAAATAAACAGTCAAGTTAATTTCACCACTCTATAGCAGTGTTTCCTAATCCATTCCTTGAGGACCCACAGTCGGTCCATGTTTTTGCTCCCTCCCAGACTGTCCACATTTGGGAACAAGAATGTGGACTCTCTGTAGGACCCCGAGATCTGAATTAGGAAACACTACTCTACAGTAACAACTGATAACAGTAATATTCAAAAACAAGGATCGATCCATTACTCAGTATTATATTAGTCATTCCAACAGAAACTATGAGTTTAATCTTAAATGGAATGGGTGGGCAACTGTGGGAGGCAAAGGTGGGGGAGAAGTTACCTGGGTTCAAGTTGATGTAGGTAGTGGCACTGGGGGCAATGAAGGCCACGCCCAAGGGGCGTGTCAGGGTCTCCTCATCATAAAACATCTGGAACTCATCCATGTGGGTGTGGCCAAAAAACTGCCCTGCAATGGTGCCCTCATACCTGGGCAACAAAACAGAAGCATTCATGAAGAATGGCTTACAAAGACTGCAAGACAAAAAAAATACAAAAATGCCACTATTTCAGTCATGTGCAAAGACTACTGATGGCACCATCAGGAGTGCAGCCCACCAGCCCACAGACTAGTGAACACAGAATCCTGGGGGGTGTTAGACAAAGCAGAATTTCTCAGTTAACTGGGTTAACTTAAACTAGAAGTAATGATCAATTACCAATAAGAGTTTAGGTAAGGGGCATTCCTATTGGACGGTCATGACTTCTAGCTTAAGTTTCAGATTCAGTTTAATTTATTTATAGAGCAAATTTCACTCAACAGCAGAACAAAGTGGTGAACAAACTCAAAATAACATAAAGCCCACATACTATATAAGCAACAAAGACTGAAGAAGCTACTATACAGAGTTAAAAGCCAAACAATAAAAGTGTGTTTTCAGATGACTTTTAAACGAAGGAAGTATTGGGGCCAGACGCATTCCACAGTTTCAGAGTTAAAACCACAGACGGCCAAACTCCCCTCTGCTTTAGTCGATTTCGGGACCACAAGTGGAGACCGATCAGCAAGTGCCTTTGATGGACCATGCGGTCTTAAAATGTCTGAGAGATTAGTTGGGGCCAGGCCATTTAATGCTTTGCGTACAAACAGTAAAATCTTAAAATCAATCATGAAGCACACTAGCAGCCAGTGAAGAGAGCCGAGTATGGGATTAATCGGGTCGCGCTTACGAGTTCCAGTTAAAAGCAGAGCTGCCACATTTTCAACTAGTTGTACGTGTGGGAGACTGACTTAGCTAACACCAGCATACAGGGAGTTAAAGTCATTAAACGGGGAGGTGATAAATGCATGTGTTACCCTTTCAAAACCCCCAAAAGATAAAACGAGCCTGTCCTTAGATAAAGGCCTCAACTGGAAGAAACTAGTTTTAACAACCGAATATGTGTTTATTCAATCTAAATCCGCTGTCCTTTATCACAGGTTCCAGGGCACCAAGGGTCAGATGGTGGGCACTATTTGTACTGGGTCCCAAAAATAGGACCTCGGTTATATTTTCTTTTAGATTCAAAAAGTTCAGCCAAATCGCCTTTTAACCACAGGACCGTTCAATAATGGTTTTATCATATTGGTGATAACCAAGGTAAGCAAGTCCTGCTTTGTGGAAAACCCCCCAGGTTCCACCAACCTGTTGACAATGTGGTAGTAGTTCCAACTCCAGCTCTTGAGACACAATCCGGGTGGGATATGACCGATAATGTGCACCTAGGGCCAAGAGGAGGAGAAGAGAACCAGCTCAGTGCACGTAACCATAGTAGCCTGATAAGTGAAACAAGGAACAAAACACGTAAGAGGTAGGAAGGGCCCACAGCACCATTAAAAAACACATTAACGTCTATAAAGCACACAGTCGACCCTCCTGCATCGCAGGTTCCATATATCATGGAGTTGGCATAAGAAAGTAAACGGGAATTGTCGTGAAAGGCGCAGACGACATGAAAAGTATAGCAACTCAAATGCATAAAATATATATTATGGACAAGAATATTGGGATGCCTGGGCATTACTCCTACAGGAACTTTTAATACGTCCAATTCTATATTCTTAGGCATCAACATGGAGTTGATCCCCCCACAATCTCCATTCTAGTTCATCCCAAAGGTGTTTTATGGGATTGAGGTCAAGGCTGACTGAGCAGAGCTGAAAGTCTCGCTGTTTCCGACAGAGCCCCTGTGCACCTGCAGCGTCGCCCCGCCAATCCTCAGCATAGCCCCACCCATCCTCAGCATAGCCCCGCCCATCCTCACCTTCTCCCCCTTGTCTTCTGCCTGCTGCAGGATCCCAATGAGCCATTGGAGCTGGTCGGCTGGGTCAGTGGAGTTCACCAGCAACCAGAAGTTCTCCTTGGCACAGTAGTTCATGTTGAGGGAGACCACTCTCAAGCCCGGCTGGACCGGTGCCGTGTAGAATCCAGCCCGCCTGGACACCAGCAGGGAAACATGGCAGATGCCCTTAGCCAGAGCGACTTACATAAGTGCTTTAAGACTCTGCAAAGTTATCGACCGCTCGGGAGCGAAGACCACAAACCAGCATAGTCTGTAGTAATAGTTCTTATTACATTTTAGCACAGTCAGATTTGGCAAACTGCTTGAAATGTGTTTATTGGTATTGCTGCGTAATTTCCAGAGCATCTTAAGATGTTATTTCAGCCTTAAAGTAAGAGAGATATTAGTAATAATCAGCTGCTCATACAGTCAGCCCAGCCCAGCCCTACCGAAGAGTGTGCAATGCGTCTGGTGGCAGCCAGGGGGCCCACTCCTCAGCCATGGTGTTATAGAGCCAGCTGGATGACTGGTTCCCGTGGATGAATGGCGGTGGGAAGCTGTTGACAGGAGTGCTCTCGTGGTTCCCCACAGCCGGGTACACAGTCACGCTGGGGCCTAGATATTTCCGAATGAGCCGTGATACGACGGTGAGCTCGTGCAGCTGCTGGTCTCGTGTCTGAGCCCACACGTTGTGGGCCGGGATATCTCCAGTCCAGTAGACCCAGTCCCAGGGTCCATCCCGGGCGGTGTTCTCCAACAGGCTCTCCACGGTGCGCAGCGGGAGGTCACATTTGCTGTAGGTCCCCCAGAATCCGGCGGAGCGGCGAAGAGGCCATCGAGACTCCACAGAGTCATTCCGGCAACACAGAGGCTCTTTGCAGTCGGCTGGGCTGCCCACCGCATATTCCTGGTCCAAATGCACATCAGTGAGGAACAGCACCCGGCTCTGGGGGGAGCCCGGCCGGGGGGCAGGGGGGGGCACCACAGGGGGTTTGGGCCTGGGCGGCAGTGTGACGTTCCAGGGGGCGTAGATATCAAAATGACCACAGGTGCGCCCCACAAGCACGGCGCAGGCCTCAGACGGCGACAGCACCGACCGCTGCAGCGCATGGATGACGTCGTCACGGAAAAGCTCCGTAATCTGCCGGCACACGTGCTCCTCGGCCAGGTGGAGGCGCACGCAGGTATCGCCCGCCACCTGTGCCACACGTTCCACGTTGGCTTCATTCTACAAGAAAAGTGAGAACGCAGCAGTTATGTGCAGTGCTGTCAGACGAAGAGCACACTTCTAACAAATACCCCCCCTACACACACTTCTAACAAAATACCCCCCTAAACACACTTCTAATTTTAAAAAAAGTTCTGCAAGCCAGTTGTACTGATACAGAGACCACTAATGCTGGAAAACTAGTCAGATTGAGGAACTGGGAAAAGGCAGGAGGTACCATCAAATTTACTCAGAGAGGACCTGAAAGTTGCATTTCTGATTCAGTACTAGGTTTTATAAATGCATAAGACTCTCTGCAGACAAGCCCCTGTTCTATCAAATTCTCATTATACAGACAGATACTCCAACTAGATTTACTCAATAGTATATTTTGCTTATGCAACTTATTGATGGCTTTCATGGGACTATGTCTTCCACCACTAAACCACCTGCAGGGTTTCTACCAACCGTGTAGCAATGTTGACTATGCACAGCAGACCAGGTTAAGGAAGCAAGACACCAAACAAAACCTCATGCAAGTCGCCCACCCCCCATCCCCCCCTGGTGTTATGCCCGAACTAAACCAAACCGCGCTATAACAACACCCTCAGGACATCAGAATGTTCTCAGAATCTGCATGCTTCACACGCTACATCTGAAGAGCCTGAAGTGTCAGTTCGACAAAACCAAAATAGAGGCGTCATCGAGCGACCACAGCCCTCAAAAGACACCCGAAGTTTCCATTCGTGCCGGTCAGCATCCGCTGAAGAAATGTTGCAGTTTCATTCTGACTTAGGGATGAGCTGACGGTCAGCGTACTAAAACAGCAGGGCCGGACCTAAGGGGTGCCCCTGTCAGCACGGATATGCACTTGAGCGGTAGATTCTACTCTGTCCACCCCCACCAATGTTTTTTTTGCAGATGTCACTGCAGAACAGCCAAGTCATCAAAAAGGTCTCCTTTTTTACACAACAGTGGGAAGGCCGGAGCACTGACCATGGGGCAAGACTCAAAGTCCGTCGGCTAAAATGCCAAGTACGCTCTCTCATAGTACCTTGTCAAAACTATAAACATTATGAACTGGGTCCCCACATCCAATAAAAAAAAATCATTCTGATGGTGCAGCCCAACTATTCAAAGCTGCCCGGCTGTCCCAGACACTGAAAATCATGAGACAGTCATCTCATCGTCATCATTCAAAAGTACAATTCACATTACCCCTAATGTAGATAGCAAGTCCCATGCGCATTTCCCCCCCCCCCCCCCGTAAAACACAACCTTTGGCCCCTGTAATGCAGTTCTTGGGCACCTTGTGCGGCCAGTCAGTGTTTCTTGGTGAATGAAAAACTAGAGAACAGACAGCATAAGAACCCAATTTGGAGAGATCAAAGTTGAAAAGACCACTTTATAGGGTATTATTACATCCAGGATACTGCTTAATAAAGTTTTATGCTAGGATACTCTTCAACGCCGGGGCTATCAGTTAATTTAAGTTCCCTAAAATACAACTATAAAGTTAGCTAAACCACATGCTGATTTGAGTTTTTAAACATTCAACCTTTTAAATGCTCTCCGCAAGTTATGTTGTTTATATATACTGGCCCACCTTCTGCAGAGTAACATTCAAGATGCCCAAAGTAAAATTAAACATAAACCAAGGTGAATACCGGCCAAAGCTCCTGATGTTTTGGTGGATAATGAACACCTAAGTGCACATGTATTTCATGTACATCAGAATTATTAGACTGAGTCCTCACCATCAGAGCCACGTCTACGATGGCAAACACTGCTTCACACAGCCAGCAGCTGACGTTTCGCCAGGAGACCCCAACCCGAAACTTGGAAATCGCATCAACAAACTTAATGTCAGCTCTTCCGTCTTCATCTCGAAGCGGATGTGCGGTTCCTGACGGGGAGTGCAGACAAACACAGGCGCAGAACAAAAAACAAACCGTCCACAGCGCTGTTTGCTTCATGGTGGCGCATAAAAGTCCACACAAGCTGCGAGTCAGCAGCGAGGTCCGATGGCTTCAGCGCCTGTCTGGAGTAACTTCTGCTTACACTTCCCACGAGGAAAAAATGACGCGGAAATGAAACCACTTTGCAGGTACCTTCTCCGACTGTCCACGTTTACGACACAGTACACTAACAAGGTTCACAGGCTGAGCAGTTTATAAAGAAGGCGATGACGTACGACACTAGACAGCAACTCTAAGATGAAATGGGGGGAAATGTCAGGTTTGTTTAGCGAGTGTCGAGCTAAGCTTGTCCCCCACCGCAGATAAGGAAGCTTATTGAACTCAGTCAGCGCAACAGAAGCGCCCCCCACTCTTAAACTCGTATCATATCTCCTCCCTAGAGAGACACCACTTCAGGCAGACCGCAAACGCCTTGCTAAGGCCCGGCGATCGGTAGCTCGGCTCAAAAACATCCCTCAGCGTTGACTCAGAAAACGACCCATCTTACTAAACACCGCAACATGCCATTGAACAGATCACGTGACTTTTCACGTGATCGGTGCCCAGCCCTCTTCACGTGATTAGAGTACATCGTTTAACCGGTTAAGCCCATATGTATTAAACGGCTTTGAGCAACGAAAATATTATGCCTTGAAGAAATTATAACGGTATTATACTTGCTGACGCGAAATGTTTTTATTTTTTTACTTAGTACGCCCTTTGATATAGCCTAGTTAACATTTTTAACAGGGGAATTTTGATCGGTCTTTCTCCGAGATGCTTATCGTTCTGCGGGTGCATAGGTGACGCAATCGCTGACTTGTGCATTTTGCCGCTGTTTCGAAAAACGGAAGAGACGGAAAAATAGCCATTGACTTCTAAACATCGAATATTCAGCATGAAAACATTTCACATTAAATCAAGCCGATAAGCGTCTAAGACCTGTGGGTTTATGGCTTTTTTACCCGAACTTGCAACAAACTATCTGTGAGCGAAATAACAATATGAACTCATGGTTCTGCGCCCGAACTTAACACAAACTGCCATCACCTACAGGCCAAAACGCATCTGTAACTTTTACATTCCACTGTTTTTGAGATCAGCTCTGAGTTTTCTACTGTGCAACATCTTATTTAATTGAAAAAGAGACAGCTTTTCTGAAATCATTTTAATATACATATTTATAAATTACATACAACATTTGGCATGCTTTTTGTGAATTAAGCTGTGGAAAGCTGAAAATAAATTATTTTGTTTCAAATATGTTTAGAAGTTTATTTTATTTGCTGTCGCCCTGGTGACTTATCCTATGCACCATCACATCGCCAAGCACTGGTATGCCTACTATCGGTCTCCTGAAATCAGGTGTTTGTGGTGCAGAATAAGTGTTCAGCCCCAGACATCTTAGGACAAGGAACATCATACTTACTTTAATTGGCATTGTTGGCACACAACAATGACATGTGTTCTCTGCATTTAACCCATATGTGACATAGCAGGGGGCAGCTAATTCAGCCCAGGGAGCAGTGCTTGGGGGCGGCACCTTGTTCAGGGTTCCTCAGTGGTACCTTGCTGGTCAGGGATTTGAACCTACAATCTTCCAACTACAACTGTGCATCCCTAACTATTAAGCCACCACTGCCCACTTTTACAATTATTTGGCAGATGCTTTTATCCAAAGCGAATGTACAATTGAGAAAGTGGGTTTTGCCGGAGTCCCTGGAGCATTTGAAGTTAAGCGCCTTGCTCACGGGACCAGTGGTGACATGATTCTGCCAACAACATTCACCCTTCATAGTCTGGTCAAGGAAGGAAATACATTTTCAGAGAAATCTACTAAGACTGTCTGCCATTTAGCGATGCATGTGAAAGTAACATGTCAATATGAACATTTATGCACAAAGCATGATGATAAAGATTGAAAAAAGGGGCGATACCATGGATTATCAAATTATGCACAGACCACATGAAATTCTCGTCAGCTTATCACAGTCAGATAGACCTGCACGGTAACAGTCTCTATTTTATGTTCAAGGCACAAGGGGACAGAATGAACCATAGTAACTATTCACTTCTCTGATGACAGCATTACTAGCAATAACTACATTCGATTTACCATTTCTCCATTAGATGGGTGCAGAGCAAATTAACTGTACTGCAACTACTCTAGCATACCTGTAGATGGCAGTAGAGTGAAACACATTGACGTCCCCCAAGTTAAATGCAGATAGGCACCAACCAAATTAAATAATAATAGACATAAAAAGGCTGGGAGTGTAAATTATGTTATATTGGCATGTTGTAATATAATGTCTCTTTTTGACTGGTGGGTCTGAGATAGAAGGGATCCCATCCATTGGATTAATACCCAGAATGTTCTGCATAGTAAGGCAAACACAAACATAGAAAAACATCATATCAACAAACAAAAGATGGTTTTAAGTAAACAAAAAGTAAGCACTGATAACAAACTTAAGTTGACATTAATGTTAATAGCAATGAGCAAAGATGGTTTCAAAGGAAGAGCAGACAGTTGGGGGTGGATCCAAGGCAGCAGTAAGACATGGTGTTAAGTAAGACTGGTATCAGAGGTTAGAGGAACAAGTGAGGTTCACTTGTCCTGCATCTTCTCCAGGATGGGGACAATCATGTCGAACTTGGGCCTCTTGGCCGGGTCTTCGTTCATGCAGATCCTCATCAGCTTGCAGATGTGGGGCGATATGCCGGGGGGAATGGTGGGACGAAGACCCTCGAGGGCAACCTGCAGGGGAGGGGGGCGTTGTGCACACGTTAGGGAGGGAGAGACGGAGGAGAGAGAGCTAGAAGAGAACACTAAGAACATCTTCTGGTTGTAGACCTCTATATCAATGTATCAATGATCTGGGATCTGGTCCAGTGGCAGCTGGCCTCCCATGTCACACCCTTGAAGCCCATGTGATGGCCGCTTGCGCCTCCAAACACACAGGGCACGGTGCCCGCTATTTGCTAGGTTGGGGCCCCATACAGAAGATGCCACCCTGGGCAACTGCCCATCGTGCTCTAGCCAGGATCCACCAATGGACTAATCATTTATGAATTAAGGGTTTGGATTTTTTGAGCTGCAATTACAAATGTGTGTAGGAGGCCATCACAACCTTTCCTACTGTTCCATTGTACTCCGTATGCTACTTTATAGCTCTACAACCTTTTGTCTTGCTAGCACTTGGATTAAGTAATAATAGCAATATGTTTAATTAATATAGCACCTTTCCAGAGGTCAAGATCTCTTTACAAAAATTTAAGTCTCCAAGTTGGAAGGAGAAGCCCAAGAACACTGGTAAGTGTTCAGAACTTCATCTGTGTTCATGTCATTGCTTGAGTGTTTCCTGTCATAACGGGGGGGGTTGGCCTGACAGCCTGGAGTCTCTTCTGATTTTTCAAGCGATAAAAGCTAAATTTCAGCCATCACTGTTTGGTGGGCAGATGATCACATTCCTGTCTCACACTATCCTCTGAGTATTTACTGCAAGTCAGTTCCCATGATACTGGACAAACACCACATACCAAAACTTGCTTGTGTCTGTGAACACTTACAGTGAGCTTAGCAGGGTCTGTTTGCATACGTGAGTGTTGCGTAAGCAGGTCCTGCCCCCCTGCGCACCGCTCCATGCCGACCGACCCTGACCCACCTTCATACCGATCTCCATGTTGGAGAGCTCAGCGAATGGCACCTCCCGGGTCACCAGCTCCCATAGGAGCACGGCAAAGCTCCACATGTCTGCTGACCGCCTGTTTATGTCTTCGGGCTTCTTCTGCAGAGCTGGGGGGAAGACAGGAAGGGAGGGAAGAGAGAATAGAGTTACACAGAACAGTGGTTGCCAGTCCGATCCTTGAGGATCCACAGTCAGTCCATGTTTTTGCTCCCTCCGGCTTCCCTACAAGAGTCTCGACATTTTTCCTCCCTCCCAGCTCTTAGTGAGAGCAAAAACATGGACTGTCTGTGGGTCCCCGAGGACAGGATCCAAACACTGGTGCATGTGTTAATTAGTTAGTCACATGTTGTAGTCACAAGGTGAGGAGGAATCCTCTATTTTACCTTCAGGTGCCATCCAGGCTGGAGCATACATCCTGCCAGGACACTGGAAGGAGAACTTCACATCTGCCATGCTGATCCTGGCCGTCATGTCCTCGTCAATCTGCCAGGTGACCAACGTGTAAATAACAGCTGCTTCCCCGTGGCCATCTGGACTGTGAGCTCCTTGCTGCCCTCCTCCCCACAGATTTGGACTTCACATTAACTCTGTCCAACAGCACTGTCACTTCAGTGCCATCTTCCATTTACATTATTGCCAGAGAACGTCAGAGAGCGTTTTTGGCGCCACCGTATGCTGTGTGTTAAATACGCCAGGTGTGATAATGATGCCAAACATGACTTGACGTGAAATAACTGGTGACCATCAAAGCCGACACTCAGGTTGCTATGAGACACTGCCACACCTTAAAGGAGGAAGGGAAATCACATGAGAAGAGACTGGAAACCATAAGGTGACCATGTCTGCGTGTGGGTGGAACGGGTACATTCAGCCGTTAAAACCACAAGCGGACGTGGGGAACCCGAAAAGCAGGTCCGTCAGTGAATGTGTGAAAGGCCAGAGGGGTCTTGCAGCCCACACACCCTCCGCCACACCCCAAAGAGGGTTTAAACACAGAGACAGTTCACCCAAGTCAGCAGAAACACAATGTTGTTAATCTCCAACAACACCATCTATTTAGCAGGTTCTCAAACTGACCAAGATTTCCTGGGAGGTGCTGTATATGATCCTATTGTGGTCACGGCATCTCATTGACAGCATGTCTGTAGCTTACTGGGAGCAAGTGATAAACTGTGATTACAGCTCAGAGCCACTAGGGGGCAGCCTGCTCATTACAGCATATGGGCACGTCTGTTTACCCTCAGCACAAGTGAGCTAATAGTTTCCCTCCTTTCCTTGTTAATGTGTAAAGGTGCCATAAACCAGCACACTGGTGTTTCAGGGATGGCACAGTCACAGAACCACAGAGCCAAGTATGCCGTTTAACTCACCATGACACTCCTGCTATTGAGATAGTGCCGAGGGATCATCGGCTCGAGCGTGTGCAGAAAGGCCATGCCGCTTGCGATGTCCAGGGCGAACTTAACTGCCTGCATCTGGTCCACTACAAAATCTGAAGGGGTGGGAGTGAAGTTGAACAATTAGAGTTATGCTTAACATCTGCGCATTCAGAAGTCACATTTGATCAAAGCGGGTAACCACACAAGGGTGTGTCTGTGTCATGTGACAGATGCCGCATGGTCAAAGGTTTAAAGACGTTTTTAGAAAACAAAGGCTTGTTTCCACTGCGTGTGGCAGTTCTGCGTGCATCTGAGTACAATACTGATCTGATTGGTTGGTCCTGCCTCCTGTAGTTGCTTGGAACCACCTCCTCTACAATCTGATTGGTTCTCTCTGAACCAATAATTTTTCATTCTGCCCTCAAAACAGTTTTGTGTAAGTTAAACATGAGTACTTACTGGTGCCCTCATGGAGCACATTGTAGAGCGAACCGTAGGGCATCAAGTGGGTGATGATGATGGGGTGAGTGGAAGGGGATGACTGACAGGCCCCCAACACGGGCAACACATTGGGGTGGGAGAAGATCCTGAAGAGAGAGCACAGGACAGTTGGGGGGGGGTCTTATTTGAGCTAAAACTTCAACACGACAGAAAGAAGATGAATGAATATTAAATGTGCCTTGTCCAGGAAAGATGTCACATTCTCAAGGCCTGAGTTTGGGATTCTCACCTGAGTTTGGGATATTCCTCGTTAAAATCACGGCTCTTCCTGGTGGTCCAGTCCCGGATGTGCAGTACCTTAACCACAATCTCTGCACCCTGCCAGCGGCCCTGCCACAGCTGTTTACGAGAGGATGAGTCAGCACAGGTAGAAGATCAGGTTGGGGGGGGGTGAGTGAGGACAGGAACACGCTGGGTTGACTTGCCTCTCCAGAGTGGTTTTCGTTTATTTTGGCCAAAAGGGACAACTGCTTGAAATCAATGCCTGCGTGTTTGTTCAGAGTCCCATTACCTGCACATACACAGACACACACAAACACAAATGATAAAGGTCTAGAGCGTATGACAATCAAAAACAAAGATTCCTCAAGGTTCCATTAATGTGTCAGCCAGTGTCAATGCTAGACTTTGTCTACAGAGGGAACCTGACAAACGGTGAGATCCAAGCCCAGCACAGTCATTTCCTTGAATCTGTATCATGCAGCCAGTGCGTAAACTTTTAGATGCGGGTGGGGGGGATACTCACGTGGTCGGGTTCGGGTAGTGCCCTTCCAGAATGAATCTTTGAACGGGACCTTTGTGAGACTCTGTCCCAGCTTTTCAGCCCGCTCTGATGGGTACACAGTCCAAGGGGTGGTGGCACAAGGAGAAAGAGTACTGGTTAGTTGCTGTGAGGCCACGCCCACTGTACTGGATAGCATTAAAGGGGTGGTGCTATGAGGCTACATCCACTATACTGATTAATATTAAAGCAGTGGTGCTATGAGGCCACACCCACTGTACTGGTTAGCATTAAAGGGGTGCTGCTATGAGGCCACGGTCACTGTACTGATTAATATTAAAGCAGTGGTGCTGTGAGGCCACACCCTCTGTACTGGTTAGCATTAAAGGGATGGTGCTGTGAGGCCACACCCACTGTACTGGTTAGCATTAAAGGGATGGTGCTGTGAGGCCACGCCCACTGTACTGGTTAGCATTAAAGGGGAGTTGCTGTGAGGCCACACCCACTGTACTGGTTAGCATTAAAGGGGTGGTGCTATGAGGCCACATCCACTATACTGATTAATATTAAAGCAGTGGTGCTATGAAGC
>JAABNX020000016.1:140756-158668 GCA_015163995.2 Mormyrus lacerda | reverse complement strand
TGTGTGTGTGTGTGTGTGTGTGTGTGGTTTATGTTTTTATTATTTTGTGGGGACCAAATGTCCTCCACAATGTGATGATAACCTGTCATTTTGACGTTAGGGCTGGGTAGGGGTTAAGGTCATCAGGCTGTGATTAGTGTTTTCCCCATAGAAATGAGTGGAGAGTCCCCGCAAAGATATAATTACAAACCTCTGTTTGTGTGTGTGTGTGTGTGTGTGTGTGTGTACGGTGCATGTGTGTGTTGTGGGGTGTTGGATTGGTCCAATGGATGATGCCATCGTCCATTGTCGATGGCTCACAGACATCACAATGTCAAGCCAGCATCATGATCCCTCCCTCCGCATCCACACAAACAATTCCAGCGTCTCTCTGCTAGGTGCACATATAGAAATTATTTCTAAATCTACCTGGTTTGCACCTGCCTCAGTAAATCAGAAGGTGAGTCTTGATTTGTTTTGCAAAATTGAGGATTAAAACTTGAATACTTGAAAATTAAAACTGTGACTCAAAGAGTGATCTCTCCCATTCTCTGCTATATCCATCTTAAACAAATAATCCCTAATTGTTATATTGTTGCTCACCCTATTGTCATATCTCGCCCTGCAAATTTAACTGAGAATATTTCAGGTACAGGAAAGATATAATCAATGAATAATTAATATTGTAATCACTATAGGAAACACTTACTTCTTTATTGTCACATTTTGCCTGTTATAATACTAATTTGCATTGCATTTGAGCACCCCGAGGAAAATCAAATAGTTAATTACTTTTTCTGATTAGTTACTAATAGCCATAAAAAAACAAATAAAATGTTACTATGAATCAAAATAAAAGAGTCATTTTCAGTCACACATTTTAGACACATTTTAGACAAAAAAATAACAGCATACTTTGTAGGCTAAAACTTAGGATTTCTGTTTTATAGCCAAAAGAGTTCAATCCGGTCGAAGTCTGGGGCTGGTTCAGGTTGGTTCTTCTTCATGAGGTCGTACAGGGGTGCCACCAGGGATGGAAAAGTGAGGATGAATCACAGATAATATCTGGGGGCTTCCTTAATGGCAGGAACCTTCTCTTCCTGGAGCTTCAGGAGACGATTCCCAATGTGATGCAGAAGGTAGCCATGCAGGGCCTTCCACAACCTCCTTAGGTACTTTGCCCAGCTTTCAGAATAGCTCAGGATCTGATACATATGCACTGGAAAGTGATGGGGGCCCCATTTAGCTCAAAAGGGAGAACCATATACTTCCATTAGCCGCCAGTAGTACTGAGCCCAGTTTTCTCCTGGGCCTGTGGTGTCAGGGGCACCTGGCAGTACCTTTTGATGAGGTCCAGGGTGGTTATCAACCTAGCCCATCCCAGCCTCTCTTTCAGCTCGTCTACTCAAGGCGTTGGGTAACCGTCAGCTGAGACACCTCGTTCAACTTTTCATGACTGGAGATACGATAACAGCTTGGGAACCGTTATAATAGGGCTGATCCACAGGCTGCAGCTGTCTTCAACCACCTCCAGCTGCAACATCTGCTCCACTTCTTCCTCAATAGTGTGATGTCGAGCCTCTGGCACCTGATACGTTGCACTGCAGAGAACACATCCTAGTACTGGTCCAGGAGCTCCAACATCTTCTGGTGTGGTGTGCCGTGTTCCCCAGTATCAACTTCTTGCCAACCTGGTGGCTCTACATCCAGTTGGTTTGCTCTGTCTGCTGGCTGGCTGCCCTTGTAGTTCACTGGCCCCACAGAAGTCATGGGGTTGGGTCATGAAGCCAGTCATACAGCCACTGCTGGCCTCGCTGGGCTTCCTCCATATGTTCTTTCACCATGAGCATCACCCTATTGTTTCTCTCCTTCATCTCCTGGACATGTTCAAACACTGAGCTGGAAGAGGGACAGTTGGGATTCCCACACCTTCCTGGCGACATTGAGGAGCCCATGAGGTCTTTACACAAAGAGAAGTTTGAAGGGTGTGTAGCCAGTGGAGGCTTGAGGTATCACCCATACTGTGAACAGCAGTATCAGGAAATCCCAGTTGTGCTTGTCGTTGTCTACAACCATTGGGGGTTTGATTAAACCACTTCACTAGGCCATCTGTTGGAAGGTGCTAAACTAAGATCCATAGATGTTTCACCTGGAGTAGGCAGCACAGGTCAGCCATGAGACAGGATAAGAATGGGGTACTGTTGTTTGTGAGCTAATTCTGGGGGATCCCCACTCAGGTGGCTAAGAGGAAGAGTTCCTGAGCAATGGCCATCAACGTTATTTTCCTTAGGGGACTGTCCTTAGTGTATCAGGTGGCATAGTCCACCAGCTGTAAGAGAGGTATTCATGGCCCTGAGTGGACTTTGGCAGTGGCTCCACGAGGTTCATGCCCACCTGCTGGAAGGGAACTTCGATGATGGGAAGTGGCACCAGAGGAGTCAGGGCATTGGTGGCATCACATTCTGGCACACAGTACACCATTGGCAGAAGTTCTGGACATCAGCCTCCATTCTCCTTCAGCCAGTAGAATCGATCCCGTACGTTCTCCAGAATGTTCCAGAGGCCCAGGTTTCCCCCATGATGAGTTGGTGGAGCGATCCTTACTTGGGGCACCAACAGGAGGTCCCTCATCCTAGGTGTTCCCCATCCATCACTAACACCTGTTTCCAGCAGTGTTTCAGCAGATCATCCTCTTTCTGGGCTTGTCAGATCAATGGCTCCCAGGCACCCTGCTAAAACACATCATTGAGAATGTTATTCGGCTTACCTTCAGGGGGCGCAACCTATTGCCCTTCTTCACCAGGAAGCACTGAGTTTGGGCACCCATGAGCGGCGGCCATCTTACACTTCCTATGAAACCGAGTTGGGCAAGTTTCTCACCTGGTGTCCCCGTTGAGCTCTGTGAAACTGGGACAGTCTGGATCTGAAAAGCATAGGGGAGAGCCTGTAAGCTACCCACAGCAACCTGTGTCATTGCGACGTCCTCCAGCATTAGTCTGTTGGGTGAGGTGCTGTAACCAGGGCTGTTGGGTCTGGTGGGGCATTGACAGGGTATATTTACATATATATTGATGGAAATCCTGGGTTGCTTGTAGTATTTCACCCTCCAGGGTGGGGTAGTCTGCCATCTCCGTCACGGAAAGCTCATAATTAGTACCTGTTAGAAAAGTGGAAAAGATGCCAGTCTACTTCATGGGGTGCCACCCTTCTGAATTGACTACATTTGGTCCCCACAATGTAATATAAACCTAATCCACACACACAAACACAACAAGGGCATCTGGCTGCTGTTTCTGTGTATTGTATATTGCAGGTTGTTTTGTCCATGTGTGCACCTCCTCCATTATATTCTCTATTAGATGGTGAGGAACTCGACTAAGGAGACTGTGCTAGCTTTGAGTCTTTCGATTAATAATACATTCCTCAAAGACTTTAAAGTGTCAAAAGCAGTTAGCATTTTGCTGTGCTGTGTCATTGTCATTGCAGGAATACAGTAAAATCCCATTATAGTGGACTCGCTTATAACGGAATATTGTCTATAATGGACAAGGTCCACTGGTCCTGGCCGTGCGCCTTTAACAACATGCAGAAAAAGCATCGGATATAGCGGACTCGCATATAACGGAATTTCACTTATAACGGACAAACCATTTGGTCTCCATGGCTGCTTTTAGCTGTAGTTTTGTTCTGCTATAATTGACATGCAGGTTCCACTTACAAGGCGTGTGGCGTGGCGGTGATATCCAGCGCATATACGTAGTCGGGATTATTAATAGTCATGCATCTGCTTAGGTAAAGTTGGATTACTACATTTACAATATAATAATCTATACCACAGGTGTGTCTGCTGGGGTGTGGTGTGAGTAAATGGTGTGTGTTCTGGGTATATAGCAACTCTGGATATAACGGACTGTTTTGCCAGGTCCCTTGAAGTCCGTTATAATGGGATTTTACTGTATAGTGCTCATTGTGTGAAAATTTCCTGTCATAAATGTTTAGTTAAAATAATCTGGATTGTAATATATCTCAACCCTGAGTGTCAATTTCAATGCTAATGAGGTCCGGGGTTAACTCATAAATGTTACTTGTAAATAAGGACTTTTACTTTTTCTGTATTGTGGGGTTTCTGTAGCGTGGAACTGAAATTCTGATCTTCCATTTCCCAGAAGCATCCAGGGTCTTAGAGGGTAAGTGACAATTGCCCAGCTCAGATTGGCCTAGAGGTACTTTTGGGGCTGCTTTGTTCAGCAGCAGGAAAGCTGAGGCTGGGTTGTTGTATCCATGGTGATAGACCTTTGTGAGAAAGGTAATTGCATGTGGAAAACACCATCTGCCCTACTGTGGATGAGAGCATCACCTGTGGAGGGCGCTTATGTGTCATTAAACTCGAGTGCAGTGGAATAAACATGAAAACTGGAACATTCTAAGACCCTCTGCCTCTTCTTTGTTATTGTAAATTTTCTTATTTCAGAAATACCATTGTAAAGATTCTGAATCATGGTAATTATATAAATTAACATTTTGTAATAAACTAAGTAATTTAATGTGCTCTGGATATTTAACTCTTACGGAAATTGTTTACTCTGACTCTGATTAGCATGATTTTTACTCGTCAACTTTGAAAGCATAAAGGAAACCTTGGTTTTAGTGATGTTTCTTGACTTGGTCTTTCTGTCATTTCTTGCTGCACTCAGGAGGTCACTCTACGGACACTACCCCTACAAATCCAGTATGATCGGACTGGAATCTCTGGCCGATCCCTCTGGAGACTGGGACATTGTGGAGACCATTGGGAAAGGAACCTACGGGAAAGTCTACCGAGTGACCAACCGGAAAGATGGGAGTCAGGCTGCTGTAAAGGTGTTGGATCCTGTCAATGTAAGTTCTTCCGAAAGGCATTTTTTAGGATTCTTGTTGTTAAGTCGTTTCATTGTTTATATTAAACAATATACACTGACATTTTAATGACAATTCACTATCCCAGGCAAGAAAAGAACTTTATAATGCCAGTCTTTAGCTCTGGTGCTGCTACTTTGAATGTTTACAAAGCTTAAATATCAGCAAGCGGTACTGAGTAAGATTGTCACATTTGCCACATGCCAATATCGGCCAATACTGACATGTTAACTGATTCACTGTGCATCTCTAAAACTACTTTTTACTTTGCTAGTAAGTTAGTTACCACAATGTCTTGACTAATGTAGCTAGCAAAAACAACAACTTGATGGCGTTACAAAAAAAGAGGGGCATTTTCCAAATGCATCACAGAGCGAATTCACAGAACGATTCAATCTGTAAGTATATTTATTTAACCCTCAAAAATGGATTCTGGCACTACAGATCAAATGCCACCGTAATAACTGATTCATCACAATGCATTGATGCATCTTTACACCCCTAGTTAGAGCAGTTGAAAACATAATCCATAATCCAAATAGAAATATTAGTGCAATTCAACATGTTCAACGTGAACATGACATCAACCGTTGGCTTGTCTGTATTCTATGTGAAAGGATGTTGATGAGGAGATTGAAGCTGAATACAACATCTTGAGGTCATTATCCAACCACCCAAATGTGGTCAAGTTCTACGGAATGTTCTACAAGGCAGATCACCTCTCCGGGGGACAGCTCTGGTTGGTGCTGGAGGTGAGGGTCCTTTGATGTCCTGAGCACCATAGAGAACAAAGAAAACCACTTATGGCAGCAATGTTCTTGTTTGGCATAGGCAGCTCAATCTATCCAACAATCTGTGACCAAATTGTCAGGGTGGCTCTAGGGTGAGTGAGATTTTGTACATTCTATGCAAGGTGGTATATCTACCTACCCTTCTTCCATGACCACTTCTCTAGTACAGATTCATGTTGAGCCTAGTGCTTATCTGGGGGCATACGCCAAGAGGCATCCTGGGCAGATTCAGTTACATGTATAAAGTCATGCACACAATCACGCCGTGTAGGAAATCTTAAGACATCATTTCACTCATAGCTCATAGTGCTGACCACTGAGGTCCCACTCCACTGTAGAATGCTATGCTCTGTGAAAATCACGCCATATAAACCCATATAAAACTTAACAAACACAAGTAATTATTTGCTTTGGCAGGTTAGCTTCTCCTTTAGTTGAAATTTGTGTGATATGTGGTCTAAAGGCCTAAAACAATATAATTTGATTCTAATAACATTGTTGTAATTGCATTGTTTTTAAGTTAATTGTCCTATTTAGTGACCGATTAATATCTGTACCTGTTATTGTTTTAGTTCAATTTTGCAGTCAGACTTAGACACACTTTTTGATGCACCTTTGATCAATCTCTCAGTTCTCGGTGCATCAGGTTTTTAATACCTTTAATCCATCAGATTTTGTTTAATGGAGTGAATGATGAACATATCAGTTAATACACAGCATCAGGGGATATATGTAAACATTAGTTTGCTTTTAACTTAGTTATGTCTTAGCCCTGGAATTTTCCCAAAAATGAAGACAGTTTTCTAAATTGTCTCAGATTTTTGCATCTCAAGATAAACACAGATGTCTAAATGTCTGGGAATAGGGTGCATTTAAACTGCGCCGTGCATCTGAATGATTATGGGGGC
Source organism: Mormyrus lacerda (assembly GCA_015163995.2). NCBI lineage: Eukaryota > Metazoa > Chordata > Actinopteri > Osteoglossiformes > Mormyridae > Mormyrus > Mormyrus lacerda. Next base: position 152,094 of record JAABNX020000016.1, on the reverse strand, counting down.
AGCGGTGAATATGGTGGAGGAGTGGCTTCTCGTCACCGTGTACGAGAGCTCGGTTAGATCGGAGCTCCGCTAAATGAGTGGGACTGTACAAAGGCTGTCATTAGGGGAGGCTGGCTGAGTATTTCCTCGGGCCCCTGTCATTTGACTTTTTTTTTCCTGTCCGCTCTTGATGTATTCTTTTCAATTACCAGCTGCTCATTTGCAGTGAGACACTTGTGTATCCATTAGATTTGCGATTGTCCTTCAGCTGCCGTGTGCTTCAAAGTGTCTGGCATACAGAGTTTTTATGGACTGTCTAAAAAGCACCAGTTTGTTTTGTATTTTGTGGGATTCCATCCATCTACACATCCATCCATCTACACATCCATCCAGCCATCCCATCTGTCTTCCAGTCACTTACCCAGTACGGGGTTTGAGCCTTTTTGGTAAATCTGTCACAAAAATCACTTTGTTCCTTCCTGTACTGAAGAATGTCTGCATATTGAGTATCTGAGAATTGATGCTCTCTGTACTGTGCAGTAGGTAACTTAACTAAGAATGTTCTGGAAATTAACACTAACAAACAGTAGAGCAGTGCTTTGTGACATACTTTCTTATGGTCCCTTCCCATCCTGCACCTGGGATCGTTGGTGCACAAACAGCCCGTGAGGACAGATGTCATCTGTGATGGCCGAGATGGTACAGGTCCTTGGATGTGTGTCGCTGGTGCATTTCCCCCTTATCATAAATAACGTGCTTCATGAGTGATGAAGTTGCGTCCGTCTTCTCCATTTTTTCGCAGCTGTGCAATGGCGGCTCCGTCACTGATCTCATCAAAGGCCTGCTGGCGTGTGACCGACGCCTGGAGGAGCCGCTTATCTCGTACATCTTATACGGCGCCCTCCTGGTAAGACGTCTGTCATCCAAGTGTCCAATGAGATGGTAGGGTGTCATCTTCCCACCGTCATATGGGGCATGTATTTAGGAATATATTTGGGCAGCTTAAAGACTCAGACAGCAGGGGGCACCGCAGACGCACATGACCAAGGACCTTTATATTTGTAACTCCTCTGCATCCTAATCGCGCGACACAGGCGGCTCCATCGATTACTAATCCCCACCCCTTCTTTGCTTCTCCTTGACTCTTTTTTTTCCCCCTCTAACCAGGGGCTGCAGCATTTGCACAACAATCGAATCATTCACCGTGACGTCAAAGGGAACAATATCCTTTTGACGACTGAGGGCGGAGTCAAGCTCGTTGATTTTGGTAATAGCTGCTTCCAATTCGCTTCACTCCACTGGGAGATATTCTGATTAGGCGGGACCAATCTGTATTTTCCTGTGGAAGAGGAAGCACATTTTAGGGTGGGGTTTTGATGTTCCCCTCTCTGCTGTCACTGCTCTGATAGGTCATTGTTTAACAGATGGGAGTCCTCTTTGTGACCTTGACAGTTATTTGTTTTTATTTTTTGCTTGCATTGCTGAATAAAAAACTTGTACATTCTGGTGACAAAGTGATCCTAGTGTTTTTCCTGTCACTGTTTCAGATCCCTCACCCGAGTCTCTGATTTTCACAGGCTATCGCATCACAACTCAAGGCTATCATTACTAATTTAAATTTCATTGTTCGATCCTTTGCATATAAAAAGAAATCTGCTCTAGCAAATGACTGTGACTGGCTTAGGGCATGTTTACTGTATAAGAAATCAAATGGACTCCAGCAGATAAAAAGAACTCTCCCCACTTAATTTGAAATTATTATTAATGATTTTTTTTTTGGCTGACCATCATGTTAAATTATAAGATGTATTCGCTGGCAACTCTGTCTTTATATAATGCAAGAATTTGTCTGAGGCAAGAATACTTTACAGGAATTACATTTTAATATTTATATATGGCTTGAAGACTTTGAAAATTGATTTTATACGTCTTCTTTGCTTTGAGAAGCAAATTTCAGTTGGGTAAGTTAGCAGAAATATTTATTATGGCAATGAAAGGTAAATTTCATAGATGTTACTTTTGAATTTACTGCTGCATCACTCCTCTTATGTCATCAGCCTGTGTTGTCGTGCTCCTTCTCCATCAGGAGTCTCAGCGCAGCTGACGAGTGCCCGTTTGCGGAGGAACACGTCAGTGGGAACCCCTTTCTGGATGTCTCCTGAGGTCAGGACTTTGACGTCACCCACAGCCCCGCAGCCCACATTTCATCCGCCCAAGAATTAAAAGATAGATCTTGCGGATGGAGTTTCCTCTTTGAAAGTTTAATTGGTATTATTTAGTCAGTTCCATCTTAAGCTATTTCCGTATTTGGTAGCTGATATTAGGTACCTAATATGGCGCGCAGTTGCCATGGAGAGTGAAAGCATTGTGTCTGGTGCTGAGCTGGGGTGTCGCAAGCCCTCACAGCCCCACCCCCGTCACTCAGCATCCCCCCCCGCCCACCCACCCACCAGTGACACGTGTCTCTGCCAGCATGGAGGACAGGAGTAAAGTGTGCCGGGATCTACAGCAGCGCACGCCCCTTGCGGAACCGTGATCACAACCTAACCCGAAATGGCCGCACGAATTCCAGTCCGGCTGGCAGACTTCAGCAACACACTGCACATCCTTTGCTGTTGCTGGTTAAACCAGAAATTATGTAGCTTCCCCTACACCCATGTCACCCCCCCCCAGCCCCACCCAGCACTACAGAATGACACCATAGCAGCTCATGTTCACGTGACATAACTCGTACAATAATAGCAACACGGACTCAAGTCAACTCCACAGAAACCGAAAAAGAGAAACCGTCATCCAGTCCTCGGTTTTCCGACATTCTCCTAAAAAATACTCAAATAACTCCTGACCCTGTTAGAAAAAATAGTAGCAATTTGTACCTGTGCTTGTCACTGGGGCTGTACCCTAAAGACTTTGTACCCTAGCTGGTAGGTAAATATACCTTTTCATCTAATTTAAGGTACATAAATGGACTCTGAGAAACATGCGCAAGGTACAAACAACATTAATGAATAGTACAAAAATGTTCCTCAGAGTCCATTTCTGTACCTTAAATTAGATTAAAAGGTACATTTAACTACAGCTAGGGTATAATTAGCGAATTAGCAGACTCTTGAGGGAACAGCCTCAGTGACAAGTAAAGGTACAAACTAGTACTCTCTTCCGAAAGGGTATAAAAACACTGCTATTACCTACAGAAGGTGAATTCATCCTTATGAGATGGAATCATGTTTCATCCCCCCACTGCCGCACTCCCCAACCTGAACCCCGCTTCTTTCACAGATACACCTTCTTCCTCTGTCACAAATGGCCATAGCTACACCCCCCCGACCCACCCACGACTCAGTTCACAGTCATGCTGATTCAGGTTCACTGACGGAACGCCTAAGCCGTCCCAACAGTACCAGTGACACACGAGGAATCATAAAGCTTTGCCTGACCACGGCCAGCATCACCATCTTCACAACCTAGATCACGTGACAGCCCCCTCCCCCAAAGCCCACTCACCCCTGATTAAGGTCATTCTCCGTGTTGTCCAGCCAGAGACGGACGGCCACGGCGTTGCCCTCTCTGCATTGGGTAAAGATGTCGTCCATGACTTTGCTGGTGTCGCCCCTCTCTCTCAGTCACCCTGATGATCCTGGCGCGGGTGGAGGCTAATGTGCAGGAGCTGCTGAACTAGGGCACCAGGAGCTGAAGAAGACCGGTCCGGGAATCCGAGGAGCCTCCAGGGGGCATTCGTCCTCAAAAGAAACGCAGAGTGAGGATGGAGAGGGAAAGACGAGGCAGCCGGGGAAGGGAACAGAGGCCAGTGGGATGGGCTCTTTCTGCACTCACTCACACTCCTGTAACACAGACAAAAAGGTGGCAGCAGATGTGTGTGTGTGTCTCGTGTTTGTTTAAAACAGTGTCATTGTAAGTAAACAAAATGGAGGCTGTTCAGAGCCTCAAACGGCAGCCTAAACACAGCCGATCCCCAGTCCGCCGTCCGCATGGCAGGCATGAACAAGCCCTGGTACATTCCGTGACTCTGAGCACACGCGCAGCCCACGGGGGCTTGCAGAAACATCCAAGAAAGGAAAGAGAACCGGGGGAAATGCTGCCCTGACAAGCAGGATGACCGGGGCTGAGGTGACCGGTGGAGCCTCCACCCCTTCCCCGAGTCTGGCTCCACCCATTTTCCACAGGGACACGCCCACAGCCCCAGCACAAACTCACACACTCAGTGCACACAACAGGTATAATGAGTCCCAGAATGAGTTTAACTGTAAATGCTTCAGCTGAGGTTACAAAATCGTATACCTTTAGAAAGTGTGTTTTCTAGGTAACATATGCAATTTGTAAAATGCAAAATGTAAAATTCAAAGATAATGCTAAACCACAGTGCACATCCAGTTATTAATCAAATCACAGATAAAAATGACATACATATTTGTACAAGCTCTGCAAACCCCATGCACACCAGGAAACAAAGTAATTTGTAAAATTTGTCAGACTCATACTAACACATAGGCCTACTTTTCTTGAAATTCTTTGAATTTTTTTTTTTATTAATAATAATAATAATAATAATAATAATTGAATAATAATTTAAATGAATTGGCCAATCATGACTACATTTTGTAAGGAGTTAATTAGTAAAAGTTGGGTTTAGTGATCAGGGACTGATTAATCTTTCAGCTTAAAATACTCTCTAAAAGTATATCAAACACGTACAATTCTAAACTACTTAAAAAATACCTGCATATTTAATCACTTCAGGTTAACTACAGCAAGAATGAAATCAATTGGATGTATAGTCAAACCGTAAGTATAATGAACTTCTCACTTTTAATGTCACATGTGATGCTGAAAAACACGACTTAGAAGATTACATTACTTTTTTTTCTCCCCAAATAACTTAGATGCCCATAGAAATCCGACAGCACTTGGAAATGCGGCGTCGCTGCATCCCAGCTTTCAGAGCAGAGGAGCAGGAAAGCGAGCAGTGGTAAGAAGTTCCTTCTTCACAGAATAAATCATTTGCCGGTGGGTTCCGCTTTAGGTCCAAAACCGAGTTTTTCAGAATTTCTGATTTTTTATCAATAAAAAACTAGAACTTTCAATCAAAATAAACGTCGTTGTTTGGTTCATATCAACTACGTCTAATAAACCGATACCAATGTGTGTAAGGATATCTCGTAATGTCCAGATGTACGGTTTCTCGGATGAGGTTATTGGACTATCCGTACTCAGTTCCTTCATCGGGCGCGGACGACCGTGAAAGTTCATGTATGGAAACATTAGCCAAAAGAGCGAAGAAACGATCAACCAATGAACAGGACGGGGCGCGACAGAATCGCATGGATTTACCTGCTGGATCGCGTCCCTTTCTCTTTAAATCTCCACAAAAAAAAAAGATTCAGACAGAGGATAGTAAGACTGCCGACGTCCACACCCTCTTCTCTCCTGAAAAAAATCTCCTGACGTGTGGTCGGCGAATGCTATATTTCTGCCAGTTTGTAAGATCCACTATTGCTGCGCCCCCTGCTGGTGAATCCTTTCCATGTGACACTACGCAACCCTTCCGCTTCGCTTTTTTTCTGGAGCGCATAGTTCTGCGGCGGACGGCGCCACAAGTCGTAAATTCGACTGATGCAATTTGAAACCATGCCGAGGGAATTCCTGCCCCCTGCGGTCACATTTTATACACAGCTCGTTTACAAAACACATAAGGCAAAAAACCCCAACACAACAAAACAGCATATTCTAGTCAGCAGCACATTTGGAGCGCAGCTGAAAATTAGGCTATACAGGAAATCTGGTCTAAGTCGCCGGCTTGTAACTCGTCAATGTGCACAAGTCGACGCTCAAGCAAAAGTCCCGATTTTTCCTGATGATGTTTCCTTTAAAATTCTTTGTGTAAATCGCCGCTTGTAAATCGTCAAATTCCGTTAGTCGTCACCTAAATCCCGGTCCCGAACAACACAAATGAATGGATTTTCCTACCTGTAAGTCGACTCCCCAAATCGCTGCATTCCCGCCGCCTGCTTGTCACCACTGCAATGTAGAAACGGGGAATCCCCACCTATCGCAATATAGTCGCTCCCTGGTCTTAAGTCTTGGATGGCTTTATAGGAACCCATACTGCATGTACTGACCGGTCAAGGAAGGATGCCGAGGCCGTGATGAATAGAGGTATGGTGTTATATTTCCTAGTCTGCAAAACGGCGAGTTATATTTACTAGTCGACAAAACGGCGAGATAGACATAAGTTGCCAAAGTGTCGACTTAGGTGTATCTCGTCAATTCTCTAAATCGTCTCTTTTAAGATGGTCCCGCGAGTGTCGACTTAGACCGGTTTTACTGTAATTACAAGTGAAACATTTTAGCTCTGTACGGAGAATTAACTGGAGCGCCAGTTGGGAAGGCTCAGATGGTGAGAGGCTATATTCTTAAAAGCGGTTTTATTCAGCTACTAGGATTCCGGGGATCCCCAAATCGAAGTCTCCAGTGTGAAAAGGAATTCCGTACCTGGGATGTGACGTGTAGAGGCCAATGGCATAAAATATTCCAAGGCAGAATTCATAAATTAAATATATGTGAATTTATGTGGCATTTAAAACATAACTAACTGATTGACTGGTTACATTTGAGATTTAAGTTGACTTAATAGGATTTACAGCGACTTGTTTTCCTCAACTTCACTCAATACCAAGATCTTATGAGGCTGGTCTATTTTTTTTGTCTCCCTCAGTTATAAGGAGAAAAGAGGAAACTTGGCCTACTTCAGCAGGCTTAACTCATTACCATACCTCAGGAGCATAAGCATTTTCTGGTATTTTACTTAAATGTCAAAATTAATATGAAAAAGATTTAACCGTTAAGCATTTCCAATCTGTGTTCTATTTCCAAACTGCAGGTAATTTACAACTCTGGTATTACTAAAATCACGATTCCTCTGCATGCTTTAAATGGAGAATGTGCAATTACTTTAAATGTAAGTATCACAGAAGTGCTTTGATGAAAATGTCGAGGAGTCGCGGCCGTTGCCGTCATAACCAGCCAGACACAATGCTATTGTTCATCAGAGGTGATGAACAATAGCAGAGAAACATACTGGCAGTAATATTCCATCAGTACATTTTCTATACTAGATTACCTTTTGCAGGGTCAGGGGTCCATAGACTATCCCGCAATCTATCCCGGACACAAGGCAGGAATCAACCCAAGACGGGGCACCAATAATGTCTGTCCGATTATTGTCCTATTGTCCAATTACAGCTTAAGGGGGAAACGTTTTACATGTACCCTTAAAACATCATTGTTACTTATTCAGCCATGAACAGAAAATCTTGGAAATTCTCCAATTTAAATAAATTCTTAAATTTTACAGTGCTGATTCCCAGTCATTTATTATACAGCAGCACACCTGCCCGGTCTCACAAAGGTACCCATTACGAATCTACTTCCTTACTACTCATTAGGAACCATATTAATGTAAGTGGCAGAAATGTAGTACAATAACAGTTAGAACCACCTGGAAATTTGTTTCACTACCCCAGTCGAAGAAAACGTCTGACAAAAATCCTATCGGAATGGGTGCCGTGAAATGTATTTATGGCTACAAGAACAACACTGGGAATATATTTATAAAATATTTTTTTTTAATTCAAGTACACATAATACCATTTCCTTTCATTTTAATAAGGGTGAAGTCAGAATCTGTTGTCCAATCTGGTCAGAAGGTCCCAGGCTTGATGCAGAAGAGGTACTACCATTTGTAGGAGAACTGGAAGGACCTGGTTGGTGTTTCCCGGCACTGACCATACCTGGCAGAACCCCTTGTGTTACAGTTGACAGTGGTGCGGTCGTTGGTTCCTGGAACGCGGACAATGAGGCAGTGCTTCCTCCAGAATCTGTAGCAGAAGGCTGAGCAGCAGCCGACACGGGTGTTGCCGTCGGTGATGCCGGCGGCAGTGTGCCTGCCAAGGAGGCTCCTCCGGGCCCCCCTGCGGGCGGTGGCTCCACACCTGTGTTGCCCTTGGACACCTCGGCCGCCTTACTCTCCATCTCGTCAAGCCGCTTCTGCACGATGTGCGGCATTAGCTGCACATAGGTGCCCATCAGGCGATGGTTAGAGCGGATCAGTTTGCCAGCACAGCTGTCTACACAACGCTCCTGTGGAGACAAATACAGCGTAGCCAGCAGGTGGCACTGTCATCAAGTATTTGTAATTTATATCTAAAATGTTGCAGGCCCGAAGTCCCAGGGTGAGATCTGTTCTGTCTGAGGGATTAAACCCAAACACCTTCTGAAGGTACTTACAAGCACGCAGTGAAAATTAACTTTTATACAATAATGTTTGACAGACAAGTAGCTAATTAATTTGAGACTTAAATATGCAACATAGAAAGTAGACTGGCAGCAGCAATTAACCAAATGTCAAAGTATAGTCCCTGGCGTTAATTCTAATATTCAGCCGGGATATCATGGACTTCACGTCTGTCTGGGGCATTGCGGTGTATATGCGGTGGAACCAGCAGCACCGATCTAATGAAAGTCTGAAATTAAGAATTTACCAAAAGCCTAAAACGGAAAATACCGCTGATCGACATCACACCACTAAAGCTATCGTAGCGTACAGTTTGGCCTAAACAACACAAACGCAGATATATCAACGTGTAAACCTTACGTCATTTACCGAAGATAACTGATTCATTCACCTCATCCATCGTGAGATTTCTGTAGTTCAGATTGCTGGTGCACCTCAGGAAGCAGATCTCTGTCATCCGATTGTAAACCATCAGAAAATCCCGCAGCTGCAATCCAACGACATTCACTAATCAACGCATTGCAAAATGACAGTTGTACCCCAGTTTTGTATTTTACGAAACAGTGGCGTGACTTACATTTCTTAACTGTTGGTCGTGGTCCATGATCAGACAATACCGTTGTGGGCCTCGCGGTGCTTAACCAACCGCTGGTTTTAACGACTGATTTAAAACGGAAGAAAATAAACAATAAAAACAGTTCACACGCTATACAATTGCCGAGTTTCCCAAATGGTAAACGAGCAACATGACTTTCACAAGGCAGCCATGTTTAATTTTTTTAACGATTGGCCACGCCTCTGCTTAAGATCGTAGCCTATGACGCAGTAACTCTCTGCCACATGATTGTCTTAGAGTCAGACCCCGCCCCACCCCACGTTGCGGCTCTTTGTGCGTGTTTCCTGTAAGAAATTAGAGGCGTGAGCAACGAACGTTTATTGAAAAAGAGAAATATTTATAAAAGTTCTACATTCAATTACATTAAAGATACATGTCAATGAAACATATTTATCTCACATCCGATAAATAAGGTACTGGACATCAGCACAAAAAGAAGCTTTTTTTTAATAATCAGCAAGTTATAAGCGGCAAACAACTATACAAAATTCTGCAAAGACACAGGTTTCTTTTTACTGTAATTTGTAATATATTTGACACCATTAACATATGAAATTCCCAAATTAGCTTTTTGCGATATTAAATTTGTTTGCATGTTTTCAATGGCGACTGTTTCGGTCCATTTTAATGTTTAAATTACCTCAAAATAAGGTCAGAATAACATTTTCTTTTATTTAATGTGTAGAAACAGCCAGAATATTTCTAGTTGTTTTTCAGTCTATTCAAGGTACAATACTTTTAAATGTGTTAATTTAAAAATCACCAAAGTTGCCAACACAATGCCTACATTTTTCCCAATACCTTTTGAGAAGTATTTTGCGAAACATGAACTATATCTGAAATTGCCTTAAGAACAACCCGTGTATTCAATTCAGTCTATTTCTAGAGAGGTTTTTCTGTGGGAAGTGAAAATGTCAGGCGTGTTTCTTACGCCTTTGCGGCTCTGTCCGCAAACAATGACCTCCCGCTGTCAAACCTGCAACCGAAGGCTGGTTCAAGGTTAATGTCAATGTGCATGTTACTTAAAAGTCCTCTCACACAAGGGCAACCTGCCTTATTGCATGTGTTACATCAAATTACTAGGTTATTCGTGTAGTTAATGTTTCTTATACACATGCATAATAATCATACTATGGTAAACAAATAAAAATACAAATAATAAAGGGAAACAACCCACATTTTGACATAAAATGTTTATCATGTGTAGTCATTAAAACAAACATTTTCCATATTCCTAATCGCGTTAATTTATAGCCTGTAACCCAAAACCGACAACAAGAAGGTCGTCACGCGATGACGATCATTGAGAAGTTTGGCTGATTTTCAAAGCGGTGGCAACATCGACAGATTGTCTGTGAACAATCCGTACGTTTCCGTTAGAAAAAAAGAACATGTTCAGTTGGTAATAAAAATTAGATGCTTGAACAGCCTGGGTACATCTATTGCATATTCGGCAGAACGGTATATGGATATACTTTTTAAAATTGATCTAATTACAAGCGTAGATCTACGTGTTAGATCCTCTTCCGTCAGTCCGAGTATTCGGGCATCTGCGACGCGGGGCTAGAGCAGCGACTGTCAGGGACAGAAAAATAAACATTCTGCTGCATTCGGCGGGAATCTACGGGCTCTCAGATTACTGGCATCTCCGTATGGTACTGCCTCTTACAGAATCATTGCACTGATTTATGAATGGTGAGTGAGAAATTAAGACTGAAATGAAAGGTAAATGCCAAGTCACTCGAACAGCAGCGCAGAGTCACTAATTGTCGAAGGTCTGACTTTAATTAGCCCTTTTTATGAAGCGAGCAGGGTCGTCGTGGATCGCTTCGACATCCCCCCCAGTCTCCATGTCCCTCGGTCTCTCCTGCCTCATCTCCCACGCTTGTTCCCGACTTTCCAGCGCCATCTGGTGGCTGTTGAGATAGATGCTGTTGCGCGACGCCATGGGACTGCTCTGCCGGGGTGGCAGCCCGCTGTCCATCTCCAGCTCCAGGAATTCCTGTTGGGAATGGGCATGGACTAGCCGTTTGGGCTGAGCCTGGGCTTGCTTTCCCCTTCGTTTCTTCCTGTTCTTTTTGCCTCCCACAAGGTCTAAAGAGGCGTATGACACGTCTACGTTCGGAGGGAGCTCCGGCTGTAAACAACAAGTTAAAAAGGGTTAAGTAAAGGAAAAAAATGCTCAGCGAACCAGGGGGCGGAGTGGATGGCAATCTGGCAGAATGCCCAACCCCCTACACACCTCCCGGGGACAAGTTCATTGCAGAGTACCCCAAAATCCAGAGCCGATTTCTAACCCTAACCCTAAACTTAAAAGCACAGATCCAGCGGAGGGCAAAGGGCAAAGCAAACGTGCACACAATCTTTATAAAAGATACTTTTTTAGGTATTGCAGCCATGCACCAAAATGTTTCATGGTTCCAATACAAATA
>JAABNX020000015.1:434578-445515 GCA_015163995.2 Mormyrus lacerda | reverse complement strand
CGTGGGGGGGCGGTGGGGTGTGGGGGGGGGGGTGGATGGCTAAAAGGGAGCTTTTTTTGTGAGGTCGAAATGAATTATTATAGAATGAGGACTCGCTATCCGACGTCACCCCTGGACAGCGTGGCTGCTCAGAACATCTGCTCATGTTCAGGAGAGCATTCTGGGAAGGACGCACCAGCGTCAGCCCCATGCCTGCTGTGATCTTTATTCACCGCTCCCTGTGTGGGCCCTCACTCCTCCCAGCAGGTGTGCAGTGAGCGTGCACCACTTCACCCCACACTGGAAGCTTCACCATGTGCTGAAGGTTTCTTCTTGTCTGGCACTGTTGCATTGTGGTCCTTAAGATGTAATCAAAGTTCAAAGCAAATGGCAATAAGGGATTGAAACACAAACAAACTCATCAAACTAATCTGACTCGCAGGAGATCTACTCTGAGATGCTCCACATGTGTTTATTCCATGATGGTTTTTTTGCAGCCTTATCACACAGGCAAATGTTCAGACCATTCTGCTTCTAACGTCCATGAGGTCATCGTTGAGCGCTACACCGTCAAACGGTGGCCGAGCTGCTAGAGGGGGCAGACCCCCATTTTGATGAGATCCACATGTGAGTGCACTGGAGGACTTTAATCATTACCTTGACCATGATGGGGGGGGGTTGAGGACCTGGGGCAGGATTTAACATCATCCATCATGGTGATCAATGCACTGGGGTTAACTGGAAAGGTCTGGGAGGCATCTGATGCAAAGCCACATCACTAGGGGTCTGGGGCCTGTCGCAAGTGACAGATACCCAACAAGGATGCTGCTTTTCTCGTTTTTGGCACCGGCATGACGGATCGTGGAGAATATGAGCACGTGTTTTTCGTTTGCCTCGTCATGGGTCCATGAACATCAGTCGGAAGACAAAGCTCACGTTCTGTGCATGCCTGAGTCGTCGTTCTCACCCTCGGGGGCAGCCCCCTCTAATGAAAGCTTTCCTCGCCATCACAGTGACCCGTTTGTCACTCCCTGGCATTGTCGGGGAATTCTGCCGTTTGCAATTTAAGAATTAGGCTTAATTTAACCGGGGCTTGTGGTTCACAGTTCAGGGATTAGGAAGGGTTTAGCCAGCCCAAGAAGAGTATTTTCAGAGGTTCCTTTTCCGGAGAGGTTAAGCGCTTGTGAAACTGAATTTTGTGATGGTAAAGTGGATCGCTGCGATCGCACAATATCCCGTTGTGCTTTTCCGCTGGGCTTGTGGGTTGAGGCCAAGCCGTGATGAAAGCTACACTGAGTCGTAGCGTTTAGCTCATTTAATAAACAGCTCCTGCAATTCCAGGCCGCGCCGCTGGAACCTTTGGTAACGGTTAATGTGATTTTCTTGTCGTAATGCGGTACGATACCCTAAGAATACTTGTGTAATGTCCTTTTAATGAATATTTTAACATCTCCAAGAGCCAAGACCTCACAGCTCAGAGGGAGATGCCCAGGGCAGCTTGTCACGATCCGACGATTTCTGCCGATCTCACAATTTTTGTCCCCGGGTGAAGCGTCCCCTACACAGCCCCCCCCCCCCCCCTCCCCGGGTGAACCTCCCATGGGTAATGAAGCAGCCAGACTCGGGCTGAAAGAGGAAAGGAAATCGATATTCCCCTCATAAGTGTTTAGGAATTATGATGGTGTCATTTTCATTATTCACATTGTCTGGTAGACGATGTTCCTGACAAACCAGCATCTTTCTGGGCTTCTGTAAACCCTGTGTTGATGTTCGGAGGTGTTCGTGTGGCATTGCGGGGGCCGCGTAACACCTCATGTGGTCCCGAACCCCCCGCCCCCCCTTTCCGTCCTGATAGCATCCTGCTGAGATGAGTGCTTCATCGCCACTCCTGACGCTGGGTCTCGTGTAGGCAGGATCTCGCCTACATCCCTGCGTGGAAATGCCTGGAGGTCAGTCAACCACATCAGAGGGAGACTCTTCGGCTTTCATTTCCAAAGGCATTTGCCTTTACTCACAGATCAATATTTAATTGAACCCTACCACCATCTGGGCTTCTTGTTGATTTTCCATTAGTCTTCCTGCTGTTTAAACACAAACACTTCTTCTAATCTCCCAAAGGTTCATTCTGAAGGTCTTGGTAGCACGTGCTAATAAGCTAGCCTCTGTTATCCCGCCGTTCGGAATCCTCAGTCCCGGTTCTGGGCCTCGCTGCACCGTCGCTCTCGTCACCTGGTTCCGACAGTTGTTCTGTCCTGGCTGCCTCCGCTGCCATTCTCACGGGTCGCACCTGACAGCTCATTATGTCGAGTGTAATGAAGATAGCTCGCTGAAATTAGGGTCTTGTCTTCATTGTCTCTACTCCCTGTGAAGTTTACCGCCGCCATTCGTTCGGCGGTTCATTAACCATGTTCCCTGCCACGTCTTTGCGTTGGCGACAGTTCAATCGCCCTCTAGAGGCCGGATGGAGAGAACGCTCATCTGTGCCAAGAGCGTTAATTGGACCGTTGTGCGCCGGCCTGATTCACACGACCTCGCCTCCTCTGCTTGTTAACAGGAGTGACAGTGCCAGTGGTGTGGAGTTCCCACTTTCAGCTGAAACTCTGTAAATGCATTTTAATCAGGCCAAGCCTAGACAGCATTTGCGTCCTCAACATACATAATAAAACCTGTGATATTTACAGATCCTTTTTACTTTGTACTGCATTGAAAACTACAAATGAAATGCCATTGAAGGCACATAACACACGTATCCTTCTCTACTACTGATTGCTGATGTTAAACTCCTTAAAAAAGTTCTTCCAGTAGTATACAGCAGGTCCTGAACTCTAAACCGTCATGCCCTGTAGTTTTCTGTATACGTGCAAAGATTTTATACGGAGGAAGTGATGTCACGGTACGGTTGGTGTATTTGTTGCACAACAGATTAGGTGGTTACGGTTTATGGTCGCAGTAAAGCCACAGAAAGCGCAGGTCTGCGATGCTGCTTACAAACGCAGACCTGCAAAAGGCGGGTGTTTATGGCAAAAAGGGTCCTCTTTACATGACAGTGAGTGGTATCGATCCCAGAGTGCTATTTACTTGTGATCGATTCGTTCTGGGAATAGGGGGAAGGGGAGGTGGAATCTGACTGGCTGCCGGAAAGAGTGACGGGATGTCGGCCACGTGACAGGATGGCCGGGGGTTCGATCGCAAATAAGGATGTCAGGAGGATGTCATGGATCACTTTCCTGATGCTAGATTGTGTGACTATTGTGTGAGGAACGCAGTAAAACAAAACAAAAAAATAACAGCCCCATGGTATCTGCCCTCCTCTGCTTGGTGTCTGCTTTTCATGGCTCCACACTGCGGATGCAGGGGATTCACTTAACTAATTATGTTTTATGCACTTAGTTCATCTGAAGTGCTCTCTCCAATCACCAGAGCTTACGAGTGTTATTTTGCCGTTCAGAAATTAAACTACAAGCGAATGCAAATGAAGTCCACAAGTGGCCATCAGCCGGATGCACCGCGATTCTGCTCTGATCGCTAATTGTAGTGTCCCGTTTTTTTGTCGTCTCGTAAAAGCGCAAACGAGTGTTTTCACGCCTGACTTTCTCTAAGATGGCATCACCAATGATTTCTGTGAGCTCTGACCGGCTTCTTCAGTGAAGTGTTTTATTAAAACCTTATTTGTCTACTTCCCGTGTTTGTGTGCTGGGCACGTGTCTGTTCTCTTTACCTGATTTTAAATGGGTTTCAAATATCTTACATCACATGCTGTGTGTGAATAAACAGAATTATTATCAAATAGCGGAAAAAAAGTGCACAGTTCTAGTCTATTAAACTGTACACCCTAGGCACAAAGGGATTCCTGCACCATTCCAAAGTTGAATTGTAGCTTCTGGTGTGGAGATGGACAGGAAGCTCTCACTCTTCCTGCTTTTACTCACACATACTGTCCCAGTGGCTTTAAGGAACTGGTCAGGGTTCCTTCTCCCTGAGTCGCCATTTTCTCCACGTACTTTACAGGGAGAACCACAGCTGCTTCATAGGTGGGAACCATAGTTGGTCTGTGGACGAGGCTCTCAGCAGGTCTGTGAACAAATCCAGACTCACACATATTACAGGGAAATTCCCCTTTCCTTCAGCAGAGCTGTTCTAATGCACCAAAGCGGGACAGTGGCTGAAGAGCTCAGCCCCCGATGAACTTTCTGCTCTTTTAGGGATCCCAGAATGCACTGCGGGTAAACCCTATAATTAAGCACTTATTTTCCCTGAACGGAAGTGACTGTCAATTAGGACCAGAAAGCAACACTCTTGTGAAACAGGCTAGAGAGCAGTGAGGCGTTATTACTGTAAACCACTAACGGGCAATACAGCTACTTACTTTGAGAGCAGCAATTAGAGCTCTTTCTGGAGAGCTTGTGTCTCTCTGATTTTTCAGGGAATTGAACGGGTTAGCAGCTCCTGCCTCCCCAGCCCACAAAAACACCACACAAACGCACAGATTGCTATCAATCAGTCTTTCTATTCTTCCTCAATGAGGCACAGTTAACGAATGGCTTGGCTCTTTAAGAATGGGAGTGGCTAAGGCGTGACCCTTTAATAGTGGGCGTGGTTATAAGGGGACTCGGCTGATTGGTCGATTGAAATTATAGAAGTGTCACTCGGGTGCTGCTTTGTTTTCCAGCACATGCAGGGCCTTTAAGCCCAGTCTTTAATACAGGAACCTCTTCCACTTATTTCCCTGCCCCGCCCCCCTTATCTGTCTTTTGCAGTCTTCCCACCTGTCTTTTGACGTTCTGTATTAAGCAACGGGGGGGGGGGGGGGGGGCTTTACTGTACAACATGAAGCAATAAACGGAGCTAATTTGGAGTCTTAAGGTGACAGGGTCTGGAAACCCTGTCCTGCTGGATGTCTTTGTATTTCCCACCCCCTTTATTGGTTGCCAGGCATTACATGTATATCAGGACCTTCTGGCCTGGGGGGCCTGCCAGCACCGTGTCTGGGCAAGGAGGGACATCTGTCTTTATGGCAGGGTTGAAGGATTGTTGGAGGCTGGTTCCTGGTCACCTTGTGTGTGTCTTTAGAACGGAGAGGGGACGCTGACATAGGCAGTGGCTTCTGGGTAATTTCTCAGTCCTTAGCGCCGTGCCCCGGTCTCTCCTGTATCTGCCTGGGTGGGGCAGCTTCCTGGTCTCCTGTGGCTTTGGCCCCCTGATGGATGCTGCTGCTGTTGTCTATGGTGGGGGACACCCATCACTCTGTTATCATGCCCCGCCCCCCACTGCTGCTCAGTGTCATGTATGGACCGGGAGAGCAAGATGGTTCCTCCCCCAGGCTCTCTGTAGGTCTGAAGGTCCCAGAAGGTCAGGGGTTGTGCAATGAGACGTACCAGAAACTCTGCATTCCACATCCAGGAAGGACACAAACAAACAAACATCAAACTAAATATATAGAATGTGATTTTGAAATCTACAGACTTCTCATGTTCTCTGTTTATTTTGAGGCTATATGAAACGTTCACCAGAAAGACCGCAATCTGCTCAAACCCTCTGAGCCACACGCTGCCCTGCAAAATGTTTGGACCCTGACCTGAATGCTGTGCTGTCTGGCTCGGCTGAAGCCATTGGCTGTATGCATGAATGCTGTGCTTTTAATGGTGGGATTCATACCCATACCTCTGTGGAGACTAGAGTCTTAATTCAGCACCTTAAACCGCTCAGCCACACTGCCCCACTCATCCTTTTGTGTGTCCTTGAATGACAGCTGCTGTTTTTTTGTTGTTGTCATCGTCGTAAACTCAATAGCTGCAGAGCGATGTTCACCCCACTCTTTGGAGACGTTTCTGTGAGAGGATCATCCACAGTCAAACCGCCAGCCCATGCACTCTGAAAATTTTGAGTGATACGGTTAGTTTGTATAACGTCCAAGTGTCAGTCGACACAGTGATGTAGGTCGGGTCAGATTTGTGACGCAGCGGCATCCAAGGGGTCGCTGTCGTCACGAAAACAGAAACCAGTATGTTCTGGTTTATCAAAAGAAAAAAAATAATAATAATCTGCAGGAGCAGCACCCTGGATATCCACCGTCCTGTTTCCACCCTGGATGACTGTGGTTCCCAAGTAACCATGACAACTTGGCAGGCTTAGGAATTGAGGAGGGAAGGGTGGAATGGAAAAAAAAAGATAGGAATAATATGGCGTGTTTGTTTTGATTTTCCATGCTGCTCGCATTTGCACCAGTCTGCCAGTTGCAGTGCTACGCCATGGCCTGTAGGCGGTGTTATGCGCAGAGAAAGCAGGGATGGGTGTGGTGATAATCTCCCCCTGTCACCATTGTTTTTGGGAAGGGGACTGATCATCTGTCGGTTTCGTGTCGGGGCTGGTGGGTGGCGTGCGCTGGGTGGTGCACCAGCTCAGCACATTGTTATTGCCTCCCCAGCCTTTGAGTTGAGTTTGCATGTTTTCCTGCGCGTTTCCTCCACCCGCCGTTCAGCTCCAGTTCACTAAACAGGCTGAAAGCTGTTTTGCTGAAGTATGGAGCTCATAGCCGAACTGTACTCGCATGGCACTATCAGCTGATCTGGTAAAGGCAGAGTCTTTATCGGCCTGTAACGGGGACTGTGAGCCCTTGTTATGATTTTGACTACAGCCCTCAACTCACATACAAACAGCATTTAAATTAAAGTCCCCACGGTCTAGCTGCAGGGCGACTGCAGGCTGGGTGATTGTGCTGCCATCAGCGTGTTTTCTGTAATCGGATCGGGCAGGTCAGTGTTTGTGGAACCCTCCAGACTGTTTGTGTCTTTGAGTGACGGAGGATCTTCCCCGGAGGGATCAAACGGCCGAGGCCAGAGTCAGCCGACTCGCTCCCCCGGGCCGCTCGGGGGAGCCGCTCCGGCTGGACTGCGCTGGCCGCGCTTCTGTCGGGCGCCAGTTGTGTAGGCGGGCATAGGATGGCACCCTGGGTACCGCGGAGAGTCAGATGGGGGGGGGGGGGTGTTGGGGGTATCGGCTGCTTTCAAGTCCATCCAAGCCCTTGCTCCATCTTCGCCGCCGTGCTGCGAGAGCCCCGTGGCCCCCGGCGAGCACATCTCCGTGGAAACGCGCCAGAATGTCAGACCGATCCCAAGAGGCACGGAACGCTACGACAGGCGGCTCGACTGCGAATCAGCCGGTGCCCACGGGAGCAGAGCGAGGCTCTGAGAAGCTCGCCGGTGCCAGGGTTTGTAGAATTGCCATCTCTCTGACGACGGGCTAGATTTGGAGGGCATGACGGGGGGGGGTGGCAGCAAGAAGCTGTTTTGTTATGCTTGGATTTTCTCGTTTTTTTCCATAACATGTGGGGCACAGCTTTCCTGGCTGAGGGCAACGGTTTTATTTGGCATTTAATTGGAGTGTTGGGATCATCGGCAGGATGGGGGGGTGAAGACAGGGGCTATGAAGCAGACGTGTGAGTGAGTGAGAGATAGATTGATCCTCTGGATGAATTACCAGAATCACGGCCGAGTGCCAGGCCCCTGCCGGTGAGGGCGTCTGCCACAGCAAAGCGGGCGCAAGCCGCCCAGCTCTGCCCGTGGCTCTGAAGCCTTCTACATATGTGTGGGGGGGGCGTCTTCCATAACAGCGTGCTCACTGCGGACCCAAACTGTCTCACCGCAGGTCATCTGACCGCCGCGGTTTGCCTGACCGCCGCGGGCCCCTCGGGACGCTGGTGCCGGGACGGGCAGTCCATAGGCTGGGTCCGGTTCAGTGGCCGGCCTTCTTGGCAGGGCGAGGACTCCCACAAAGGGCACAGATGGTCACCGCCGTCAGTGACTCCCGTCTGCGGCGGCCGTCTGCAGCTCTGCCGACCTCCCGCCGGTCGCCTTTAAAGGGCCTGATATATGTGTCCCACAAACCATAACCGGTGCATGACTTTCCCGGTCCTCAACGCTGCACCATGGAGGCTACACACAGGAAGTGCATATTTTATCGCTCTTAGGTTCTTATGTTCTGTTTTGAATGAGCACACTGTCATTAATCTACATTAATCTACCTGCTACACATACAGTTAAAAAACCTTGAAGTCCTTTCCCCTCAGTTTCATTGTTGGCATTGTCACTGTGCCCTGCCTTTGTGGATGCACACCAGTCATGCTTCTTCATTTTTATGTTAATGTGCTGCTACATCAGTCATTCACCCCTGTACTCAGGGTCAAGACAGCGGGCCATTTTCTTGATTGATAATCACGCTGATCGCTTCATTTCTGAAAGCATTTCGGTCGTGTTGTGGTGCTCTGAGCAGTCAGAAGCAGATGTGACATTCTTTCTCGCTTTATGAAGTGCTTCCAGGGTCACGCCTGCGGACGACACCCGGCCTGCTCACCCTAGCCGGTAATCACTGCACAGCCAGTGCCATCAAGACGCCAGGCAGAGGCTCACCTCTGCTCTGCCCCGTATTATGGGGGTGGGGGGCCAGTATCGTCTGAGCCACAGTCCCTCCATGCACAGGCTGGTCGTCATGGCAGCTGGTGGCAGCTTTACCTGAGGTCTCCGGTCAGACAGCTTCCTGGTCATAGAGACAGTTCCCATCAGATGTATAAATATCAGCAACAAATTATGATTGGGCAACAAAATTTTTATTTTTGGATGTCCATGACCCCCCCTCCCTCCCCCCTCCAGTTAATGTTATGCGGCAACTAGCCCGTTTCAACAAAAATCCATTTGGCTGCATATAGGGTTATTGATTTACGCTACCAGTCAAAGTTTTTGCACACCACAGGTTTTTACCACTTATCCATTTATTTCATAAACTGCAGACTTTTTATTCTTGTTCAGCATTAGAAAGTTGAGTGAACAACTATAAATGAAATATAAGTCAAATAAAACAAGTTTCCTTTATAACATAGAAATAGTATGTAACTGTGCATGTCTGACATCCTGTTAACTCCTTGTGTGCTGATGGCATATCAATTTCTACACCGTCCTTTAATGCACCAGTTACCTGTTTCATCCCATGAATCAGAGCTGTATGTAATGTCCGTTGTAGAAAGAAGGCCTTGAATTTTCTCTGCTGTTATAACTGCTAGAGAAGGTTACTTTGATGAATCAAAGATTTGACTTATTCTTGCTAATAAAGGTACTCAAATGGTGAACATGCTGTACATTTATTTGTTAGCAAAGAATATTGAGTGTATTTCTAGTAAATGTTAAGCGAGTAACATGCAAATGTAAAAAAATTCAGTGTGTGCAAAAACCTTTGACAGGTATTGCGGATCAGGAGAAGAACACGCCCCTTTTAGCCCACATGCAGTGTCATTGATCTAGTTGTAAAGAATGACACGCCCCCTTTATCAACCCTGCAGGACAATTAGTTGTGGAGTTTGACACGCCCCTGTGCCACTGCCTTGTAGCTCAGATTGATCCATGGTCTGTGCTCAGAAGCAGGTGTGTAGTGATAGATAGGAGCAATGGATATTGTTACCCTCTTTAAAGGCAGCTGCAAGTGTACGATTCCCCGCGACCAACCCTGAAGAGCCCGTCCTCCCAGTTTCCCCAAGCAGGCCAGGTGTATTCGCTAAAGGTTAGCCTTCGCTAACTGAGCACACCCATGAGTACTTCGCCATGCCTGAGAGTTAGGGGTTTGAACCGTGTCCTCCGTCGCCAGAGAGCACCACAGGCGCGCGATCCCCACCTCTTCCTTCCCTCCTCTGTCTCCCCTGTGTGCCATAAGGCCAGCAGGCTAGGATTCATCAGCTCCGACTGAATCTGAGGTCACGGCGTCCTACAGGCCCCCTGAAATGGGAGGTGGCCTTTTATGCCCAGGAAGGCGGGCAGGGAGGGTTTCACACAGACGAACCATCCCTGGGCAGCGCTTGGGGTCATGCTCACTGTGTGCAGGATATTATTACAATGATGATTACTCTCATTATTCAGAAGCTCCCTGGCATGTTAATCCGCCGCAGAATACGCACTTTACAATTTAATATTTATGTGTTCCCGTCTTCCTGACCGTGACCTCGTATTAAGGGTAAGCAGCCATCGCTGGGTTTTGAACTTTTTGATCTACAGCCTCATCGTCGCAAAGGGCAGGCACAGACATAAACAGGACGCACGTTTGCTTGCTGGGATTGAACGCCATGGCGATGCGACGGGGTTCGATCCGGAGTCTGTACAGCAGCTTCTTTTGTTCTGGTCCCCCTGAAGATGGACGTCGCATCAGCTGTGGTTAAAGGGTGTCATAGACATCAGAGGGAAGCTCTGATATTCATGTGTCGTGCGAGACCCTGTTTTCTGGTTGTTGTCACGCTTCAGAATTAATAGCATTGTGAAATCAGTCTGATGAATCTGACCTGGCGCTTTTCACATCGCTCTGTGTGGAACCAGAGACATCGCCGCCGATGTGAAACCATGGCGACAAGTCTCGCGCGGCATATCTGAACGGCATATGGCTGGGGGCCGTTTGTAGGCATCGCATTGCATGGCGGCCACGGGGACGCAACTTGCCGAATGCGAACGAGTGCAGGGGACCAAACGGTGCCAAGCTCTCTTCAGAAAACCTGGAAAAGGGAAGAGTGGGGCGTCATCAAGGTGCTCAGAAATAAACCGTGTCGCCAGGTGCTTCATCCGTTTGGCCCTGGAATCGCTCCAAGAGTCCCCAGCGAGTGCAAAGGCTTGGCGGAGGCCACCGGGCTGCTCCCCGCGATCGTTTGGTGGCCCGATGCCTCGATAGGCCGTGGGCGCCGGCTTTGGACCGGGTCGCACATACACAGACCATGCCCGTCGTGCCATGCCAGAGTTTTGGGCTTTTAAGCGGCGTGGCGTGTAGGTGGGGATTATCAAGCGTGGACCACAGTGTGTCGGAGAAGGCAAATGTCACTATTTACCCTGCTGGCCGGCCACCTGACCGTCTGGATAGGACTGGCCTGGCTAGACCTGTTGTCCTGTTGCGTGACCCGTCGTCCTGTTGCGTGACCCGTCGTCCTGTTGCGTGAC
>JAABNX020000015.1:411001-421789 GCA_015163995.2 Mormyrus lacerda | reverse complement strand
CCCCCCCCCCCCCCCCCCCCCCCCCCCCCCCCCCCCCCCCCCCCCCCCCCCCCCCCCCAAGTAAAATAAAAAAAAATAAACATCAGTAGTCCAGTCCAAATTTTACAGCACGTTCCTCCTTGACTTCAAAGAGAAACAGCTTCGCGGCACAGAGTGAAACATTAGTGCCCCCCCCTCCCCCAACATGGAAGCGGACAGCCAGGGGTCATGCTCAGAGACAGCGGCGAGGTCGCTGCATTCTCCCGCAGCTATGGGGGGGGAGGGGAGCAGATGGACGCCGATTGGCGGTGAGGGTGGCGGCACTAATGAATAACCAAAAGGCGCCTCGGCAGCGGTGACAGTTGTTAGCATTTCAAAGGCGGCGGGGCGGGGGGGGGGAGGGGGTCCGCCTTTTATCTGCTGACGATCGGGAGCACGCGCCGACTCTCCACACCAGCAGCCGGGCAGGTTCCGCGCGGCACCCACATGCACGCTAAAGCGGGACGGAAAGCAGCCCCCTTCCAGGCCGCGGGGTTTTATAGGAGACAGACCCGCCTGTTTCCGCCGCCCAGTTACGGCTTCTCACTCATCGCTCAGACGCCATTCTGTGAAAAAAAGACACCCTCCATTCTTGGAAGGACTGGAAGGATGGACATTCACTCATTTTCCTGATGATTTTAGACAAAGCAACTTTTAGTAAATTAGGTAGATGGATGGATGGATGGACAGATGGGTGGATAGATAGATAGATAGATAGATAGATAGATAGATAGATAGATTGATTGATTGATTGATTCTTTGTGCTGCAGTTGCTCTCCCACCTCCTTGCCCCCACCCCCTCATTTGTGGAGGGTTTTGTTTGGCGTGGTGCCGGTTTTTACTCCCCCCTTCTTGTGACGGCACGTGGCAGTTGTTACAGACTCCTGGCCAGCAGGAAGATCCCAGTTAAGGGTTTGGACCCTTAAGATGCTTGTTGAAGGGTTTGGATGGAGCAGCTAAACCTGACCGTGCCCCTGGTGTCTGTGTGTCATTGTCCCCCCAGCCACCAAACTGGGCCCCGAGGCCTTCCGCTTTGATGGGGGCACAGAGGCTACGGCGACCCGGCTGAGCGACAGGTACTACATCCTGCGGCCCGAGGTCGTCGAGAGCTACATGTATATGTGGAGGATGACGCACGACCCCAAGTACCGCCAGTGGGGCTGGGAGGCCGTGGAGGTGAGTCATGTGACGTGTAACAGGGTTCTGCGCATGGAGAAATGATACCAGAACCGCCACACTCCTCGATTTGGGAACTTGCCATGATGTTAAAAGAGAGACTTTCCCATTAGTGGCAGGCAGACCATTGCCGTGCCGTTTGCGTTGTCTTCCCGTCCCGTATACTTGGCTGAAGGAAATGAGCTCTGTTCTGCTCTGCCCCGCCCCCTACAGGCCCTGGAGCAACACTGCCGTGTCGACTCCGGCTTCTCGGGAATCAGGGACGTGTACGCAGCGACTCCGAGTCACGACAACATGCAGCAGAGCTTCTTCCTGGCGGAGACGTTGAAGTGAGTGTCTCCGGCTCGAACCTTTTTTACGGGTCATTTTATGAGGAACTCAGAGAAGCAGGTGTGTTATTGGTATCTAATAAGCCAAGATTCATGAATAAAACTAAAAAATTACAGAAACAGCCACACAGCAGAAGAGAAACAAAGGGTTATAAAAAAAATTAGTCTCGCTGACTCTCACATCGCATTTATAAAAAATATATACATATAAACAGATACTGCTGCAACTGAATAATTAAGCCGTATTGCTCCTTAAAATGACTCAATTCGCCCAGCACAGACAACATGAACACAGCTGCTACCTCTGGTGCTCATTAAGTCCACATGAAGAGTGACCCCCTCTTACTCGCGCTGAAATATTTAATTAGGAGTGTAACAACAACATCATCGGTCTCACTAAATAAGAGGCATAACTTCTAATAAATCATAAAACTCAAAGAAACTACTAAACAGTGTAACAAATAAGGTTTATACGATGGCCAGTCACCCCGGACTTCCGAGATGGATGGATTGATTATACAACCTCGACAGAAAACTAATTAAACGGTTAATTATTATTTATTATACTGCACCAAATAAAGTACAAATTAAATATTCAGCAGCTTCTGTTCTAAACCGATTATGCCTTACGTTATTAGAATAGTAACTACACCAATAAACACCCTATATGTCATCGGTAACGCGGATCATTATAAAGCGTCATGTTGTTGAACGAGAACAACGGAGAGGTTGCCCTCTTGGGGGGAGGGGGGGGCACAGGGACCGGGGGAGGGCAGATGTCTCATCTCTCACAAGGTGGAGGTTAAGTTTGTGGAGGTAGCAGGATGAGAGCGTGCGTGTGAGGGGCAGGGAGCCGCCTGTGTCCTCGTCCTCACCCTGCCGCCATCTGCTTGCGCAGGTACCTCTATCTGCTCTTCTCCGACGATGACCTGCTGTCCCTGGATGACTGGGTGTTCAACACAGAGGCCCACCCCCTGCCCATCATCCGGCGGAACTGCTCTCCGGAGCGGGGAGGGGCACCGGGCATCGACGCTACGGGACCTAAATAGCACAGCCCACCAGCTTGCCCCCTCCCACGCCCCCTCCAGCTTGGTCCTGGCCGCCCCCTCCGACCTGCCGGCGGCTGGATGAGCCAAAGCAACGAGGCCGTATCCCCAGTTCTGGGTCCCTCTCCTGTGAAGGACCTCGTCACTATGCTGTGATCTTTTTCCTGAGCCCGGATGTTTTGTCCTGCAGGGGGCGCCGGTATTATTTTCGGTGGACAATCAGAGACAAGGAAATGGAAAAAAAAAAACAAGAAAAATACTAAAAATAGAAAGCACCTTTTTCATTCCTTCCTTCCTTCCTCCATGAGGAAAACAATATTTGGGTGGCTGGCAGCTCCCAGTCTGGGGGCTCTCGCAGAAATGGCGGCAGTACTGTCAGGCGGAGATAAACCACTGAGGCTTTTACGTGCCCCCCTCCTTCTCCCGGCCCCTCCGGGCCCCGTGCAGTGGTTTGGTGGATTCCTTCATGCTCTTTTTCCTTTCTGTAGCGCTTCTTATCTGACCAAAGGTTTACTCATCGGTATTAACATTTTATCTTTTCTTACTCAAAAATCACCCTCTTTTGTTGTCGCTGTTGCCTTCGGTGAATGTTGGCTTTTATCTGATGGGATTTACAAAATGTGAAAAACACACACTTTGAAACTTTGAATGAATTAGCTATACATATAAAATGATATACATACATAAACACACACACATACACAAAAGGCTACACTGAGCAGCAGGTTGCTTCCAGGTTCAAAATTTCGAAGACAGCAGTACATAAGAATACGATGAAGCAGGAGACACTGGGAGCGACCAGATACCAGGTAAAGGGCAGGAGTGACTTTATAATGCCAGAGACGACCGTCAAATTATCTGACAGTTTTTCATGAACTGGAGGATGACATCAAGTGACATTAAGTGCAGGTGTGAAGTGCACTGCTAGGACAGTCATATCAGGCTTCTAGAAGCAGGACTGAAGTCTCATAAAGTGAGGAAGAAGCTCTTCATTAAATTTTTTCCATGGCTGTACACGGTTAATGTTACCTATGCTGCTCGCTGTACTTTTCACAATGTTTGTACTGGTTTTTCCTCCGAAACACACAGGATGGGGACAAAGGGTTTTTTCAGGTCAGTCATTCAGAAAGATAGTGACAGTGTCATCAACGTTGTCACTCAAGGCCTTTCTCTCCGATGTCCTGCAAGCTGTCTGTCACTGCAGGCGTCACCTGCACGCACGCACGCACACACACACACACACACACACACACACAACCGTAGATACCCAGGTCCGTGTGAATGTACCCAGTTATTGATCTATCTTGATTTTTAAAAATGCATAGTTTTGTTTCTTATTATGCAATTCTTTGCTATTTTTTTTTTCTCAGGTGTCTCTGTAAAAAAGTTCAGTTTTGAATCATGATTACTATTGCTATGATGATTATTCTTATTGTTAATTTCACCTTTCTTCCGTTGTTGAATATTTTCCACTACTGGTGAATCGCTGTGCAGCTTTGTACATTTCAAACAAGATGGCTTTGTTCATTCCTGCGTGTCTGCAGTGCTTCATTCGCCGGTTTCCTGAAATGGGGGCTTTTGTGTTGTCCTGGAAACGCTGGTTTTAAGCGAATTGAAACTGTCAGGTAGGTGTCTCACTCTTTATTTAAGGCCCACTGGCGAGTCCGGTATCAGTCCCTGTGGTCCGATTCGAACAGGCACAGGCTCCTGAGACAAGAGGGACCGTCCCCTTCTGCTCAAAAGGAATCTGCGGACTGCTCTGCTGTTGTGGAGGGCATAGGGTTTCCCGTCACCATCACGTCCTTGCTATGGGGGCTTTGCGGGGGGGGTTTGCTTAAGTGGGGAATCTTGCTCTGATGGGGGTAGCAATGTAAGTACTTGGTGGACAGACCGTGAAGAGATGGAAGCGTTTATAGATTGGGGAGGAGGGCACAGTAGTCAGCTGCTTCGAGGAGGGAGGTACCAGCGTGCTGCCTGTCTGGGCAGATGTTTAATTCTGCTCAGGTTCCATGAAGGTTCATCTCAATGTATGATGACTGAACGCAAAAGAGGGCCTGTGGCACAATCAGAAACTGGACTGTGAGATGCGCTTACGGGCTTTGGCGGACATACAGTACCCCCACCTCTATAGACATGGCTCCTGTCTCACATGATGACAGCAGCTGGCTTTTACTTGGTGCCGCAGATGTGGTGGGGGGGCGAGAGGTTAAACGAGGGAGACGTGTTTTTGGTGCTCACACTCACTGCGTCACATGTCACCGCTGCAGCGGCTGTGTCTCCCCTGGGAATGGGCCAGAGGCCGACCCTTCGAGTCAGCTGAGCCCCTGGACTCCCTCCGAGGGCTGTTGACACTTTGGTTGGGGGGTGTTGCAGATGATTGGGTGATCGCTGCCTTCCCCAGTAGATTGGAGATCACACAAAATGGATTGACCTTGACCAATCACAACTGGTTTTCTAAACGGTATGATGCGATGTTGAACCGAAGTGGAGTAATTGCCCTCAGTTTCTGTCAGACGAAATGTGTGCATTCCTGGAGCTGCCAAGCAAAAATCGGGCAAGTTGTTTGCAAACAGAAACTGAATTAATCATTGGGGGGCATCTTCAGATGGGTCCACGTCCAGATATATGACAAGCAGATATGACTAATGCAGTGATCGAGCAGAAGAAGGTTAGTGCTAAAGAATGGTGCATAGTTTGTCCTGTTTTACTTTTACACTTAACTATTAAACATAAGCATACTTATACACACTCCAGGATTAAGCATAGAAAACTCCACATAGTGGCCAACAGGTGGAGTAGCAGGTTGGGACAAAGACTTGTGACCCGTGGGCAGTTAATAGACGCTACTGTTTTATCCTTATGCAGGCACTTTACCTAGATAGCTCTGGTAAAATGTGTGGTAATTATTATAATTCAGTAGCAGTTTAAATTCAAAGGAGCCTGTCAAAGGAATCAAGTCACGTATTCTCACTGCCGACACAGGAACACCAGTTGGTGTGATTAATTACCTTAACATCATTACAGGCATTTAAAACTTCATTCTGCCAGCCTTGGGAAGTCTCGCGAGTATTTATCAGGAAAAGCATCTGTACCCCTTTCCTGGCTCCCTGTGCTGTGTCACTGGCATCCTGAGAGGCTGCATGTGATCTGTTTCTCGTGGGTATTCTCCGTCTGCCCCTTCCGGCACCCTAACCCCCCCGCCCACCCACATGGATATGCATGCGAGATTTGCTGATCTGAGCTTACACCCTGAAGTTCGCGGCAATGATGGTGCCCTGGAGGTGGAGTCTGTGGCGTACGTCCCTGGGCGGAGCAGGATAGAGTGACCTGGCTGAAGTATCCACCGTGACCCCAGGACTCTCCCTGCTTTGAGGGGGGGCGGGACTTCCCTGATCTCCTCTAGCAGCAGATCTCGACGGAGATCGATGTCTTCCGCCTTGCAGGAGAAAAGGGTGATGCGCAGGTATCTGGGCCGAGATGGCACATGTAGCAGCCACAGGCCATGTCTGGAGGGGTTAACGCTTCGGGCGGTGCGGGTGGGCAGTCCTCCAGCAGCTGCCGCAATACATGACACCGACTTGCAGTCCCGAGACCACGGACCCCATCAGACAGGGGTAGAAGAGGCCGATTGAGCGGAAGAGCATTTAACATGGGCACGGGCTGGACCATTGG
Source organism: Mormyrus lacerda (assembly GCA_015163995.2). NCBI lineage: Eukaryota > Metazoa > Chordata > Actinopteri > Osteoglossiformes > Mormyridae > Mormyrus > Mormyrus lacerda. Next base: position 415,548 of record JAABNX020000015.1, on the reverse strand, counting down.
CCAGGAAAAAGGGGAAACTGAGTGCTTCTCTTCACTCGGAACCAAAAGATTTAGTGTCTCTAGGGGCCTGGTCTGTCTCCACCATGTGTGCTTTGTTGAGTGGAATATTTTCTCCCACGGTTGCTTAGGAGATCTGTGAACTACTCAGATCGGGACCCGTCTCTGCGCTAAAGACCACAGCACGTCAGATCGACTTAATGGGTTTGAATAGGAAGCCATTTCCACCAGCTGATTTCGAAAGGGAGTCCTTTCAAATCACAGGTCTTGACCCCAAGTCTTGCTTTGTTTTGTATGAAAAAAACAAAGTAAGGAAAAAGTCCTTCCAACCGCTTGCGCATAAGGCCTAATCATTATTTATGACACATTTTGAACTACCTCTTTGAAAACAGAGACTTCCAAGCTGGTCACGTAAAACATGAAGGGAAAATAAGAAGGTGCCGGAGGTTCACGAACGACGAAATGAAATTGCTCAGGTCAGATTAATCCTTCGTGTTTTTCTTTGATTTGCGAGACGCTATTTTTGCCAGATGGATCTCATTGGCTGACTTTTAAAAATCTGCAGTTCTGTTGGGGCCAAAGGTTTTGTAATGGATGTGTGAGACGAGGAAGGGAATTTTGATTTTTATTAACATGGGTAATGTTTACTTTGTGATTTATGAACAATAGTATTTATTGGGGGGGGCGGGGACAGTTTCTGTAAAGGTACCGGGAAGGAAGAGTACATTCCGGACAATTATTGGTGGAGCTTTCTTCCTCATCTGTGGCTCATATGTAAAGAGGTGGGTCTTTGTCAGGTAAAGATTGTCACAATGGGATTTCTCTAATCCAGTTATTTAGCAAAAATCTAATTCTGATATTTGTCTTCCAATTTTGAGCCACGCACTAAATTAATTTAACCTTTTCTTTGATTAGGTTTCTGGAAAATAACACTGACATTTGAAATAGGGAGATTATATTAGCTGGAAATTAAGCTTTCGTTGGGGGGGGGGTGGTTATAGAATGAAATCTATTAATCTATTAAACACATTTTTGAACATATCCATTTACCTATTGTTTGTGAATACTGTACACGAGTGTCTCCCCAGCCCAGTCCTCAGGGACACCCAGATGATCCACGTTTTTGCTCCCTCCCAGCTCCCGGTATTCAAATGGACCGTCTGCGGGTCCCCGAGGAGCGGATTGGGAAACACTGGTGTATAATATTCCCAAACAATGCCTAAATAGATACATTCAAAAATGTACTTAATAAATTAATAGATTTCATTCTATCCACCCCCACAAAAGCTTAATTTCCAGCTAATATACTGGAACATCTCCCTGGTAATTATATGCCACACAATATAAGCAGAAGCGCATCCTAATGCTTGATTAGCGTACTTCCTTTACTAAGAAGGCCGTGAGGTACCAGGTCGAGTTAGCCTATCCCTGTCTTGTTCCATGGGCAGTGACGGCCTCTCTCTCCCAATGCCCCGAAATGCGTAAAAGCAGCTGCTTGCACTGCAGCAAGCTTCTCACTCAGACCGACACAGCTGGGAGAGCAAAGGATGCTGGGAAGGGGCTGATCAACCCCCCTCCCCCCGTTGTCTCCTGCCAGTACCGTGCTGAAGTGCTAGACAGTCAAAGAAAATGTTTAATGCTATTTATCTGGGTAGAAAATGTATTGCCTTAAAAAACAATCTTTAAAAACAATTTAGCATTACATTAACATAGCATGAACAAAACATTTTTGAACATAACATAACAGCATAGCAAATGAACAATAGCAATGACAAAACGACAATTTCTTCTGCTCTCCATAAAGTTACTGATATCTTGTTGAACACCGCTTCAGTTCCCAAACCTCTCTTCAGGGGCACCCCAGCCATTTTGTGTATTTGTTAAATTTCACCACCAGCACAATTAATTGAATAACTTAATTAGTTAATTTGATGAGGTATTGATTATCCAATCAAGGTGTGATAGTGGTCGAGTTAAATAATACATGGGTGTATTGGTTGCTGCTAATACTAGGATTTTGAAATGGCTAAGGTGGCACACTTTCTCAGACATAATAGTTCTACACTGACATGAAGGTCATTATTTTCTTTGACTGCCTAAGTCCTTTGCACAGTACTGCTTGTGTAGCCACACTTTAAGGATGAGTTACAGGTTCACCTGCATAGCCATGCAAACACAAGGTCAACAACGAGAAACCAACACTAAAAACCCATCTAAATATAATACGGCACTAAAATAACCTAGTGAAAACGCACTTGGCCGTCCCCCAGGAGCCGTCCTCAGGCTCCCAGCCAAGTTTGCCGAGTGTAAGCTGGGCTTAAAGGGCTACAGCTCAGTTCATGGACAGTCTGCACGCTCTTAGCTTAGCACTGCTGGTGGTTAGAAGGCTTCGTGTTCCGACGGTGCCTTGCGAGGCTGATGACATTCCCGTTTGCGTCGGGTTTTGGGCGGAGGACATGGCCACGGTCATTCCAGGCAGAGCCATCCTGACGCCTCTGCTCTGCCGTGATTGATGTTTGCTAGTCCAAACACTCTGATTGGAACGGCATGCTCCAGTGGAACCGACGCCCGCTTGGGTGGCCCCTGATGAAATTTCCACTGTGCTGCAGGAGATGCTTAACAAAACCGAACGAAACTAGCGACGGCTGTTTGGGTGACAGAGACGGGTCACCTTGAAGGACTCTGCTTGTCCAAATGATGCGTAATGATTGAGCCACTATGAAGTCGAAGGGGCGTCACTACGGGAAGCCTCAATAAATATCACTTACATAATGCCACCGTTATTTTCACTCTGCTTCCTGAAGCTTGTGAAGATTCATTCAGAACCAAATCATGTGACAGCCTAATCGTCTCTGCAGGTAACCTTCATCTACAGGCTGTGACGGAGCAGCTGGGATGTGTTGTGACGCTGGCTTCAGCGCATCATCCCCGGTGAGTCCTCCAGACTGAAACACCATGGGGGGGGGGGGGTTTCTGCAGTGTTCCCAGCCCTGGGTCCGTGCCAGGCACACTCAGCCTCAAAGATGGCCGCCGTTCTGTCACAATGCCTCATTTAAAATTTCACCTGCGTCATTAACAGACTGGCTCCTCCTCCCAAGATGTGAGGCCCCTTTGAAGTCCAGGGCTAGAGGTGGGTAGTATTTTACCGTATTACATATTCTGCTCTAGTCAGGTGACCCTGCCCAGTCCTTCAGCATCTTCGGCAAATTGACGACCGTGTCAGACTGATAGAGAGGCATGTGGCTGAAGCCAGAAGCTGAATGTCGAGTAGGAGGAGCCATGTAGGAAGAGTTTATAATGAGACATCTGATACCCTAAACCTTATAATAATCCCCTCCTACCCATTGTTATAAACCCCTCCCACTCGACACTCAACTCTCGGCTGCCAAGATATGTACTGGAATCGATAAACCAGATAGAGCTTGGCGCTCGGATCCTTTTTGTGATGGCAGTAGTTCAATCTCAATCAAAAAATTAGACACTTTAATTAATGTGACTGCTTGCCGCCTGGGTCTGGGTCTGCACATGGCACGGAGATGATCACACGCCCAAAGTGGGCACGGTGCCCGCATCTCCGGCGGCGCTCATTTAGACCAGCGATCGACTCTGACAGGCCGGTGGGCCTTGGTGACGCCACTCCACGGCTCCTGGCTGAACCTGGATCTAATTTAATCTGGCTGCCTGTGGCTCTCAGGCCCGCACGGTAACGGCTGCTCAGGAACGAGGCCTTCTCTTTATGATTCGATACCCTGGGAAGTGAGGTCTCGCCAGACGGGCACGTTTCACATCTACACGTGGCTGAGGGAAACCATGGGACGGCGGCAGTAAGAACATCCCCGTCGCTCGTGTAGGCTCGTGTAGGGCATTGCAGAATCTGACTGCCTGGGAGCGTCCTCCGACGCCGGCCACCCAACGGCGTCTGGGTGCTTTATGGGCGTCAGAGTCTGCACCTAGGGGGAGGATTAGGGCGGAGCCTCCGAATGGGGGACAGCGGGGACCAGATGGCCTTCGTCTGTTCATGTACCCCGGAGCAGGCCAACGTGCCAAGGCCTTCTGAGGTGCCCTGTATAAGCATCACGTCAGTATCCTGCTTTGTCACCATTGGACAAGATACTATACCAGAAAAACCAGATACAAGAAAAACCAGAAACAAGAAAAACCAGAACCAGAAAAAATGAAAATCAGAATCATTTATTTGCCAGCAAGTACTTTCATGTAAGGAATTTACTTTGGGGTGTTGTGGAGATCAATCAAGGACCAGGGGTCCTCAAATATTTTTCCCTGGGGGCCAAATTCCTTCAACAATATCTATGTCCACTGCTGACGATGGTGGGACAGGGGGAGGGGGAGGGAAGTCTCCCAATCATATATTTTGCCAGTTCGTGACCATTGGTGAAAACAATCAACATAATAAATTATGCACATAAATAAAATAGACAGTAATACAATAAAAACTAATAAGAATTTCTGCTCTTCTCCAAAAAGTTACTGATATCTAGTTGGATGGCTAGATGAACACCGCTTCAGTTCCCAAACCTCTCCTCAGGGGC
>JAABNX020000015.1:385530-410456 GCA_015163995.2 Mormyrus lacerda | reverse complement strand
ATCTCTTGTGCGAGGGGAGTGTTTGTGAAAGTCCATGCTCGGGGTGATCTCTTGTGCGAGGGGAGTGTTTGTGAATGTCCATGCTCGGGGTGAGAGGTGTGAGCTGCAATCTGCCACTCACTTCAGGGTCCTGGGGGTCTGCGGGTCCTGAAACCTCGGGAGGCCGCAGCCCGTCGACTTCTCCGCCCGGCGAATGATGCGCTGCAGCCTGCATTCCTCGCTGGCATTGGCCGAGTTCACGTCCTACCTCTCCGGATAAGAGCGTCCGCTAAATGCTGTAAATGTAAATATAACAGTGCTGCACAGCTGTCTGCCTGTGTCAGGCTGAATTAATTGCGATCATTATGTATGACAGGTTGCCTGTAATGATACAATACTAGGCGGAAACAGCAGCGCCGTGTAATTAGATTAATCACTCATCCAGAGAGGCTGTCACCTGCACACAAGCCGACTGAGCTGAGCGCGAGTGAGGTGAGGGGCGTCCTCGTAACCTGGGATAGCCAATGGCGGGTTAGCTGTATGGGTAATGCATGCCCTGTGTGCAACCCTATCCCTCATTCTGCTGCTTCTGTTTACCGAGCTGTAAACACGGTGAAATTTCTCATATCTAACATCAGTACCAAAGGATTGCGGATACATACATTTTCCATATTGCTGAATGTTATTTCTGAAAACCGCTGAATTGTAACGTTACTTAACCTTGTTTTAATCCATTAATAAAAACACGCTAATGATTATTGTACTTTTTCGTTAACAGAGGGGTAATATGAAATCGAGTCAGATTTTCAACACAAAATAGGTATAGCAAACAGGCAGAAAGATGCTTTTCCTTGTTACATTTTGTAATTTTTAGTTACATTTTAATATGTATTATCACTAATTATTATGATTTTTTATTCTACACTGATATTTCGGAATTGTGCCAGTTATTTGAATGCCAGATGTGAGAGCTTTTACTGCAGCGGGTCTTATCGAGATGTTGCTGAATATGTTTTCCAGCAGTGGAAATTTATCACGGTTAATTTCTAATGCCGGCGTTCCTGCCGTGGCTGCTCTCCTCGCTCTAAGTGTCTCCTGATTGGTTGTAACCATCGCAGGGAGGCCAAAAGCACCGTGGCAGCCGACCCGGGCGGCATTATCGCTTTTTAATGCGACCGTAATCGCTTTTCGGAGTTGCAGTAACCGAGCGAAAAATGATGCCAGAATTGTAAATCATATTCAGATTAAAGGCGAGATTGTAATGGTTTCCATCCTGCTATCGACCTCAGGCAGCCCTGCTCTGTGTGTACCGGACGTTGCTCCATTTATTACTTAATTGCCGCATGTGTTATGAACCATTTTAAGCCATCAAGCTAATTGCAGAATTTTCTTTATTGTGCAGATGGAACAACCACATGACATTCAGTACCGTCCCAAACCAAAGATTTGCAAAATGCAGCATCATTAAAATTCTGTGAAAGAAGAATATGGATTGTAGTAAATGTTTTGCATTTCCGCATCACGGCTGGAAAGATCAAAGATGTTGGAGCAGATATTTTTCAACAAGGGCCAAATTTCTATCAGCAACTCAAAGCCAAGGGCCACTGCGTCTGATAAAACTTTCCAGGGTGGCTGAAGAAAATTGGCTGAGCGAGGGGAGTGCAGGCGGGTCGGCTCCAGATGCATTTTTCAGTGGGAAGTTTGAAGTGCTGAAGCAACACAGGGCTTCCAGAGTTGGACACAGATGGAGAAGCCTTACGGCCAACAGTTAGCAAGCTGCTGAAACTCCTCCTTCATTTAGAGGCTTTGAGTGATGTAAGAGCTGGCAGGGCCTCGTTCCAAACTCCAGATTTTGCGGCAAATATTGCAGCTTTTATTCTCCAGTAAGACACTTATCTCTTTGTGCTTTTTTTAATTAAGCCTTTGAATTATATATGTAATTCCCAGTCTGCATGCATTTAAGCCTGGAGTTGAGAGATTAAAATGAAAATCAAAAAGATTACTATTCATAATTCATATCCGAGGCCCGATTGTTCAGGCATGCAGGTTCCTCACAAACTCCCCGGCTTAAGAAGTCTGTTGGAATATGTATGGTAAATAAATATTTGGATGGGGAGACATGGTGAGCACTTCTCTTAGGACAAATGCACAGTGCGATGCTGACGATTGGGGAATGGCACTGGCAAGATGGAGGGGTGGGATTTTGACGCCTCCTAATCCAGAAAAAAATTGGATTATTATTTAAGACGTGGCGAAGCTGTTGGGGACCGCATTAATCTCAATGGTAATCCTATTTACATTCGAACGTGCCGCAGACGGAGAGCAGCGTGTGTTTCAGTCGAGAACACGGTCGCAATATGTCAGGACGGGTGCAGTAAATGCACCCTGTTAATCCGCGCATGCAGGGCCGCCGTTACCGCGGTAGAAATTAGCTTAACAAAGCGATTACACACACATCCGGGACGCCAGCAGACCAAAGGAGTCCAGGAAAGATCACATAAATGAGTCCAGTATTTGGACTCTGTGGGAAATGAATGATAAAATCATAGATAAGATTCTGCATTAAAGGTTCTGGCTGCTGTACTGATTTCATTTTAACACAGGACTACATGGCTGAATAAATGTTCCTTAATTCATCTTAAGGGCAAAAAGCATGGGGACGAGGTGAAGGATTTTCTGGGTTATCTGATATCTGAAGTTTATTTTGTCTCAGGCTTCTTAGCTGCTTGTGGTTAGTCATCTCTGACGCACACTCCGTATCTCCCAAATTTTCGACTTCCAAGAGTCTGCATGTTTATCTGAGAAAGGGGAGATTGGGAGGTGCTTGCGGGCAACTGGTGAGTTCCCGGGTCCTTTCTCCGGTAGACTTCAAAAGAAATGATTTGGACTGCAGTGACTTGCAGTCAACAGTCATCTCTCTCTCCCCACCCTCACTCTCTCGCTCGCTTAAGGCCGTGACGGATCCCTTAATTGCAAGTGAACTAATTTCCATAAATAATGGCTCCTGTTGATTAAGGAAAGCTCTGTCTGCTGTCGATAAATAATTAAATAAACTGCGTCTGCTAAAAATACTGCTGCAGAGGAAACAAAAGATGGAACCAGGATGACGCTCGTGCAGACGTCTCCCAGGCCTGTGCTGGACCCTGAGCATGCATGCGCAGGGGGGAAATCGGCTGTGCAGAATTTAAATGGAGCCTGGTGGGGGCCTTTTACGGCATCCGGACAAGGAGAGGAGGGCAGGGATAGGAGGAGCAATTGATGTAATTAAGGATTAGAACGTAGAGCTGTGCTCGGATCAGGAGTCGACTGCAACAGGAATGTTTACCCGACTTAACGATCTGCCGTAACCTTTTTGATGATACGATTAATCACGCAGATAATATTCCCCAGAAAACAGCCCTCCAACGTTGTTTGGTTGCTGAGCGAATCGGCAAAGTGATTATAAAGACAACTCAATTAATGAGGAATTCAGAGATGGAATGCCGTTCTTTCAGTAAGCTCCGTTTTACCTGAAATGCTGGCCCTAGCTGTTGTGACCGGGTCGGCAGGCGAGCGGGGAATCAGGCAAGTAAGCCGTGAATGTGGACGAACAAGGTTTATTCAGGAAGACTGGGGAGCACACAGCGCCGAACATTAATGACAGACCTGGGGATACGAACTCAGATGCGGAGTAAATTCACAGGACAGGCTGAACTTAACAGGTAACAGGTGATAACAATCAGGAGTTAACATGAGGAAATGAGGTAGGCGTGGCACACATGAGGATTGGACGAGCCAGGGGAGGCGACGGATGAGACCAGGGAGAACAGGACCTGAAAAACAAAAGCCAGACAATCATGGAGGCACAGGGAACAGGACAGAAATGCAAAGTATGCACAGGGACAGAAACCAAGACAAAATGTGACACAAAATGGGAAACACAAACAAACAAACCAGATAGGGAGACATCGGGGGAACCGAGAAACAGAAGGACCAGGAGTGAACAAGGGAAACACCAAGGGACGAGGAGCAAAGACAGGAGTGACAAAGGGACAAGGAGGGAACGGAGAAGACACAGAGGGACAAGGAACAGATACAGAAGGCGGAAAGGAGAAGGGCGGAGGGACAAGGGATGCTCAAGGGAACCCCAGCAGGCAGAAAGCGGCAGCCGGAGGTGCCGCGGACGACCGAGTGGTCGAAGCCGAAGGGTCCCCGGGTGACTGGGAGGCAGGAGCCGGAGGGGACAATGATGGGGCAGAGGAGGGAGCCAGATGGACTAACGGAGGAGCAGAGGAGGGAGCAGAAGGGGACCACGGTGAAGGCAAGGAGGGAGAGGAAGCCACAGCAGGCAACAGCGTAGCCATAGCAGGCGGAGGCGCCGTCCACCATTGGAGGCGGTGCCGACAAGGCATCAGAGGCAGTGCCGACAAGGCATCAAAGGCGGGACCGCAGGCGGTCGACGAGGCAACAGACAAGACCCACAAGCAATAGCCGAGCAGGAGCCCGGGGCACTGCAGACGAGCTGGGGGGCAGGGCGGGCGGGACCCGATCCCTGTGCTTATGTCCCCTCCCCTTCCGAGACACAGACAGTTGGGGTCCTGGCCAGGCTCCACCACAATGCGGCAAAGGTGGAGGAGTCCGTTGACCACCAGAGTCCTGGGGGCCCAGCAGGTACATCCCCGAGGGGCCCCATTCGAGCTCCTGCTCTCCCTCCACCAAGTGAGGAGGAGCGATGGTAATGCAGTCCGGGACCTCCTCGGGGACGAAGATTTCTGGGGTAGGCAGAGCTGGGGTCTCAGGCAGTGCAGCAGTGATCACCGACTCTCGGCCGGCAGAGGGTGCCGCAGCAGCCAGAGCTTCCCTGGGTGGTGCAGCGGCCGCTGGAACAGGCGGGATGGGCCGGACAGGTGGTACTGGCGAGTCAGGCGTTACAAACAAGGTTTATTCAGGAAGACTGGGGAGCACACGACGAAAAACATTAATGACAGACTTGGGGATACGAACTCAGATGTGGTCTAAATACACAGGACAGGCTGAACTTAACAGGTGATAACAATCAGGAGTTAACACGAGGTAACGAGGTGGGCGTGACACACATGAGGATCGGACGAGCCCGGCGTGACACTGGCCCCCAGCGTGGTCCCTGATTTACAATCCTAATTAGCCTCGTCTCGTAGGCATTGATCCTTAAGCGAGTTAAATGCGGTTTGTGGAAGTGCCTGATTTGGTGTAAGACACTTAGGCTGTGTTCGCCAGGCCAAAACTGTTCTTGTCGAGCCATCAGGCACAGGGGAGCACAGTCATGGTGCTTCCAGTCTAGCATTCTGGCATACCCAGAATTTTCCCAGTGGGCCAATGAGTATGGATGCCAACAACATTTTTATTGCCCCCCCTAAGCAAAATGTACTGTAGGAGACCCCAAAATCCAGCCCAGCTTCCAGTTATAAACAGAATCGCACACCCACACGACCTGTTCTTTTAGCATCTCCGGGCCGTATGTTTTGAGCTCTCTAGATCTGATGTAATTCTTTTTTCTTATTTTTCGTTAGGCAGAAGGGATCATGGCTCCTGGGCTAAAAGAAACAGTCAGTCAAGCTGACACCTCCCCCAGAAAGCCTTCCTCCTCAGCCGATCTGAGCACCTCCTTACGATCAAAAGGAAGGAGTCGGTCCATCGTTGCATTCGTTTATTGCTGTCATTGTGTCGCTTAACTGGTGCATTCAGAGCAACCATCAGTTTTTATAGCTGCAAGGATCGACGTGGATTGTTCAGGTCCAGGAAGAAAACAATTCAGACCAAGGTTTTGTTTCAACCAAGCAGCTGACTGAAATGAAACCTTGGTCTGGATTTGCATCTGAACCTTAACTTTCCACCACTTCCTAAAGAGGTTCCATCAAAGGTACAACAGCTGCACTTAATCTCGGCTACCAAACCATCATCTTGATGCACCACTGTATGTTTTCTCTAATCCATGCATTATGTGTTTAGAAGCACGTTTCACACTAGGCAGCTCTTCACCTCCGCGGCTGTGTGATTAAAAATGTATAATGCAGTGTTTGTTGAAATGCGATTCAGAATCACGTTGTGACCTCATGATTCCCGGGTTGTGGGTTCGACTCCTGCCTGGCACCCTAATTGTATGATTGCAGGAGTGATTCTGGGTTCCTCTGCCTCTAAAGATGTCTGCTTTACTGTAGGTGAATCGGTGTCTCTTCGTAGCCCTGTGATGGACCTGTGGTAGCAGGACTAGGCTGTGGGCACAGTGGGTAAGTGGTTTGAACCATTTACAAGGGATTTTAACCTGAGGGATGGAGATGGGGAAATGAAGACACAGAGGACAGTTCATTCAAGGAAAGGGATAAGTAGGATGTATTTATTCAATAATATTCTGCTCCGGATGGGTGGAGGCAGAAAACACCACACTCCTGTACAAGGCTTAGATTTAATAAGCAATAAAAAGAGGCAATTTTTCATCATGGCTGCCAGTGTGGATCGAGCATCCCAAGTGAAGTCTGGTACAGGCCCCCCACCTTGTAGACCGTGTACAGACAGGCAAGCCAAGGATTCAAAGGTCTCTGCAGGGATTACCCATAATCACCCTGGGCTCAGGGAGAAGCCGGCACTTTGGCGGGCATCTAAACGCTCGCCCTCTAACATGGTGAGAGATGACCTTTCTTGATGTTTTCATTTCTGGAGACTGTGCTCAAATGGCTGCAAAGACCTTGCTCAGGAAGGGATGGTCCTCTGGTTCATTCCATTGTAGTGGGGGGGTCCACTAGAGCATCATTTTTGATTGTCCCTTTTGAGGTTTACTTTTTGTCCCTAGTGAACAGGTCAAAGGGTCCTGCAGTACAGTGTGGAGCAAGCTTGTCAATTTCAGCTGAAATAGCAACCCCCCCCCCCTTTTGAATCTGAGTGGTTCCCCCCCAATCCATTGCCTGCTTACCACATCACGCACGTTGACCCAATCTAAAGCCTTTTCCCGGCAGGTTCTTACAGTCCTACCTCTGAGTAATGTGACAGAATATCAAAACGTGAGCTGCATTCTGAAATCCAGCTGCACAGGATCCAGTCACGGAATATTATTTATTATGCTGCCCCGCCTCTTTATGGCCCGCATCAAGGGGCACATCGTTTTCGGGTTCACAGGGTACTGATGGAGGCTCTGGTGTGCCCAGAGATCCGCTTCGGCGCAAGGACAATTAAACTCAGAGCTCTAAGAGTCACAATCGCATGGGATTGATTATGCCTCAGTAAGATTAACTTTCTGCTAGAAACCTTGAGTGTTATTCTCCAATTCTCAATAGCGAGATGCTAAATCCTATGGTTATGGATGGAGTTGTAAAAACAGGCTCTGTCCTTCACAGGTGTCCTTCATACCGCACCTGCTAACCCCAATGTGATGTCAGTCGACCACCAACGCTTTCCCTTAGCTACAGGCTGGCAGATCGTTAGCGACCAGAGAAGTTCAGCTTTTAGCAAAGTTTGCTCGCTAATCCCGCCAGTGAACATTGTTTGACACAGAGTGTGCATTTTTGGGTTCTGTGCTAAACAGAAAATATGTCACATACGCATGATAACCATTTTTATGCAATATATCCGCAGTGAATTTAAGAATTAGTTCAGATTTTTGCTTGCAGTTTTGCTACTTGCTACTTTCGCTTGTTGGACCCTGTGCCCTGCCCATGCTGCATTCTGGGATATTTTTTTTCCTGTAAGATGTGCATTGTAAATTATCTACATCTTTAAAGTGTCCTTTTTGACCGATCTCTCAGTGTGATAAGTGCTACGCGGCCAAAGCTGTGCAAGACTGGTATGCTTCCGACGTTAGCTAGCGGTGTCGCGCGGCTCAGGAGCTACTTACGCTGCGTGTTCCTGCGCAGACGCCAATACTGGCACCGTCATTATAATGTGGGAGTCTGGTCGCCGCCTTCCCCGCTGAAGGCACACAACAGGTCGTTAATCACCTGTAGGGCACCGCAAGCTCTTGGCGGGGTGGGAGCAGACGGGTGCAGGCGGTAAATCACCACAGGGGAGGATCGGCTGCTTGGGAGGGCTGGGGGAAGGCACCAACCGCTGCTGACAGCCGCTCTCTCCATCTCTCCAGCCCAGAAAAAAACTCATTCATCCCTTTCTTCTCGAAACAAACCTCACTGTGAATTCTTCAGCAAAAAAGAAAAGAAAAAAAAAACTTTCTTCACTGAAAAATACCATTGTTCAGTTCTGGGAAGCATGCTGTCACACGGCCAGTTTTATTTTAAATTGCTAATTTGGAAACATAGCTGCAAATGATCTGCACCATCCTACAATGAGCACAGGAAGGCTCCATAGATGAATAGTTATAAATAATAAAAAACCTTTCTGGAATAAACCAGATATTGGAAATTAAATTCAAATACATTGAAGTCCCATTATTAATTCCTTCTTTGAAACACACATATTTAAACACACATGCGTAGCTTTCCTTTGGTGTGAAACAAAAAGACAAAAAGACTGGATAAATAAAAGAAAAAAAATAGAGAACTGTCCATGCCCAGCATGCTCTCTCTCTCTCTCTCTCTTTCTCTCTCACTCACTCTCTTTCTCACACGTTAAAACCTTGTTTAGGAAGGTTCTTTGTTTCTGTCTGGCTGGCACTGCTGGGACAGGGTCCAGGAAAAGTGACAGAGATGTCACCGGTCCAGACCCTAATATAACGAGGTACTCGAAGGCGAGCAGAGTGAGAGGCTCCTCTGAAGCATTGACGGAGCAGCCGGGCCCCACTGACAGCTGAAGCGGATAGGACTGACTTACTCTCTGTCTGCTTCCTGGCCATCAGGGTCCGCTGCAACCTGGCCGCCCGGCAGCCCGTCCATGATTAGAGGAAAGTAACCCCTATTCAGCTGGAACGCTTTCCGGGACCTCTCTGTCTCTGCGTTCCTGGACATATTTACAAAGATCCAACAGCTCCCTAGTTGGAAAAAATACAAGGCAGGGAACAACCCAGGATGGGGCACCAACCCCACAGGGGCACAGGACTTGATTTCGTAATTCTAGTCAACCTCATCATGATTTTGGACTGTAGGGAGAAACTGGAGCAATTTGATGATGATAGAGAGAGAACATACAAACTCCACGTATGTTGAGCCAGAGATGTGAACCTAGGGGTATGAGGCAACAGAGCTAACCACTGCACTACTACGCTACCCAGAATAACATAAAATAAAGATAATTAAAAAAATAAAATAAGTACATATTTTTATTTACGGACCAATTTTCATACGGTTTCACATCCTTTATTAGTCCAGATATGTTTTTAAAAATAGATAGCATATTGTTTTGTACACCTTCCGGGACCTGCGCCCGCCTCATTAGCCCCCCCCCCTCTCATACGCCCTTCACGTTCCAGCACCTTCTGATTTACAAATTAAGCAGTGATGGTAACCGACCTCACCAAAGTGTGCGGCCACAGGACAGCTAGAACTCAAGATAATGTCACTTGGTTTGTCTGAGATGAACAGACTGCATCCTACCAGCGGGGCCGGTATGGTAATGAGAATTATACAGCAATAGACAGGCACCAGAGCTATAAATTCATCAGCGATAGCCACAGCCTCAGCTGCACCGTGCAGAGATTCACCCATAAATCATGGCAACCACACTCAGGGGAGCAGTAAGACTATTACACCAACGCGCTCAGGAAGTCACAGCGCATTCTTAAAAATCTGGGGAACCTGTTAATTATTTGTTATGTGATCTCTACGGCCCTAAAAACAAACAGTCTGAGAGGCGTCTCTAGACGCTAGCTGAACCAACCCGTGCTAGCAGCCCGGTTGAATGTAATGGATTAAGCTCTTGTTTCAGACCAAGGGCCTAATTAAGAATGTATGAAAGAGTGATTCAGTCTTGATAATAATGCACTCCCATCCATTTTCTGTCACGGACTGGGACCTAATATACTCCTGCAGGAATGCCACAGGTAGTCGGCAGCATTTTTTAATGCGCCTCCAATCTATGCAAGTCCTTCGGGATAATGATTCCGGAAGGGTGGGAATGGTAAATTGGACATGATAGATGGCTGTTGTTTAACAATGTGTCAGAAATGTTTTTTGTTTGTTCAATTTTTCTTTCTTTTTTTGTAGCCTCTGTACGTCGGGCAGTGGTAAAACCAAGGCAGTCCGTACCTCAGTTATTTAAATTTAACGTTGTGATGAAGTTAAACCCAATGAGAATATTTTCTGTGACATTGTAACTTTGATACAAAGTGGCAAAAAAAAAAGATTATGTAATTATCAGTGGGACACAGCTAGAAGAAAAATGAAAGCTGGGATGTCTCTTAGGAAAAATAATACTAATAACTGCAGGAGTTTAAAAGGCAGAAAGTAGAAAGAGAAAAAGTTAGTGGAAATCAGGGCTTGAGCACTACATGTCATGCTTAGGTCTTACACCAGCGGTTAGCAAAGAGAGAAAACAACAGGACGATGCTAATGCTAAATGAACAAGCATGTCACACACTCTGTACTCTAAGGCATTTGGGAACCAATAAGTATGGCCACAAGTAAACCCTTCACAGAATGCAACCCTGCTGTTGGGAAGGGGTGTGGGGTGTAGGATGATGCCAAGAGCCCCTGAGTGACAGAGACCTTAAACAAATTGGAGCATAATTAGATTGGCTTGGGTTGGGGGCCCAATATGGTATGCTTTCATGGGGGCCAAAATCTCTAGCAGCACCCCTGCATAGGACCGATACAACACTGAAAGACTACCAGTACACTAATACTTAGTTACTAATAGTAGTAATAATACTTACTGATGATAAGTATGAATTTTATTATAATGTTATTAGTGCTAAGATGTTAACATTTAAATAATTTCATTTTGAATCCTCCTTCAGTGACTAGCCCATCAGGCCGTGCAGAGGAGCCACAGCTCTGAGATTGCTGGTCGCCCTTGATTCACTCACCCCATGAAGGCTAACTGGGGGCCTCTTTCTCATGTACACTGCCTATTCCCAGGCTTCCTCCTGCCTGCCATCTCCAGTAATTTCCCAGTTCCTGATTCAGGGGCAGCCGACTGAAATCAAACTCTTTTGCGGTGCAGACTTATCAATACTCTGTTCTAAAACAAGGAAAGTTTATTGATGTAGCACATTTCATACACAGATACAGGGCTCTACGTTTGGCACGTCCCCTGGTGTATAATGGGAGGCGTCCTCCTCTTCAATCCTCTGTCTTTCACCACTGCGCCTTGCTCCACCTTCCTCCTCTCCCAGCAACCCATCTTTTTTTAGTTCTTTCTTCTCCATTTTTTAGATCTTCAGACTCTCAGGATCCATCTACATGTCAAGATGCTCCAAGGAATTATGGGAACGGAACTTCACACGATTCAAAAGTAGACAAGCTGTTTCCACAGGAGTTGATGACGTCAGGCAGGGGTACAGGAATTGGGGGACAAAGAGGACATGTGCACCAGTAAAATAAGCCCCCCCCCCCCACTGTTAGTGACTGACACTTAGCGGCAGTTACAGACAGTCCCCAGGTTATGAAAAAGATCCATCGGTTTTGTAAGTGTCGGAAAAATAGTAATACAGTACCTAATAATAAAAAGAGTAATTATTATACAGCTAAAGTACAGTACTGTACTGTACTGTACTCAGTACTCAATATTTTCCCAGAGCGTCAAAAAATAGTGTGTGCGTTCATTTTCATGAACCATTGCATTAACTGAATGTTTAATACAGCAGGCTTTATGAAAGGCTGTGAGTGTGAGTGGTCATTAAGTTGGATGTTATTCCCCTGGGGACAGCCTACATGTCGTTTGCTAATTCCTGACTGTTAACATCTACATGCGTGATATCTACGTTATATTGTTTTGATTTTTGTAAAAACGTGTTTATTTCTGGAACATTATGCGATTCATTTTCTTTTGTTGTTTTTGAATTTCCCACTGGGATCTCGTGTCTTAGCAAGATCCATTCAAACTCCCCAAATCCTATCGACCACTGTATTTTCTGTAAGCAAGTGACTGTGAGCGCCTGCCAGTCTTTGATAGGTCGATTACTGCCCTCTTCCTCCAATGAGACTTTTTTATCAGGCATATTCAACGGCCCCTTAGGACACAGGGCCCCTAGGCGTGTGCTCAGGTTATCCATACGGTACATCTGCCCGTGGTGCCCCTCCCCACCACCAAATTTCAAACTCTCTTCTACAGCATGCTGCTGACATCACAACAGACAATATAATTCTATACCTCATTCTTCTAGCTTATATGCATTTCTCATATAAATCTTACGAATCCTGTATTACTGTTTTATTTAATTAGCAATTTAACTCACTGTAACCTCCATTATTTAGAGACCAAATCTTCAGTAACCCCTCCACTCTGCTATAGGGATTTTTTAAATTTATTTTCTTCAGTCATCATTGTTGGCGATTGTGAAAAAAATCACGGTAACCAAACTGTGCCAATTTCTTATTTCGGCTTTTGTGCATCCGGTTCCTCCGTGTTTCTGCTAAAGAAGATTCCTTTTGTTTTCGTTGTCTTCTTTCTCCTTTAATCCCTTCCCACTTCCATCCTAAAATATTCCAGATTCCTACCTTTCATCTCCATGTTACATGTCTCTGTTTACGGTACCACTGAGAACAAGTCCTACGCTATAATATATGTGAAATATGCAACATTCAATAACTGAATTGTATTAACCATTAAAATAAGCACGCAGGTACTGCAAGCTGATGCTGGGAGATTTTTCATATTGAGGACATCTTCCGGTTTGTTGCCTCACGATCCTCAGTTGCGTTTCACCAAAAATGTTCACATCAAAACAAAAAAAAGAATCGCACACACAGTCAATTTGGTGCCATTTTACAACCTGGCTGCATTTCTAATCATTTATTAATATATCACGTGACAGTAATCTTGGAGTAGTTTTCACACAGCTTTTCAGCTACAGGCTGACCCCAGGTTAAGAATGTCTGACTTACGGACTAATTGTACTTACTCACTGCCATAAAGCCTATTATATTTCAAAAATTGAGTTCAATACAATGGTTCATAATAATGAACACAAGCACTACTTTATAATGCTCCTGGAAACATTGTGCAGCTTCAGTGGTTCGTCAGCAGGAGGTACAGTAGAGTACTGAGTATAGTTACTTTTTAAATTGTTATTATTATTAGTATTATTATTATTATTCCAACTTACCTATTTTTCCGACTTGAAAACAAACTAAAGGCTGTGCATCTCTGTTACTGAGGCCGACATGATGCATTGCAAACAATTTGATGCTTTTTAGATACATATGAAGAAACTACTAATTCGATACGATATGATTCACCCCTATAACAATACAGTGCAATTCAACGAGATACAATGCGATGTAAAGAATATGATGTGTAATCAGTATGGTACAGATAGTTTGATTTTGTTAAATTCATTTGTCTTAAGCATACAGCAAATCATAAATGAACTTAAAACGTACCATTTTTAATTTGCACATTTCTGTCTTTCATACTGGCACTCAATAAGAATCTAATTTTTTATTACATAATTAGAATATTATAATTAAATAATATAATAATAGGATTTTTCCAGTGCAAAGATGTTAAAAATGGTGCATCTGAAATTCATCCTAAATTGTATCCAGTTCAGTTTTTAATTGGGAAGTTCACATTGCGGACTTTTTCTGGTGCACTGATGCACATCGACGAATCATATCACCTCTAGATGGACTGTCTGTGTTGCTCTGCAATTATGCCACCAAACCCAACCACCGTGTTTGTATCGCCACAACATGTAGTTACATATCTGGGTGGGTCTGCCTCAGGCTGCAGCCTGATTTACACTTCTGCATCGAACCTAGGCTAAGCTAAATCCGTACTCTGCAATTACACCACTGAAACGCTAGTTAGCTGAGCGGGGGGGGGGTTGCGTTTTGCTAGAACATTTTACTATAGCATAGGAAACGAAACTTAGCAATTTTAATGATTGTTCATTTTCATGATTTTCAACCATACAATTACAAATCAGTTTAAAGTTTACCTCCACTGCTTCTGCATGAGCTATGCATCTGTTTTCTGAGACAATCATACTCATTTTCATGCTGTTTAAATCACTCATAGGTGGCTATGCTGGAAATTTGTTCTGCACTCCTTTTTTGCTTTATAAAAATTGACGATATATATCACAAAAAAAAAAATCACAATGCAATATCTAAAATTTCCCAACATCATCATGTGAACCACTGTAACTGTGGCAACCACGGCAGGCTAGCAATGAGCTAAACACAACTTGTTCCACATTAAAATGCAACAGCAACAAAACAGTTATACAGGAGGAAGTGCAATGGTTCCAAGTGGACCAATCGCAGATGTGGGGGTCTGTGTTGCATAACATGTCACATCTGTGATTGGTCCACTGATCTGGGCAGGTGTGCGTCATGCTACATCGTAGCATATCGTGTGTGGTTGTACCTATGGCATTCGGTTGACACAGAAATGTATATCGGCCTGAAGATTATGGATCGTAACCTGCAGACTTCCTGTATGCATACTTAAAGTTTCAGTACTAGTAATAACAGTAGGGAGGGGAAAACAAAATTAAGAAAACAAGCGGAAATGAGAGTGCGAACTGAAATGCGCTTTGAGATTGTTCATCTCTAGTTCTCTTAGAGATCGTTTGATTGCTGATCCTAAGTCTGATCTTTAAAGGTCAGTTCAGTATTTTGTTCAGCGTACTTGGGGTGGTAAATGTTGTCCTGTATGTACATTCCAACAGGGACCAC
This sequence comes from Mormyrus lacerda, assembly GCA_015163995.2. Taxonomy (NCBI): domain Eukaryota; kingdom Metazoa; phylum Chordata; class Actinopteri; order Osteoglossiformes; family Mormyridae; genus Mormyrus; species Mormyrus lacerda. The sequence continues at coordinate 395,736 of JAABNX020000015.1, read as the reverse complement.
AAATGCATGGGTGTTCATGGAGGGCCCCGAATGACTTATGTCGCGGGGGAATTGAAATGATCATCTGTTTTCTTGGTAGGGGGGCGTCCCAAAAAAAGGTTCACCTAGGGCCCCTGAAAAGATTCACCTAGGGCCACTGAAAAGGTGCGCCTAGGGCCCATGAAAAGGTTCACTTCGGGCCCCTAGGTCTTGGCCTTCCTTCTCTGGTGTGTTAAATGGACTGCATTTATATAGCGCTTTTTCTCAAAGCGCTTTACAATATATGCCTCACATTCACATACCGGTGGCAGAGGCTGTCATGCAAGGTGCCAACCAGCTCACCGGGAGCAATTAGGGGTTCAGTGTCTTGCTCAAGGACACTTTGATGGGGTCAGGAGGAATCAGGGCTCGAACCGGCAACCCTCCGGTTGCCGAACAATAGCACTACCTCCTGCGCCACCATCTTCCCCATGTGGTGATAGTGGTAACATAAGGCTGCACCATCTTGATTTGTTCTGAGCAAATTTGTCTGTCACTTTGAGTCCGTTTGGCACATGGCGTCTCTCAGCAGACGAGCGGCACTGAAGGAGCTGCAACCTTCGGTGCTGGGAACGTGACGGCGGCGAGGGCCTGGTCTACGCCGATCACCTCAGGGATAGCTTACTGTCTGCAGATGAACTCTCTGCTCCGTCAGCTGAAAGCCGACTCACTCCAGTCCATTTGCTAAGTGCTAAGTGGCTAAGTTTGCTAAGCTTAGGACAGAACCCAGGGAACAGGCTTTGCAGAATCCGTGGCTGGATCAAACTGCATAATGATGTTGTTGACTGGTAATATACAGGTATGCATATGAATGGGATGTTTTCTGAGATTTCGTACATTTGACCTTTGTAACATTTTAGTTTCACAATATGACGATACAGTATGTTACCAGTCCCTGAAAGAGTAAATAGTTTTGATTAGTTTCATTGTCTACATGTAAATACCCTCACAAGACCCTGCAGGAAATGATAATCTTGTCTTGTCTTGTCTCATGTCACCGTTGGTGTGATGAAAGCTATAAATTGCATCATCCAACAGTTTGACCTAATTATGGAGTACACACATAAAAAAGGACTTTAACTTTGAAATAACTAAGTCATGAATGCATCACAAATGCAGGTGAGTCCCATTAAGCAGAATGCCAATTAGCGGTGTCAGTTATAAAAGAGGTCTGTGAGATTTCAAAGCAATACCCAAAGACCTAACAGAATTTCAAAGATGCCACAGAGCGGTGCTTAAATTGCATAATTGAGATGCATAACCGAGTGTAAAAGCAGAAAACCTGTTCCCTTGAGCACTAGAAAAAACTCAAATGCAAAATCAGTAGAATAGAATATAATAGAATAGAATAGAATAGAATAGAATTCAATTTGCATCTGCATGAGGATTACTTCCAAAAGTAAGCATACATGAAATATATGAAATATGTGCACATAGGAATACAAGTATTTCAAGAAATATATGAAACATATATCTATAGTATTTATTATATACATGGTATATTATTATGTATAATAAATCTAATATTAAGTATAAAAAATATGCTTATCATATGAATATGCAAAAAAACATCTAAGGAAATACTGTGCTTTAGAGGAAAGAAAAACAATATTGTACTGACATGACATGATTAAACTATAATGCTGCTGACTAGTTCAACAATAAAAACGCAACAACAATGACAATAATCTCTGATAATAATAGTAAGAGAATGCTGATAGAATGCTGACATTAACCAAATGGTGTGATTAGCTGCCTCGTTCAGTTGAGAAGTGCTTCTGATGTAAACTGCTCCTTGGCCTGGAGATGTGGCTGTAAGCATCCCTTGGGTGTGATGGACGCCTTGGCATGTTAGGTTTCCTCCACAGGCTATGGGTTTTGTCTATTAATTGTATCACTTCAGGACATCTTGAGATATGACTTTCAGTTGTAGCCGAAACTGGATTTTATCTTTATCCTGTGCCAAATGTCATCGATTTTTTACCATAGAAGCAGTTTGGAGAAGATAAAGGCTGTGAGGACAGTTTAGGACAAAACTGTAAGTCAGCAGGTATCGAGAAACTTTTTTTTTTTTTTTAATGTTCAAGATGTGAAGGTGTCTTCAAAGACACAGAAGTGAAGATGTCACATAGATCATAAAGAGCATTTGTCTTAAGCATTTTCATGTGAAAAATTCATTGGAGCTGAGTTGTACTCCAGGACAGATATGCAGCAGTGGCCTCACACATCCCTCTGGAGCAGTTTAAGACAACCACTGGAAAACAGACTGACCTTTCCGATGTTCTGCACCATTTGCTCAAAACAGCTGAGTTTCTTGATGCTTTCTGTAAGTGATTTTTGAGGACACATTGACTTAAATTGAATTAAAGTAGACTTCCCAATAACTCATTGCAATAACTAACTGGTTGCTGGGTGCTGGGAAGAGAGACCAAAGACTTTATGATGGTGAGGAATGCACACTGTTAGTGAAGCCAGGCTTTCTGAAAACTTCTTCGGAAAGATGCATTTCTGCATATTTCCTTATGTTTTGGTACCTTTAGCGGCTTGGAGTGCATCAGATTACACAGAGTATCAGATTACTCAGTAGTGGGATACTTAGAGTATCAGATTGCTCAGTGTCTGTCTACTTATAGAAATCTGTACATAACTACTATGAGATACAGTATATTCCTAAGATCCAGCAATTTGTTTTTTTTCTCTGTGGAGGGCATTATGTTTTTGCTTATCATATTATATGTACCATTCTATGTCCTTGGACCTTATAGTTAGGGCTTTACAATGACATCACAGTCTGGGGGTGTGACCTTGCCAACTTCCTCTTCCTATCAAAATTTCAAGCAGTATTAAAGAACTTTTTTCCCCCTGAATTTCAGGTGGATAAATAAATATTGGGTGGCAGTCTTGTATAGTCCTTATCGCTTAGTTCTTGTCTCAGTCCTTTATGAGGTGCCTTCAGATTAGTCAAATTTGTGAGTAGAATGTGGAATTCCAACAAAGGAAACTGCTAAATGCGTTTGAACCGCAGCATATAGTCGAGCGATTCATTACACGTAATGTATTTAAAATCAGTAATGCAGAAAACTGCCATCGAACCGTGTACTTGTGGGGCACAGTAAGGGCTGCCTGGAAAATCAGTAACGCACATCTTCAGGTGCCATCAAATAAGCTCAGTTGCAGTAGGAGACGGACATCATCACAACGCCGCCTCTGAGGCCTGCTGTCCTTTGCTACCCCGGCCAACTGACAGGTGGCCACACTTCTCCTTCAGGACTCCGGAGAGCAGCCACCTGTCAGTATCCGGATGTAGACCAATAATCGAGCACCACGAACCAAGCCACGCCCTTAACCCCGCCCACCTTCTCGAGGTGGATCCACTTTCCTGGCGCCTTGGGAAGAAGAAAATAGGAGCTTTCTAGAGTGACTGGAACCCTGGCTGCTGAAAAAAATGAAATGAAATTTTATTTGCCATTTGCACAATTATGAGTGTGTGTGTGTGTGTTTACACCAATCCCTGAATGGTACTCCTTTTCGCACCTCCTACCCCTCCTCGCCTCTCCAGGGTGCTCACACCGCAACAACTGAATCCAAAAGCAAAGCAAGAAACAGCACAAAAGGCAAGGCAGCTGCCTTAAGCTACATCTATGATAAGAAGGTTTTTTGCGTAGTCAGTCTTAACCAAATACCAATGTGTTACACCCTCCACTGCATATGTATATGATATACAAGTTTTAGCAAAAAAAAAGTCAGTATTGAAATAAAATATTATTGCACGTGAATATTTTTTCCAGTGTAAATGTAAGCCAATGAGGTTGTCTCTAAATGAAATGCCATAGATATTCACTATAACAAATACCATAGTTTCTCAAATGTCAAAATACAAAATTGATAAACCACTGTCATTAACAGATCAGGTCTTTTTTGAAGAAAAACAACCTTATTTGATCTGCATTCTCCCCACTGCGTATAAGCACAAGCCTGATGGTGGCACTAACTTCCAAAACTTATTATTCACTCATAGCTTAAAAGAGTCTAGGCTGTGAACACTCTTATAGCTGTAAATTTTTTAACACGTGGTGCAGCCCAAAGTAATTAGGGGCTAAATGGGTTTCTCAGCATTAAAAGCTGAATAATTTGGCCTCCGCTCAAACACTCAGAAAACAGCATAATGAACCCCTCAAGTGTTCGCACTTTTACAAAATGTGTCCAATGAAAGTGACAACGTCCCGGACGTCAGCAGCCGGAGACTGTCGTCAGGCCGCTCAGGTCGAAGCAGAAGTCGCAGTGAACAAAAACAATAAGGCTATTTTTACACATGTAACCGTGTGTCGAATATAGATTTCGACTACTGCCTTGCAGCACAGTATAGGTTCTGAATTGTACCGCCCCGGGATGTGAAGCGCAGTGAGAACTGAGGAATAGTCCACTCAGGGACACTTACCGAGGTCTGTTTATTGTAAATGAATTGGTATTGATAGTTTCACACAAGCTATCGGTTGTTTGTTCAGGCCATTCACACATAAATCAATACACTCAAACCAAGATTGCTTTGTGAAGGACAGTGACGATGGGTGGGTGAAGGATGCCGTCTGTCATTGTAGGACTGTCAAGTGACTGTCGTTACTGGGGTTAATTCAGCACGGCTGCCCCTAATTCCTTGTGGGTGAATAAATTGATGAGTTCTGCTTTGTTTTTCCTGGAGCAGAGAGGGACGGCGCTATCATCTACTCCGAATCCCACAGACACGCTCGTTTATCCCGCACCAAATGCCAGTACATTGGCATCATTTTAGTTTACAGCTGTCATTATCCTATCCCTCCTTCTAATCTCCTGCAGCTATATCGCTGTGTCCTCACTTCTCTTATCTGTCATTACCAGAGACGTGCAGCATGGGAATTTTCTTTGGAAAGCTCCCTTAATTATGTAGGTCATAGATGCTAAATTGGAGATGCGCACGACCAAGGTCAAAGTCACAAAGTCCTGCTCCCTGTTGTTTTTCTAGAATGTCACACACCGTTCCTCCTGGAGTTAGACTTTTCCCGACATAATCGTGTGGACCTGTTCCATTTTCTTCCTGTTCTTTTTATTCATCGCTTGTGAAAGGGCAGGTAGTACTTCTGTGCTGAGTAGGAAGACTTTCATCAAATCATCAATCAGTGAAATGGCCAGGAAACATCAGGTTTTTCACCAGGCTCAAAAGGATAAAACTCATCGCTCACGCTAAGCACTGACGATCGCAGATGGACAGGTGGGTCACAAAGCTTATCTCTCAGTCAGAAGTGACCTTGGATGAGCAGAGACTCAGGGCAGAGAGATATTGTGTTAGGTTGGCACTCATTCCACGAGATGCTGAAGAAGCCCAAAACGGACAGAATATCGTCTCAGTGTGTCCCGATTTTCTGTAGGTGCCTCCATGGTCCATACAGATTCTGGGGAGGGACTTATTTAACTTCCCTTCTTATTTGTTTTTCTTTGGATATAAAATAATTTCAGCAGAATAAAATGTGAGGCATTCTTTTTTGTAGCCTTGCAGGTGTTATTGCTGGAGGTAAGTCGGTAGAACAGAAGTTGGATTCTCATGTTGAAGAGGATCACAGCAAAATTTATTTGATCACTTAGAATCTAGAATGACAACAAGGCCGGTTTGATCTCACCTGTGAGCATGGATTTAGGGCCCTTTTCCTGGAGGGAGCTGAGGGATCAGTAAATAAGGATTATCACCTGGGCATCATAGAAATATTAAAAAGGGCCGAAGTGTTTAAGAACACAAACACAGAAGGCTGATGCTCTAATCTCACTGGGGACTCTTCAGTGAAAGACCAGACTCATTTATTCAGAATGGCAAGTTGCTTTAGATACATGCTGGATGAGCTGAGCAACTTACTATTCAATATTGTATGATGCCAAACTTATCATACGAATTGAGTCTGTTTAGGTTTTGGTAACACATCAATATTAAATAATTTGATTTTATTATGCAATTTGTAGTATGACTGCAATAACATTTTTGCACATTTGAAACTCTAGTTGATCAGAACGATCAAAAGAAAATAGAGTTATAGCATTTCCTAAGTACTGAATAGTTCAGGAATTAACCTGTTAAATTCAGCTAGCTATTCCCGTGTTGTTTGCATATTTCAGTAAAGTCTTTCATTATTCACTTCCTACTAGGACGCTGGCGTTATAATGATATACAGTAGTGTAAAAATAATATCACTAGGTTTAGGATTCTGATCTAAGCCAGAAATTACTGTTTAGTCAATTTCATTGATTATCTTTGATGGATAATAAGCATAGGCTGTCCGTAAATTCACCAGCAGATTGAAGGTTCTATTGAAAAATGAGGTTGTCCTCCCTTTGAACTGTTCTGTTGATTGCCTTGATTTTCCCGGCTTTATTTGAGCCTAGATGCAGACTGAGCTATTACATCCGGGCACAGAATACCATCCATTACAAAGACACACTGCTCGTTTTCAGGCAATGCAGTGTGCAAATGAAAACCCAAAGTTCGTAAAGTCAACCTCGTTAACATTTGTGATGAGGTCGTTTTTCGGATTCATTCTCATCATAACGTGAATGCGTGAGCATAATCAGCATTCGGTCCCTCTTGAGTGTAATTACTGATGACCAGAGGGCTAATATCTGAGCCTTCCTGCGGTAATGAACACACTATATTCAGGCCCCTCATCACTGTTCTTCTTCCTTAACATCATCGCTCCTTTAACATGGGGGTGGAACCTGTGCGGTATACACTGGATATGCAGGTACTGGTCTGCTAGGATGACTGTGATGCTTCAGATGGGCACAGGGCCCACTCAGGCTCCAGGCTGTCCGTCTCGCTATGCCAGTATGCCCTTTGGCTTACTGTGTGCGCCATCCGGGATTCGCTCGACTCAGAGCCACAGAGGGAAAGTCAGCTATAGCCCCCCCACCTCCCTTTTCCTCAGCATCATCTAGCTGATCAGCCTTATCTTGTCCATCAGGCAATGCTGGGTGTCAGTGTTGGGTGTGTAGTTGTGTAGCTCTTACTCCAAAACTGCTTACACTTGAAGCTGGGTATTCATTGGAAACTCAGCCTTGCTGCACTTACGCCTAGTTGACTCCTTGACAGAATGAATATTTGCAACATGATATTTGCCTCGCTTGTATGTCGCTTTGGGCAAAAGCATCTGCTAAAAATGTATGTTAAATATATAAATGACAATGCATCAGTCATTGTGTTCCTTTGTACCCAAATGAACTATCCAAATGCTTTGATGTCATTATAGAATAGTGTAGTCTGATGGTAATGGTACTGATTGGCGTGCCAATCCAGGCCAAAAGCTTTGACAGATCTGAATTGCAGCTTCTATTTTTGGAAGTGTCCACGTCTGACTCAGGACAGGAAGTAACCCATCCATTATCTTAGCGTGACGCTTCAGGCGCCGGTTTCCACAGATAGTGTATCATTCAGTTTGATCTTCCTGATGTTTCTCTTTTCTTTCACCCATCCATCTTCTAACCAAGGGGTAGCACCAGTTCCTGGGGCAGCACAGGGCACAAGGCCAGGATGCACCCTTGGATGAGATGCAGTCTGTCGCAGGGCACATGCAGTATATACACCGGGTCATATACTGTATCATACTTTATGGGTGGCTTGGAGACACCGATCAGCCTGAATGGATGCGTCTGGAATGTGGAGGAAAGCCACACGACATGGGGGAGAACATGCATAGATACATAGAGCAGAGCTGTCTGCTGTTTACTGCAAATATCATTTGCGTCCCATGGGCACAGAAATCCCATTGTTCAGTGAATAACTATCTTTGGTGAGGCCACTGATTGAGCTTCAGGATGCCCCGGGATTTCCGATCCTCAGCACAAGCCCTATGCTGATTTATTAACCTTCCCCCCTAATGCTGTGCACACTCAGCAGGGAGTTAGAGATCCCCATCTTTGGGGTCTTTTGCATCCGCCTCTTCCTGCGATCAGCTTTGCCGTCGGCCGCTCCAGGTCCTTCCACACTCTATCTGTCTGGGTTTATGTGGACTTTGCTTTTCCGCAGTGTTGGCTGAGCAAAGGACTGCCTCTCAAAGACAGCCAGCTAAACGCTTTCTACTCCTGCGCATGTTTCCGAGCGTCGTACTGAAATCGCCGCGCAGCGCGGGAGAGGATTTCCCTAATCCGTGCAGCTGAGTTATATCAGTTCTGCGTCTTGCCTGATGGTTAACAGTGTTGCTTTTTAAACGTCTTGAGCCTCCCCGTTTTCTCAGGCGGTTCCGGCAGCAACAAGAAGACGAGGCATGAATCAACGCTAATGGCACCGACCTGTGGTGCTAACTTCAAGATGTTAGCAGCCCAGCTGAGCAGCCTGGGTAAGTGGGCAGCGGTGACAGACACTTCTCTTCCACGCGGCTTACTAGCATTTTCCGTGCACGATCCCTCGTCACAGCCCGTTCCAGCGTACTGAAAAGTGCATCACCGAGAAGCGTCCCACCTTTTACTCCATCTTACACCCTCATCAAACGGCGCCTTTGGGAACGAGACCCTGCCGGCCCCTTAATCTGATTAAAGTCCCCTGGTGTCAGATTGATAATTTTAATGTGCCAATCCAATTACTGCACTGTCTCATGAGCGGACGCCAAGAAAGCTAAACTGCCTGTGTGTTTCCATTCATTAATTTACATGTTTTTTTCTCTCTATTTATTTCTGTTCTTGATGTAGATGCGGTCGGCCAGCTTTCAACATCTTGCAATAGGAGAAAAGGCAGCCCCTGTAACTGAAAGTGTCACTGAGGCCTTTCGGGCACAAAAAAAGCAATTAACTGTTAAACTGGAGAATGACATTAAAATTAACAAGCAATTAATTTTTAAAGCCAGGCTTTTTGCAGCGCCTCAGCACGCCCTCGTCGTCCCCACGCCCCACGTTGTTGGCGTAGGCAAAGCTGATTTTGAGAAAAAAGGTCAGAGGTCACCTCAACGTCCGGAGAAGGAGCGAGAATGTAGGAGCGAATCATGCCAGGCCTTTCTGTATCCATTCAAACGAGGAAAGAATTACTGATCCCGTTTCGTTCAACATTCCCACTGTCCTCTGACTTCTGGCATAACCTGGTATTTACTTGGCATTTCCTTCTGTAAAATCTGCGCTACTGCTGGTTTTGATATCAGAAAGTACGTGTTGTGTGGTTTGTATACTGTTTTATTTTGTTTGTTTTAACCCTTCTTGAGAAATGGTGGAATGTAGGACCCGCCAACAAATCAGGTATCGAAATACCGCAAAAGTCGACCATCGCTGCCCAGCTTATTAATTGCACCAGCTGTGGCTGCCATGTAAGCCAGAAGAGCAGCATCAGTTGTAGCGTGGCGTGCCTGTCTTAAAAATTAGCTAAAAATAAGAATATCCCTCCAGTGTGATTGGATCAACTTCACCTGACTTACCCGTGTGTATATTCAGCACCAGATGACATGCTGGAGATGGCTTGTCTCAACTGGAGAACTTTATTGAGGAAAATGATTATGGTACAGGACTGGTATTCCTATGAACAAGGAAGGGGATGAAATCCATATCAGCATTTTTGTAGATTCCTCATTCACCGTGATTCTACATGTCTGCTTTTTTAAATAGTAACCCAAAATCGGAATTCCCTGCGGCAGTATTGGACTATATGTTCATCCTGCATCATCTCATTCTGAAAAGGTAATGCCTCCCAAAATGACTGTATTATGTTTCTAGATCTCATGAGTCTGTTCAGCAACGTGATTGGCTTTTATCTACCAGTCGCATCTACAGCTCTGGAAAAAATGAAGAGACCACTCCAGAATTCCTAAAAATATGCATTCTCAAATCTTGGTTAAATCCCAGTCCTGCTGGCAGAAGGCTACTTCAGAGGCAGGCTGCTTCCAAGGCAGCAGTACAACAACAACAATGTGAAGCAGGAGACACTGGCAGTAACCAAAAACCAGCCAGGCAGAGGGCAGAAGCGGCTTTCTAATAGCAGAGATGACCGTCAACTTATCCAGCAATGCGCCATGAATCGGAGTATGGCCTCAAGTTACCTTCAAAAAGAACGGGAAACATTTAGTCCAGTTGTGAAGTGCATTGCTAGGACAGTTAGGACCTTTGAAGACCCCTAAAGCAAGGAAGAAGCCCTTCATCAACAAGAAGCAAGGAAGATCCAGGCTGGAGTTTGCAAAAAATGTTATATTTTGCACA
>JAABNX020000015.1:318718-369561 GCA_015163995.2 Mormyrus lacerda | reverse complement strand
ATATGTGGACATGACTTTATCCACCCCGCCCCCCCCCCCCCATCACAATGCCCTCCCCATGTTCAGATGCGTTCCGTGGGTAATGCATCCAGTGCTGGGATGTGGAAAAAACACCTGCTGCTGTAAGCATAAAACAAACCCCACGAATTTATAATGGTGGAGATTCCGTCCACGTTAGCTCATATTTCCTGGGGTCCTGCCCCCACTCCAGCCCCCGCCCCAAGCATGTGGTCGGAGGAGGTCCCCTGAGGACGCCCGCTGTCTGTGGTCCAGTTCAGCACCTGGAGCGGTACTGCATTATGAATCGTGCAATCAGATCGTTCAGCGGAGCCCTGCAGAGTTTCAGTCATCCTGCGGAGGGGGGGGGGGGGGGTTATGTACCATTTCCTCCAAACCACTTTTCCACTCACACATGTAATAGTGTGTCGTGTTGAGGGGCCCCTGATGCTAAAGGATCACCCCCCCCCCTCCGCCCCGCGACAGACCCGCCGAGTGTCGGCTGCAGGCACGCCGCTTGTCACAAGGACGGCGACGAGACTCCAAGCAGTCTCCAAGGAAGCGCTTGTCAAGATACAAAGTGTGGGGGTGTTTCATTTGAAGGTCCCGCAAAATGTCTCTTATTCCTGCTCTGTGTCATATCCATGGAGCATGGGGGGGTGGGGGCGCATCAGATCACTGACAGCAGTCTTTCCAATAATCTTCAAAAACAGGACACACTATCCTTGGGGAGGTGGAGGATTCAAACCTACAACCTTCTGAGTCCCAACACACTGAGACCTCAGCTTCTGTTGACATGCTGCCATATAGACCTTGACTGTTGCTGGCTGCCCTCAATCCGCTTCCCAAACTAGCAGAATAATTCTGACCAAAGATGCCAGGTATGGGGTTAAACAGCAAATTGCTGAGCAGGGGGCCATCGACTAACCCGGCCTGACCCCCCTTCCGGTGGTGCCCTCACCAGCTGTCGGGGGGGGGGGGTGTATTGGTTTACACAGATATCTCTGCTCTGAATCATAACATGATAACATCCTGTGAGCTCCTCTCACCACTATGACCCAAGGAGTGCAGTTATTATGAGAAAAACAACGGAAGCATATTCAGTTCGACTCCTGGCCTTTCTCCTGTGTTCTCCCATTATTCTTAATCTCTGACATCACGAAGGCTGAAAGCCGGGCCACTCTGTCACCGACAGAATGAGAAGCAGCTATGCTGGAGAACACCTCACATTTAAACAGACAACCGTAGCCTGGCCGGGTACAGCAAAGGTCATAACCCTGGTCTCACCACTCGGTGTGTGGTTGTCACTTGTAACAACAGAAAAGGATTCTCATGCTCTAAAGATTCTGTGGTTAAGAATGTGACCCAGAAAGGATGCTGGGGAGAGACCTGGCTTGGACTTAAAAATGAACTGTTCCCGTGAAAGGTTGGAATGAATGAATACTGTAAGTGAAAAGTGTAGGTCGCTTTGAAAGTTTGGTGGGGACACAAACTGATGTGTGTGAAGTAGGGTTCTTTCAGGGAAAACGGTTTTGTGGTTAACAGACTGGGGTGTGGAATAAAAACAAAGTACAGTCATTTCTGCTTTGACTGGAGGGGGGGGGTTGGAGTCGGCTTTCAGGAAAAACCATACAGGTGTCTGGTCTACGGATGGAGTAGCTGAATGTGTCCTGCACTCTATCTGCGGCCCAGAGGGATACAAAAGGCAGTTTTATGCCGTCAGTGAGAGGCTTCAGGTGCCCAAAGTGGCTCGTCAGCTGGACCCGCCCTGCACCACCACACACTCTCACTCTTTTCACCTTCCGCGTAATATGAGGAGCGGCCAGCAGGATCCTGTTTCCTCGATGACGTCATTCCGCTCCCGCTTGGCGTCCTGTTTGCTATGTATCACTCCACGACACTGGAGGTCACGTCGGCGCGGCTGGGCCGTGTTTGGTGACCTGTGCTCCAGACCCAAACACCTGACACCTCAACCAGTAGCGAGTCTGTGCCGCTCTGGCAAAAACAGAAGCGTGACTGTTCCTGTGCTTGTTGCTCTGGCAACCAGCCTGTGATTCTCCATCCCAGCTCTAGGTGCATGCAGTTTGCATGTTCTCCCCATGTTGTTCTGAGGGTTCGTCTAGGTTCCCCTCACGCCTCAAAAATGTGTTAAGGTGAACTAATGTTGGCAAAATATCTATAGTTGTGAGCAGTGTGTGTTCCCTGTGATTAATTGGTGCCCTGTCCTGGGTTATTCTCCACCTGGCGCCCATTGATACTGGGGTAGGATCAGGACCCTGCAGATGGCAAGTGGGGATTAAAAATTGATGGTATGGTTGCCTCTGACCACTGTTGTCCCCTGCTTTTGTTAATTATTTCTTTGTTTTTATTTAAATGTCATCCCAGATGATAAGTATGGATTTTGAAGATTCACGGGAGGCAGCCTGATGAGCTTGAACACACATTCCAGGCAATTAATTTTGGTTAAAATGGGTCCCTGTGATGTTATATAAGCAATTGGTAGATGGATGGATGGATGGAAAAAGAATGGTTTTGCAACCGTAACCTTCCTACAGTCAATAGATGTTTGCGTGACACTGCACCGATGTGAATTTCAAATCGTCCTTCTACACGCCAACAAAAGGTGGTATTCGAAGAACAAATTTCCAAAACTCACTCGGCCCTCTTTTTGTTTTTGAGATGAGACAATGACCTAAAGTCAGGCTTCCTCATCGTGTTACAGTATCAGGGACGGAAGCATTTTGAAATGGCTCGACGTCGACACAATCGAGATAAAGGGGGCTGCACAGGCACCTCCTGACGCCGCTAAATGCCATGCCGATAGCAGCCTTTGTTTCCTGCATGCATTTTAGGAACTGCAGTTTGCCTTCTCTTCCCCACTTTGTTGGGCATAACTAGGGTCAGCTGACTGACTTTCTGGGTTCAGTCTGTGTACAGTGATTACATTCAGAACAGCTCCATCGCAGACGAAGTTGTGTTTTGTGTGTTTGTCAGCTTCCACTTTTCCGAGCGTGATTTTGGCTTGCGTTTGATGAAGCCTTCGGCGTGGGCATGCTCAATTAAATGACAGTTATTTATGGCGTGCCCTGTGGGCGTACGTTTCAAGGCAAAACAGCTTTTGCTTCTGCCTATTACAGGAAATTAGCTGTTGGTTAATGACAACAACCCGCTGCTTGTTTTCGTTGCTGGAAAAACGGGGAATGTTTGGAAGTATGTCCTGCATAGGGGGTAAATCTGCCAAAGGTGGCGTGTCTTCCAGGGAAGCAGTCCTCTGGGCCTCCGAAATGTCCAGCTGAAAGGCTGTTAAAGGCACTCGTCTGAGAAATGTCCCCGGCTGTCTGGCTAATGCAAGATCGAGGACTGTTACGAAAGAGAAATGTGTCTTTTTGATCTAATTGTATAGATATCTAGCAATGAATCAAGTCACCTTACAGTTCCTCTCCATCTCCTAAGGAAAGCCTTCCAGCAGCAAGACCAACGTCCGGCTTCTAGGCCTTCAACTGCATGGTGTGGCATGACGAATCTCAGCCTGTCATGGTCCACTGGCTCCATGACGACCCGTTTCATGGAACCATAGCAAGGGTCAGGAAGAGGTATGAAGGAAACATCATGCTTAACACGAAGCGGAAGTAACTACATTGGCTCCAGACCTCAATCTCTTATCCTCTTCCATTATCAGGCCCAGCAATGTCTGGGGGAGGTGTGTGGCTCAGTGGCTTTGTGCCTACGTGCGAAAGGTTGTTGGTTCGAATCCCATGGTCAGCAGACCGATTTCCCCATTAGGCCCTTAAGCTCCAGTTGTTCCCATGACTGGCTGACAGCCACTTTCTCAAAATGCTGAATAAATATATGAAACAAAAGCTTACATGTAATTGAAGACCTGTGTCTGTCCTATTATGCACTATAATTACTCTATATTCATACTTAAATTTTGTTTTCTCAATATTGCCTTTTTTTTTTTTTTTTAAATAGATTCATTTGCGGATATCTCACAGGTCGTGGGGGGGTCGGCTACCCCAGTGACAGTGGTGTTCTCATCTTTTTCGAAAACCATCTCTACAATAAGCTCACAATTCTAAACATGTGACTGGCTTTGGTCGACTACCCCCTCAAAGCTCCTCTGCTCGGACTCATATCTGCTGCTTGTCATCCCGATGATAATATCCATGCGAATATCGAATCAGAGCAGAGACCCCAGAGCATGCAAGGAGCATTAATATTCTCTCACTCTCCTCTGCTAGTACCGGGTACGATTTCTACCCTTAAATCCTGAGCTGAGACTGTTGCTGGCTGCCCTCAAGGTCAGAGCGTGGGAGAAAGCTCAGAGGAGATTGTGCTTCTGCTGTCAGTGTTGCAAGCTCTGTTTGCGTGGCAACGACGCATGTTTTGCTGCAGGCGATGCGAAACACTGATTGCACAGGTCTCTTCCGTTCATATTTATGCCAAAAGTGAGGATGGCGGCATCGCGGCCGTTGCATTATTCATCAGCCGAATCCTCCCGGGCTACGTGTCTAGCTCTGCCGCCGTTCCTGGACACGAACTCAAAGATCCCTTGGTCCCAAGTCGGACCCTTGCAGCGTCTCTCCTCTGAACCAGGCAACATCAACTCCTCCCGTTCTCAACCTCCTGTTTGCTATCCCCCGGCCAACAGCTGTTCCTGCATCCACCAGAGACCTGTTCCCATGCCAACCTCGCATACACAGGCATGGCAGATACTGCCGGCTTCGATAGTGTTGCTGCTTCAGGCTGTGTATGTAATCATGAAGTTGAATGGGATATTTGGAGTGAGGGAGACGACTGGATGATGGAGTTTTTATTCCATCCCTGTTTCAGAAGCCCACATTCTATAAACCAGGCCCTCTGGACACCATCAGGGTTTAATTGCACAGACATAATGCTTGTTGATCCCTTCATATGAAAGGGAGGAATGTAGATCATGGGGACAATGGGCTAAACTTGCATAAAATAAATTTCACAAGAGATTGGTTTCATTTTTTTTTTCCTGCACAAACATATTTTATGGAACTTTGTGGGGAATGCTGAAGACCTTCAAGCTGAAAGAGGGCATGTTCTGCGGAGGCCAAGTAAGGTCAGGGGTTTAGAGACAATCCAATAGCCAGTTCCCGGTGAGCCAATCCTATGCCTTGTTCTTGTTGAGTGAATCGGATGGCCTGTTCCTGGTGAGTCAATCCAATGGCCTGTTCCTGGTGATACCACATGGTACCAGGCCTTGGAGAATGTGGGTACAACGACCTTCACGTGCATACTCACAGAAGGAGAGGCAGATGGCTACTTAACCCTCCTGTTCAGTTCACCAATTAAATGGCAGTGTGTAGGTGCTACGTGATGAACTTTGAGAGAATGTGCCCATTTGGAGAGATGCTGTGTGCAGGGATGGGTAGTATTTCTGATAGATGTATTTAAAATAGTATTTTGTAATTTGTATTTGACTTCATAAAAAGGGAGGTACTACAGTATTTTTGTATTTTGGAAATACAAAAAATTCCTTCACCATAATGTGTGCATGATGCAATATTCATGCACAAAGTGCAAACTCCAATCAGGCCTTTTCATGTTTAACGCTTTTAAGACGTTGCCGAGTGAAACGCTTAAATTGCATTTGTCATTTTTTATTTAAAATTTTGTTGTTTTGAGTTAATTGCGTCTGTAGCAGTTTTGTCAATTAAATGAAAAAATCTCTGTGAGTTTGCTACTCTTACTTTTCCATTTGATTGGCTTTCCATTATATGAGTAGTTGGGACACATTTAAGACACTTCAGAATATATGATCTTTCATCTGGTTTCACATTTACGTCTTGATAAGCATGTTGTTCTTCTGCTTTGCCATTTCAGTCAGTGTGCTTGTGATGGAACAGGCTGAAATAGAATGTGCTGCGTGAAATGCATTTTTGTGTTTTTAGAACACAAAATACTATAGCTTATTTTGCTACTTTGCTTGCTTTGACGCACCTACAAATAGGGTATTTGGTATATTGTATCAAAATACATTTCTAAGTATTTTTCCCCATTTCTGGCTGTGTATTTTCCATCACTTCCTAAACCAGACTTTGCTTTGCTAATAAACACCATCAATTCATGTATCACCGTCTTATGGATATAAATAAGTTCAACGTGAGTGAGATTTGCATAGTACATTAGCAACCAGCTTGTGCTTTGCATACAGATGTTAAACACAAATTAACATGTGGCTCAGGTGTTATAAAACCGTATGTTAGCCTAGCAATTCAGCATCAACACAGGGAGGAAGTCGGGCGAGTGTTCCTCTTAATTATGGCAACGCTGGCAATGGAATGGAAAGAAAACGCAGTTGGGTGGAGAGCAAGTGGAGATTGTGGAGAGCACAAAGGAGATTTGAAGATAATCCCAGTGCAATGCTGAGGAGAGTACTGGGCCCCAGAAGAAAAGACCATCCATGCTGTAATAACTGTGGTCAGACAGTGGTAGGAGACAAGCTGGTTGTTACGGGCAACAGCGCAGGCCTGGCCAGTGGCGGAGGTAGAAGCACATGCTTCCCCAAATGAGATAGAGAAGTTGAAGTTGGTGGCTACAGGTGACGGTGGCACTTCCCCTGGCACGCAGTGATCCATGCGATAGGAGAAAAGCGAAGCTGCAAAATCTGTGTGTGGCAATGGCAGCGCCTTGTGATCCAGCGCCGACGGATGGGAATCAGGAGCGGTCCGAGCACCCATCCTTGAGGCACTCCTCTTGGAAGAGGCGATGCCTCCCCTTGCCACTCGAGAAGAGCAAGGTAAATGAATCAGCAGCAGCTGAGGACTTCAGAAGGATTTGGGGTGTGGGGGGGTGAACCAGAGGGCTGTTGTGTACCCTGGCCAAGGATAAAGCCACTTTGATGGGTCAGTGTTACCAGGTAGATGACTGGCATGCAGTTCTGGGAACGAGCGATCTTGTTTCAGTTCTGCAATGCAAACCCTCGGAGAAAAGGAGCTTAGCTTCAGCAGAAACTTGTTCTTTTTATTTATACATAAGTAATTATAGTAGGACCTTGGGCCACACATTCTCTGTCTCTTTTAATTTGGGATCCCCTCATCTTCCCTAACCTCATTGAAAACGGTATCATTAGAGATTATTATCCAGTCTTGTGGGGCACATCCCATCCAACCTCTCGGAGGCTGGGGTTGGGGGGCCGCTCACTTCCCCCTCACACTCAGCAGGCACTGGGAGTAGGTGTTGGGTGTTTCATCAAGTGGGGCTGCCCAAAAAGAGACATCATGTGACCCGTGGCTCCATTTCCAATGGATACGGATGACTGTAATCTCCAGCCCACTTAATTATCTTGGTTTCCCTGAAGTATAAGGTTAGCCTAGTAAGCGCAAGACAAGCCCAATGGCTTCATGCGTTGTTGTGGGGTCTCTGTACCTTAACCCCCCGGGCAGCAGTGTACCTGAGTACCTGAAAGCCGGACTGCTGGGCCTATCGATTGATATTTCAAAGCCTGGGTGGCAGATGGGCGGCCGTGAAAAGACCCCCATGTGGAGCTGTCATTTCAGCCGGAGGCTCCTGCTCCCCACATAGAACATGAACCCCCCACCACTTACAGACACCTGCCCCCCTTTGCAGAAAACACTTAAATGTCAGCCTTGAGCCTTCTCCCTGTAATTCTCAGCAGGAATGATGAAAGCAGGGCCTGAGAGCAGGCTGCTGAAGGTCACCACGGCGGGCCGCAGAAGAAAAACGATGCAGCGGACGGTGGAGGAGAAGCCAAAACCTTCACTGATCTACTCTGATCCAGGAGCAAGTTCTCACCAGGCTAACAGGAAACAGTGGGACCTCCAGGCCGGACAGCCTTCGGTTTATCGCCTGCTCAGAGAGACATTTATTTATTTATTTTTAAGGGGTTTCTCCACACCATTTTTTTTATCCAACAGTCTCCACACGGATATCGTATGGCCAATGTCCGACCCACTCTGTTAGGCAACATGATCGCCGAGAATGGATTCTGACTTCCTAGTAATTGGAGCCGAATCTTTTTGGTGTATCAGTTAAACCTATTGCCATTATTGTCATTACAGTCGACCTGCTCTATTATAACACCATTAACTGAGGGAGCAGTAAGTAATGGCGTTACAGATTTTTCCTTTCCATGCACAGTTCAGTCATGACAGACTAAGGTTATCAACACGCAGAAGCAGATAAAGTTTGCTTAAGCCATTATTGCCTGTCTGACTTTGGAGGCACTGCTGTGTGTAGTTGTACGCAATAGGCATTGTGCAAAACAGAAGAAACACAAGAAGCACAGTTTGTTCTCATTATGCAAATTTTGTCTCCATTAGTCCATTTGGTGAAATCAATTAACATTTTATTATGTTAAAGACACGCAGGGCTGCTACAAACACAGGAATTGAGTAGATGCGCCTGTTTTGCACCATATCTCATTGCCCAGTTTTGACAGTCTTGCTTCTTCATTGGGTGAGACCAGCAGCGTTTGTCCTCAGATGTGTTTGATATCAGATCCCCCCCAACGGCAGGATCTGAAGTCGTGGATCATCCATCACATACGTCGAGTGCAGCGGCAGAGGATTTAAATTACATGCTTAATCGAAGGTGAGTTCCACACCCTTAGGCTGTAGTAGTGGCCCCTATTTCCTCAGCGGCCACAAACGTCAGTGTGATCCCCTCCAGGAGTGACACTGGTTATTTTTCTGTTTGTTTAGTAGCTATTTGGGGAGTAGTGAAAATATCACAGCAAGGTTTGCTCATAATAGCTCAGTTAGCGCATGCTAAACAGATGAGTGGCGCCTCTCAAAGGCCTAGTTTTGCTTCGATGGAAACACCGGAAGACGTTGCCAAGCAATCTTTGGTGTTGCGCAATAAGCTGGGAAACTAGGACGATATTAGAAAAGTAACTAAGCATTACATGTCAATATGGATGCTATGTGTACACGATGGCCGACACCAGCTCCACCGATATGGCCGCCAGCAATTTTGTTTGCCACTAGGCCGGATTGCAGGGCTGCTCACTTCCAGGTGATCCAGCCGGCAACATTTCCATTTTTCCAACGCTTGTTTTCTTCAGGAGACCGCAGTGCGGACGCCTACGCTGCAGGACCCATTGTTTATTTAGTTTGGCTTAATTTTCCCTGCGTCGATGCTGCCCTCCTTTCGGCATCGCTAATTAGCATTTCAACACTATTTGCAGGGAGGGAAGAAAAATAAGCTAATTGTGGGACAGCTTATTAATTTGTCATACATTGACATGAGAAGTGCCAGCTTCTCAAGTGGAAAGGAAAAAAGAATGTCGAAAATGGCATGAGAACTGGTTGTGATGTTCCAGGCTTTCGACAGCGTCCTCAAGCGTTACATTTTCAGTTTTAGAGGGAGATGGGTTCCACCAGCACAACGTTTGTGTTGCCAAAATGTCCATTTTGATTTTCTCTGCATCCTGTGTTGACACTTTAGCGTAACAGAAGGAATCAAATTGTGTAATTCTTTTTATCTGACAGTAAATCTGAACATTTCTTATCGGGGTGCCTGTTTCTTGCTACAAATTTGCTTCTTGTGTAAAAAAAACAGCAGACTTTTGAAACTTTGTAAACCACATAATGATTCTGGTTTCCTGCTATGTGCATAACCTCATTTCAAAGGGCAGCCCTTTCACATATTGAGTTTTACTTTGTGACCCCCTTAATGTAGAATTTTAATTGGCTGGGAGGCAAGTCATGGTTTGCATTTGCATTTCAGAGAAATTGCACTCCCTGTCTTCTCTACATTTACATCCGGTGTGCTGGGCAACCTTGACAGATAGTGTGAGTTTTAATTGCTGTTATACGTGCCCCCCCCCAATCCAACATAACAGATTTAAGGTGCCCTCATTTTGTTTGTTTTCTCCATGTCTGAAATTCAACTAAATTTTATTTGTATAGTGCATTTTCACAACATTACATTGTCTCAAAGCGCTTTACATTATTCCTCCCAAAGCTCCTAGAGAGTAAAGCCAGAGGCGACAGTAGCAAGGAAAAAGTCCCTCCGGAAGAAATCAGACTCAACGGGGGAGCCCATCCTCCAGGGGCCGGCAGAGGAAGTCAGATTAAAAGCGTAAGGTCCAGTGGAGTTATGGATGCTGATGACAGGGTAGGCAGGTAATGGTGTTGCTTCTGACGGCAGGATGAGGGGTGGAGAGGTCAAATCAGGAAAGACACCAGAGTCAAGGGTGGCAGCACTGGCTGCAGGGGAGGATGTGACATGGCAGAAAGCCGTAGTCTGGAACCAAGAGACACACACAGACACACACACACACACACACACACACACACAGACCCACACACACAGACACACTAGTCTGATTTGAAGGAAAAACTTTTGTCCTTAATGTATCATCCTTTTTTTGAATAAATTCTCAGTTATATTTATACCCTGACGAACGACATTAAAGATCCATCTACTGAGAATTTTTATTTCACATCGTCATTCCTGGTGATGACTACCATATAAAAGTAGCAGTCTGCCTGAAGCTGACTAGCATGGCGCTAAGCTATCGCCCAGCAGGGTTCATGGCACGTGTCACCGGCGGGTGCTTTCCCAAGAAGCTGCTTTGAGTGCCTCTGAGGTTCTGTGAGTGTGTGGCTTTCTTACAAATGGAACGTCTCTCTCTCTCTCTCTCTGTCACTGCCTCGATGACTGCAAAGAAAGGCACGCAGACAGCTCGGTGAAAACCTGAAAAACGAGAAACGGCCATGGTTTGGAGGACGTCAGGGTGAGAACGGGAGGGAGGGGAAGTTGGGAGGGGTGAGAAAAAAAATATCAGGTACAACGATAGTTCCAAAGTCCACCTGCGCACCTATATATGGTACTTGCGATACGGCGTGTTATTCAGTCGAGACATAATTCCAAACTGGCTCAGACCAAGCAGAGAAGTGACATGTAGGTTGGTCTCCTCCATGTCCACCATTTCACTTTGGTTTTCAATGGTCAGATGTGAGTCTTGGCTTCTGGGAGACTGGCTTCCTTAAAGGATATTGCTCCTCTCATCTGCCGGCCATGTGGTCTTCAAGAACCACCATTCTGATCCTCTGCTGTGTTGGTGAGTGCCTTCAGGGTCTCTCTTCGCTGGTTGCTGTCAGGGGTTTTCGGTGATTGGTAGGTGCTGCTATAACCTAAAGAGGCTTTGGGCAGGCAAGTTAATTAGTGGATTGTTAAAAGAGACTGAGCCGTAATATTTTTCATTAATGTGAAGGCTCCATTGGAAATATAATCTTTATTGGACAGCATAAAATATGACTATACTGTCAGACTTAGTCCTTAAAAAAGTGTTTTTATGTGGTATGCAATAATCTATGGTGTTTAATAAGCTTTCACGGACTTTGTATTCTCAGTATTGCTTCATTTGTATATCTCAGATGGGCTAAATTTAGATCGCTGGTCCACTCTAAGATGCCAAACTCCCAGTGCCAGTGGATATGACCGATTTCTCCAGTGAAGCAGTTGGGGATATAGGGAGTCATTAGGCCTAAGAGCGCCTTTTCTTCCGAGAGGAAGCACTCCTCCAACTGTACAGGGTCTCCTTCGGTTTTCCTGTCCTACTAAAAAAGTTTTTCTGCTGGAATGTTAGAACTGACAGACACTCTTCTCGTTGCCCATGGCGATGAGATAATTCGCTCACCCGGCTCCATCTGGCCCCTCTTCAGGTTGTTCAACTGCACAAGTGCTCCTGTTTGGAAACCCATACTTTGAGTCCAGAAACTTCCGCAACATCCTTCGCTGGAACCAGACAAACAGAACTGATGAACCCATTCTCTACAGCGTTCAGTACAATATGTGAGTACCTGCCAGCGGACGTCTCTTTCCCCACATGGGAATGACTCAAACTGCAATGTTTCTAATTGTATTCATGCAGTTATCTTTCATTATAAAAGTGAATTGCAGCTTTTACCCATGTGCACAATAGTATTGTTCTTGAAAATTGGACTTGAAAAAACACATCAGGACTTGAAAAGCCTGAGAAAAACCACATCAGCTAAGAACCCAGGCCTCTTGGGGGCAGGAACTGGAGCCCCTGGGCTGGTTCAGGACACACTCTAGACCCATGTTAGGGGGTGGGGGGATTGTCTAACAAAGAAAATTTACCACATGGTCCAGGTTGATTGGTATGTCCACCGGCTGAGTAACTGTACCTCTGCTGCATCATTAATTCCCAACCAGCCTACAACCGTGACATTATCAGCGGAAATCCTCCAATTGCTTTCGATTAGGCATCGCGGCTCTGCCAGGCCAGACCCCTGATGTGGGACACCGCCGCCGGCATACTGTGGGGTTTTCTCTTCAGGATCCCGCGTTGCCGAATGCTATTATGTAATCGTCTGTGTATCACTTTACTTATTGGGGCACAAATAATATGATATTATGCTATTACTTTGGGATTAATTAACCACAAACTAAGCCTTAGTTACATACTGATCACATATCAATTCATCAATAATGAATTGTGATGCATGTGTCATCTTCAGCAGTAATTATATTTGTTACTATATGTGTTAATTCTGTAAATCTTTGTGAATTACTGACCGAACTACTGAACGAGCAAGTCATGAAAAACGCAAGTTATACCCTCATGTAAATTCATTATTAATGAAGCATCTTTAATCCCACGCAGTTACTATATTTGTTAGTATATCTGTTATTTTCTTTAAATCTTTGTGAACTACTAAGGAAGTACTGAAGGAACAAGTAATGAATAACACAAGTTAAATAGTGATCTCACGTTTGTTCATGATCAATGAATGGTGATGCATCTTTTATCGCAAGTAGTGACTACATTTGTTCATTATTTGTTCATGATTTTTTCTTGATTTTTATTTCAGTAGTGACTGAGATATTACGAAGCATTTGTGCCCCATTGTGTAAAGTGTTGCCAGAGTCTCATTGGAGGAGCCCAGCTGTAAATGATAGATAGATAGATAGATAGATAGATAGATAGATAGATAAGGGGGGTGACATGGTGGTGCAGTGGTTAGTACTGTTGTCTCACCCCTCTGGGACCCACGTTCGTGTCTCCGCCTGGGTTGCATGTGTGTGGTGTTTGCATGTTCTCCCTGTGTTGTCGTGGGGTTTTCTCCGGGTACTCCGGTTCTCCCCCCCCCCCCCCACAGTGCATGTGTGACTGAATGGTAACAGTGTGTGAGTGTGCCCTGCGATGGGCTGGTCCCCTGTCCAGGGTTGTTCCCTGCCTTGTGCCCATTGCTCTGGACCCCCACAATAAATAGATAAAATACACTGATAAGCTGTGACCTCACAAAGTCTGTCCTCCAGTCAAGGGCATCATATGCGGCAGTTTTCTTCACCATCAGTCATTCCCAGCATAAAGGATAATAAAATGTCTCTGAGAAACCTTTTCGAAAAAGACAGCTGTATTATTAATTATCTTGAGCTGGGGGGGTAAAGGCAGACCCTCGGACTGCGGCGCTAACGGATTTGGGCTAATTCTGTTTATCATTTGCAGTGACTTGTCAGAGGCTAAGGCTTGACATGTTACGCAAAAGATGACCCCACACCAGTTTAACTTCTTCTACGTTTTTGAATATAAGGGGGGGGCTCATATCATTTGGGTATTGTTCAGGCACAGACAATTCCAAAGTCTTTGTGTGCTTGTATATGACTCCACAGTACTCATATGCACTGGCATGATAGATAATGGTTGTTTTTTTTACCATTTCTTGGGGTAATGTGATAATATTTCATAACCAAATAGAAAACAGATCTACCTCCGAGATACAGTCATCTGCAGGGACTGCCAGCAACAAAATGCTTTCCTCCCCACAGACTGCTGCACCTTAGGGTCTTAGCAGGAACTGGTGTGGATCCAGAAAAGGTACAATTAGACCAGCAGGGGGCACTGAAACTGCCTGATTGGGTATTTACATGTGTCATTATTTAGTAATATACATCCCTTATTAAATCACACAAGCTTTTGGCTTCAGAGTAGCTGTGTCCATGGAAACAAGTGCATTTCTATTTAGATGTCCCAGGATGACCAAATTTAGCTAATTTTTTTTTTTAAATGTGAGAGGGGTTTGTTGGCTGTTTGTCTCAGTTTTTTTTTTTTTTTTTTGCTGAGTTCAAGGTTTTTTGGGCATATTTCTAATTAAAAGTAATTAAAATTACCAAACATATTGTATTTTAGCTCAGGGCTGATTCCTCTCACATGAAAGCTGATCCTGTAGAGGGTCTCTGAGGCCCAGTAGCCTTAGAGCACAAGGCGGCGGACACCCTGCGTGAGTCCGTCACACTCACACACGCCAAAAACGATTCAGAGACACAAGCTAATCGCATGTTTTTGCACTGCGGGCAGACACTGGATGCCACGGAGAGAACATCAGAAAGTCAGACACATATGGGGGTGGGGGGTAACAGCAAAGACCGAGAGGTGAGAGATGAAATACAATAACGGCACATTGGGCCACACGTGCTGGTCATTTGGAATCACTGTCCTTCCTTCCCTTTAAGCACTTTATTTCTTGCTCACGTGTCATGAATTGATCCCGCCTGAACTTTAATGAATGGGTCAAAACGATAATGTAATCCATTTAAAGTGATCGGAAGGATTTTCGGGTCCAGGGTAATTCAGGTCCTCATTGAAGCGATTAGGGCTGCGTCGTCATGCCGTCTGCATTTTGTTATCATGCAGCCTGGGCGGCCGTTCGCTGCCTTGAGCCTGAAGTCCGATCTGGCTGACGCACGTGACCTCATCCACACTTCCATCAGCACCATGTTGTGTCGCCCACGAGACCCTCCCCTTCCGTTACCTCACATGCTGGAATAGCCACCCGGATTAAACCAACCCAGCCCGCAGGGATGCTCTTTGTCTTTGGCTGGCTTGCGATATGCCGTCACGCGGCATCTAATGCACAGGGTTTCCATCAAAAGCCGCCTCTTTGATTCTTTCTGCCGTCCATTCATCTGTTCGTTTGTTTTCCATGTCCAGGTTATCGCTCCTTGGCTGAAGCATAAAGACGTTTTTGTCGGGTCCGTGAGCCTCTGTGGCAATGACGTGGGAGCAGCCCAGCTGCCCATAATGCAGGGATGTTTCTCTGGCCGTGTGGGAGATAATAAAGCCATCCCTCCACCGTCCAGTTGCCTCATCGCTACCCGGCTTGCTGATTCGGGCTTGTCAACCAGACATGAAATATCATCCTTGCCTTGCTTCTTCCATGAGCTTACGGCGGCCCACAATACTGGGCACACTTCATTCACGAGTGCACGATCGATGTCACGGATTTGCCCGTTGATGGTCACGCGTGGTGTGGTTTTTGTCATTCTCGACGCATGGAACGGTGGCGGTGAATATTAGCTGTGACAGTGAGCGTTGCACGCGGCCAGGACCGGACCTTTACGATTCGTTAATCATGTCCGTCATGTGTCTGATCTCCCCAGAGAATCAGAGCTCAGAGATAGCGAGACCCCGTCCTAGTCCTCCGCGCGGACGGGAATGCCGCTGAATCGCATCTGTTAAACAGCGGACAGCTAGTTACCTGCCTGTGGCCTTTAAGAACACGACAGAAAGCGTTTTGTGCAGTCCTGCCACTTTCCAGGGATGTAGCCACGTTGTAAGGCTCTGTAAGTCATGCCCATCACAGGATTCCATCACGGGGTACATGCCGCTTGGAATTCAGCTTCATTAACATGGAACTGTTTGTGTCTCCCCTGTCATTCTGCAGCTACGGTAATGAGTGGAAGGAGAAGAGGGAATGCCAGAACATTACAGCGCTGTCATGTGACCTGACGGCCGAGACGTCCGACATCGCGGAGCTGTACCACGGGAGAGTCGCAGCCAATGGGGGCAAGCCAGTGCTCTCCCCCCGTTTCTGCCCAATAAGAGACAGTAAGAGTGCCCCATCAGAATCCTTCCTGCGAATTGGTCTTAACATAAATGTCATATTTATTAGTGGGGGGGGGAGTTCATCTTACCATAGAAACAGCCATTTTTAATGTTAAGCGAAGGTTTACTGTATTTTCATCTCTTAATCCCAGCCCATTTCAGTCTTTGTCCAGCATTCAGCGAAAGATAAATCATTCCTTAGTTTCATTTGTCTTTGGCCTTGACTTTCCGTACCTCTGCAGCCATCCTGGGGAGTCCTGTGGTGTCTGTTTTCCCTGTGATGAAATCAGTGACCCTGACCTTGAAGCTCCCAATGGGTCCAAACAACAGAGCCTCACTCGAGGAGCTGCAGAGGGAACACAAAGAAGTCATAATCTCTTATACTGTCAAGCTGACCCCGGTTGAACAGGTATGAAACAAGATTGAGTCAAAGTGTGTCTTCATGTGAGAATCACAGTAGGAGTCAAAGTATGTCTTAACGTGGAAGTCAGACTCAGAGTCAAAATCTGTGGGAATCAGAGTATGCCTTAATGTAGGAGTCAGAGTAGGAGTCAAAGTGTGCCTTTTTGTATGAGTATTCCACTATAGACTTCCAGTATAGACTATATTATGACTCACAACCCTTATTGAACAGATTCTATTAAAATGCTTTGGTACTGGGGAGAAAGTCACTGTGATCCCCCACAGCATTTCTCCACCCAGCCCTCAGGGACCCCCAGACAGTCCACACTGGTTCCCTCTCAGGTCCCAGTGCACCTGCCCTAAAAAAATCAAGAATGAATCAAAGACTGAAGAACACCGAATGCCTGGTACAAATGTACTGGGAGCCGAGACATTACCATGCGTCACTGACATGTCGAGTCATCAAAACGTCTGGCACTCTGTTGGATTGTCAGATTATTGCCACTATTATCAGTAAAATTTCTTCCAGGCTCGGTTGTAACTATTGTGCTAGAGGGAGGGTGGCAATACTCTGGGGTGAGGCATTCAAGAGTAACTCATTGTGTTTACTTTAAAAAAAAGCCAAATATGATTTTTTTTCTCCATGCAGTTGCTGTGTCACAAAATCTTAGACCCGCAGAAACATCTCCACACCAATGTAAGTACGCCCCCTGACCACATTATCCATATAATGGCATATTTCAATGCAATATGTGAATGTATATAAACCTCAGCTTTGTATCACCTGATCGTACCAAAGACTTCAGATGGCAAGGAAGTGACAGTTGAAGGCCTGAAACCCAACACGGAATACTGCGGGCTGGCCACTTACATAGTGAAATACAACAACAAAAAGCGATCCAGTGACCCTGCCGTCTTCAACGTGAAAACCCACACAGGTACTACGGGTCTTGCCTGAAGCCTGTGCCGGGTGCATTTAATGTGCCAATGCTGGCGCAAGTTGTAGAATATTCTGTGAAAGCTTAATAACAAATCTGGCAGATCAAAATTTTCCAACACTGCCTACAGCTGTTGGACAGTACTATGAGGAAATACGTTTCAAGACTGATTCTTTCATAGAGAGAGAAACTTCTCCTTGGAATGAAAAAATATATATTTGTGAAATAGTAAATAATAAATAAATAAAATGTAAAAATGTAAAGATTTTTTTTCCCATAAAATACTTGTTTAACCGACTGGGGCAGGCATCACAGTCACAGTCCAATGCGCGACACAAGTTCCGTTTTCTGAATATAATGTTTCAGATCCCTATCTAGAACTAAAACCTGTTTCATGAGCACTGCTCACGGTGTTTTGCCTGATCACGTCCAGGTGCAAGGTATTCCGCCTTGCATGAGATAACTCAACCTTGTGTTCCTGCTTCTTGGGTGTGGGCTTGACTGCCAGAGGATGTTTGGGCTTCTTTCTTGACGGGTTTCACAGTCACCCAGCTCTGTTGTTGACTTTCGGTGTACCTTGCAAAGCAAACACACGGCTGCTTGCACAAGACCCGTACAGGTATGGCAGGCATGGTCACACACCAGCCCGTGACATTAATCTTCTCATCTCCCCCCTTCTCCTTCCAGGACCGACGCCTTTGAAACCCCTGTTCATCACATCCACTGTGGTCGGGCTCCTGCTGATCACGGCCCTGCTCACCGCTACCGCCTGGCTGTACGTCAGCAGGAAAAGCCGGGTGCCCTATTCTCTGGTGAGAGACGGCCTGCCTGCAAATGGGCTGGGCCCTCCCCGAGCTCTGTCCTTATCACCTTCGGAGCCTCACGTTTCAAAGGAGGACGTTTTTCTCTGAGGCGGGCCTCCTCGCGGAGATCATCGCCGGCTTTGATTAGCATAACGGGGCTTCATTAATGATATCGCAGTCCTGCATTTAATGCATGTTTGATTTAATGAAGTGATGGAGTGGATTTGAAAGCTTGCCATGAGTTATCTAAATCTCCGTTACTTACATTCTGTGTGGTATTTACAAAGGAACAGGCACAAGAAAATACTAGAAACCAGGAATTAGCTCATTTTAATCCCTCTCGTTTGCATATTAATCTCATTTAATGTTCTCATTAATGCTTTTATTAAAGAAATGGGCTTAACGGATGTCAATATTTACACGGTATGACAGGATGATCCAAGCGGCCCACGACGCCTGGTGTTTCGACGGATGTCCTGATCCTTACTTGTGCCTTTTTTTACAGACGCTGATGAGAAGCAGTCCTCGGCAGTCAATGCGGCACTATTCCAAGGAGAACATTTACATCAGCAGGCTGGAGTTCTGCACCCCACACATCTCCGTCGACCCCCGTGACCTGCAGGCGAAGGGATTAGTGAGCCAGGAGGAGTGTCACCCCCTGCGGCACTGCAATAATGCAGTTGCCTGCCATTCCTATGCCAACCAGCAGGGACTGCGGCAAAGCAACACGGACAGTGCCCAGTCCTCCACGCACTATAGCGTCGTGGCGGGGGTGCAGTATGACAATAATAAAATTGAGTGGTTCCAACAGCCCGCCCCCGACACAGAGGCAGGAGGGGGCCGCCGGCACACGACTGCAACGCCCGCCAGCCCCGCCCATTTCAAGCCTGTTGGGGGGACACTGATGCTGGAGCCCGAGCCGGGTCCCCTGGTGCTGCTCACCCAAAAGGGCCCTAATGGGCTGCTTCAGCTCCCCGAGCTGTTTGCCCTCTTGACCCCGGAAATACATCCAGGAGACCTGGGCTCAGCCTCACGCCCCTGTAGGGAGGGGGCCCCCATGCTGTCCTGCTTGATCATACAGGAGGACGAGGAGCGGCAGGACTCCATGCCGACGGAGGACCATGCTGTAAGGACGTACTTGCCCTCCCAGGCTAATCCTATGTTCTGTAGGTCACCCCTCAGCCCCCCAAATCGTCACCAAACCCCGGACACCGTGTCAAACTCCCCAGCTTTGATTCTACCTCAGACTACTGCAAATTGCCCCTCCAGCTACATGCAGAACTGGATCCCTGATGCACCCCCCCTAGCCACAGCCTCAGGGGAGACCCCGCATGGGGGGTCAGTGGACTCCCCGCCTCGGCCTGAGGAGGGGGGGGTCGGGACCTTCCTCGAAAGCTGGGAGGTGAAAATCGAGGGCTGACCTTCCCGCCCAGGAGTTACTGTATCACATTTCAAGCGGATAGAAGCAGTCCGTGATACGTGTCCCCATACGACAAATTCGGGACAAGACGACAGGGCTGATGACAGTGCAGTTACTGCCGTTCCCGTGAGGCTTTTCTGCAGGCCACGCCTCCGCTACTCGCCAAGGTCACAGTCTGTGAAACGCATGCCATGTACATGAATGCACACCAGCATCCGTAACGCTGGGAAGCAGAGGGGACGCTCTGGTTTCCAGGCCAGGCTTACGCATTTTAAACCATGCAGCATGGCCTTTGCATTGCTTACTGGTGGCGGAAGTGATCCTTAATGCCATTTGTGTTTCCATCTGGTTTGCGTGTTTGTGTTTTTTTCTTACGCGTGTCACCGTGTGAGTAACTCTACGTACGAGCCTCACGCGGCACCAGATGAGATAAGAGACTCTTGTTTCTGGTAACCACGATGCAATAAAGATCCCTGGCAAACCGCACCAGTCATTTGCATCTTTATGCATTGGGTTTGTCAAGCGCCACGGGCATTCAGGCCGGTTCTGCCAGGATCAGCGCGCTCGTGCGCGCCTGTGTGTTCCATAGGGATGTTGAGGGTCTCAGACCTACCGAGAAATTCCCTTAAAAAAGTAGGTTTGTATGTCAGCAAATGCGTCTTGTGAATCCGCAGCCGATGGTTTTGACGGGAGGTCGTGCAAATTTAAGATGTTTCGGCTAAGCACTCTCTTCTGAGTAATATATCACCCACCACCCCTAGGATCTCAATACCCTTCAGTTGTACCCCACCCAGCAGTCTGCCTCTTATGGTGGCGTTCTGGCCACTGTGAGTCTTTCCCTTCTTATCTAGCAGAGCATGCTAGTGATCTGAGAGGCCTTGGTTTCAGTCCTGGTGTCATTTAATCTTGGCCCCCTGAGCAAGGCCTTAAATCCCTTGTCATTTCTGGGACTGCCTTTTTGGATGAAAGCTGCTGGTAAATAAAAGAAATGAAAATGGAAATTAATTCTCCACACTTCCTGGTTCACCTCGACAGCGGCGGACAGACATCTCACGTAAACGGTATGACCTCTGATCCCCAGCACCTGCTAACGCACACCTTCCCCTTTCCCCGGGCTGCGTTGTGAGTTTGCAGCCCGCTCCCCAGAAATAGTCAGCGGCTGGATGGATAGAGCGGGAGCGAGCGAGCGAGCGACCGGACGGTCGAATGTGGGAAAGCTTGAGCACGCACGCGGCAACTGGTTGCTAGGTTACGCTCGACCGAAGCGCTGGGTGGACTGGAGGGGAAAAAAGCAAGCTTCAGCGTGCCAGTATCAAAAGCGTGCTTCTGCACGTTTGTCGTCTGCCTTTGTGAGATTAATGGGGTTCCGCAGCTAAATCACTCAATCGTAATCAATTGTAAGACCTCTAATTACAACTTCCAAGCTGCATGTTTTTTTTTTTTTTTCATCTTCATTGCTGCTGTCAGAAGAAGCTTCCACAAGTTGTTTTCTGGGGAAATAAAAAGAGAAATGCATTACATGTACTAATGGAGTGAATTTAATTGCAAGTTAGTAAGGAGAATCCCCATATTCTTGCGGTATGGCTGTAGGCTTCAGACGTGAGACTTCATTGGAATTTTAAATCTTTGTCCCTTTCTTGCACATTCCCTCGCCTGCCTTTCCTTGCCCTGGGAAATGGCTTCCACCACATCCCCGTTCATCGCAATCAGCCTAGGGCCGAAATGGGGAGGGAGTTCCCTTTCCCACACGAGTCTCTGAGGGTTAATCTCTATCACACAGAGGACGTCCCCCTCTGTTCCAGGCGGATGCCTTATTTCTGATCTACTCAGAAGGTGCTTTTTATTTAATGTTGTTTAAATAGGTGTCTTAACATTTGTTTCGTTTACATCCAGGGACATTTCTCTGAAGCTCCCGCTAGTGTCTCACAGTAAGCCGTCAGCCGTCAGACTGGCGATTGCCCGCATGAATGGCGATCGCCCGCATGAATGGGCGAGCCCGCGTTTTGCGTTCGTCACAAGCAGGGTTACGTTTCTGAGACTGTGTGTCAAGCGCCATCTCTGTCTCTCTGGCTCGCCGTCAAGAGAGCGTCAGAGAACTCGACAGAGTGCCTTTGAAATCCTGCCGGTGAGTCAGTTCTCCACATGCGAGGACACATGCGTGCAGGAGAGAAGCGGACGATGAGGGCAACGACGATAAGAGGATGAAGGTGAAATGTTATTGTTAACACAGCACAGTTACTTCTCATCTGGTAAAATGACACCTGACATAAGATACAGGAACAATGGGCTAGGCCATCTAGCGGCTAGTGTTGTTGAACAGGACAGTTTGGGGTGAGATGTCACCTCAGAAAGAGAAACAGTAGAAGCTATGGAGATAAAGACACTACATGTATCCAGCTGCTTCTCAGACGAGATCAAATGCCCTCTGTAACACATAAAGATCCCCTGGTTTTTTTTTTTGTGGAAAAGGGGATGTGCCCATCTCAGGAGTCACATGACCTTCTTATGAAGTGTTAGTTAGATACACCCATTCCTAGTTCACTGCTGTGTGTTTTTCCCTCCTTTTTCACAGCTCTAGTGATCTCTAGTGATGCACACCGACATCCTGACACAACACACACACGCCTTCCTGCATCCACGTCTCCCACCTTTTTTTTCATTTTCTCTTTGCGTTGGTTATACGCCGTCAGTCCCATCAGAGTCCGGCCCCCTTCAGCCTCGGAAACGACCCCAATCCCTCCGGGAGAAGCTTCCACTCCCCAGTCCCGCATCTCACGGCTCAGCTCACCGTCCTGACAAGAGACCCCTGCTGCTCTGTCAAAGAAGACCACGAAGAATTCCGGGCAACCAAGTTTATTCAGGGCAAAAGAGGGCGAGGGTGAGAAGGGTGTTCACCACGAAACACCCAAAGCAGAGAGGAGATACAAAGTCATAGTCGTTAAGGAAGGAGCCAAGGGTCGAGGAGCCGGAGGGTCAGGCAGGAGACACGGACGAACGAAGAAGGGGGAACCCACAAGGAGCTTCACGGGGGGAGGGGTGGAATGGAAGGAGGGCTGGCGGGAGGCACGGGATATTCGGAAAGGGCCAGATGGACGGAATGTAACTGTGGGAAGAACAAAGGATTAAAGCGCTCATTAGTGGCAGGCCAACAAAACCTCGCACTACACTGCCGTCGGAGTTCTAGGGAGTTAGTCCTAAGTGGAGTCAGCTGCGGTGGCCGACTCCTTGACAGCTTCTCTGTCTTGTACTGGTCTTTCCAGTCCATCACCTGTTCCAGAGAAAGCAGAAATGAAAGCAGGGTATCAATCCCATTGTTGTTGTGCCTGGATGGGTCCTGAGGAAACTAAGATCGAACATACTGGCATTCGTTAAGACAATTTAGAAAGATTACTCAACGTACAAAGTCACAAGGCCTGATTAAGATTATCTGAATGTTTCAGAGAACATATATTACAAGCCTGGGCATATCCATACTTAAAAAGAATGTTGACCCAGCTGTAGATCAAGTGAGGTAAGGAAGTGATTAAAATGTGATTTTTCCTTAGAGAGGTGCCCTCAAAGGCTGCGCGTTTGAAAGGCTTCAATCCGCGGATCCCACTTTCTGCATGGCTTTCCTGCAAGATGGAAGCAGGAAGCCGTCAGCAGAGGCTACGATCGCACCTTCAACACGCCGACAGCTTTGAAGGAAGTGAGGAGGCATATCCGTTTCAGCCATTTCCCTCTGCGCCGCTGCCCTTATCTTGGCGGGAGATGTCCTTTCATTATCCTCACCCGCTCCTTTAAAGATTACGAGCCACTGCGCAGAATTCCTGCACGATTTACATTTTTCTTTGCCTATGAACTTGCGCTCTGATCCGTAAGTCCGGCTTGAATATAGGCAGAACTTTCTCCGGTGCCCCTGATCCTTTCTGAGGATCTGTGATGCTTACCTTACAAAGGACCTATGATCCATAGTCGCTGTCTGCACTGTGCCTCGCGGCCTCATACCAGCATGCGATCCCGAGGGCACCAACCCATTATACGTCCCATTCCTTCAACACCCGTAGTGATCAAGAGTCAAAACAAACAATCAAATTCAAATACAGAGCCAATACACTTTTATACACTTGCATTCCTAACTTTGCTTAAGTGCATGCATGATTTATTATTATAACTTTGTGTGGGCAGGTAATAAATTTATGTGATAATTATTGCAATGGCATGAAATTAAAGAAATGAATAAACAACCACTTTTGAGTCAGAACTAAACCAGCCTAAGATAAAAGAAGATTGTTGAGCCTTTTCATTGGAACAAATGAGCCTGAAAGGGATGTCACACCTACATCGGTGTTTAAGGGATCGACTTCCACGGAAGCAGGGAGGCCTGCATGGAGTTAAAGTGACGTCCTGATGTTGTTTTCAGCAGGTAGAAAATATGTGACGGAGCTGGTGAGAGGATTGTGGAGGGATGAGTCATCTTCTAGTCCTGTGAGTTGCTCTGATGATGGCACAGTTAACTCCTTCAGCTCATTTTAAGGGGGGGGGGGGGGGTAGTGATTGACCCATTTTGTCCCAGCAGCATGATTTGGTGATGTAAACTGAGCAGTGCGACAGATAGGGAATCGGGATGTGCAAAGGGTGGGTTCAGCTGGGTTGGGGTTTGAGCAGTATCAGGGTCTGGGTACAACACCAAAACCCAGGCTTAGAACACTGGGAATAAGGTAAAGAAATAAACACATGTGCTCTCATTCAGTTTATCTTTGCTTTGGGACATCCAAGACCCTCTTGCCAAGTGAGGAAAGATATTTTTATCTTTTCTAAATGTTTGTTCATGAGTTTTTTTTCTACCTTAGGATATATTGATTGGGAAACCAAGGAAACTGCACTCTGCCACAACACGAACATTTCCCGTGTGAGGGGAGGGGGAGAGTCAGCTGACCAGTCTGGCCAAGGCTCCCATGACAGCCCCTCCCAGTCTTATCTCTCCCCTGCTGGCTGCTCATTTTCCATCTTTCTACCCAAAAAAATCTGATGGCAGGATTGTTTAAGGGGGTGGGGCCACAGGGGGCCCCAGCTAAAAGCTGGTTGGCTCCCACTGTGTCCCGCCCCATCACTGACCAGTTCAAAACATATCATTGGCTAATGAAGAAGTTGACCCCTGTGTATGATTTATGGCCCCTCATATGCCCCCCCCCCATAAAAATGCCAGTTATGGTAATGGTAAATTCTCCTTCGTCTGTGTCCTGTCCCACCCAAGTCCTTGGTATCTCTTACCACGTCGTCAGTCCTTAAGAAGTGCGCTGTGTGTTATCCGGTGACGGCTCCCCACGGAAGCTCTTTGGCTGTTCTCACAGCCCAGCGATGAAGGAACACGTGCATGCTTTCTGGGGGCTAGTGACCGGGGGGGCTGCCCTGCGGTTGGTACTCTCACATACAACAATAGGTACTGTAAAAAACACTGACCAGGGGATGGGCTGGACGGCATTATTCTTAGCCTCTGTGTCCGTGTGCGAGGGGGACGTACATAAGAGGGGACCTGCCCTGGCAATCCACACTTCATTGTCTGCCTCACCCAAGGTCGCTGCTGTCTGAGGGACAGCTGTGGACAGAAAATAACCACCACCACCCCCCCCTCCACCCCCAGCCCTCACCCACACGGAACAGGAGGACAGCCTTTGGATGATTACCCAGAGCTTCTGTCCTGGAGGGGGGTGGCTCTCATGTAGAACAATTCAGGGCAACCAATCATGGCCGGCCGGGAACACAGTTGGGGATGGGGCCTCCAGTGTTTTGGATGGTCTCCGTCCCCCATTAAGGGCAGCCCAGAGCTCCTCATGGGGTCCGTCTCCTCGTCCGGAATTTAAATGCCCGATTTGTTTTATTTGTTTTTTTTTTTGAGCTCGCCTCGTTCTGGTCCCGCTCCCATGGTACAGTGATAATCTGTCGCACTGACACCGGCCATCTGGAATAGATCTCCTCACACTGCCTGTCTCTCACTCACTTATTCTCACCCCCGCCCCCCCAGATTAATTGCAGAGGCTATAAAACCTCAGAGTGGGGGTATACTTTTTCTCCCGAGTCCAGCTCCAGTTGGTTCAGTACCGTTTGCATACTTTGATCCCTTCTTCTTAGGTCCAGTATCCCCTGGTCCAGTATCCCATGGTCTAGTACCCCTTGGTCCATTATCCCCTGATCCAGTATCCCATGGTCTACTACCCCCTGGTCTAGTACCCCCTGGTCTAGTACTCCCTGGTCCAGCTCTACCTAAATCAGAAGACATAATTCTAAATGTAAAAAGCGAGTTAAAACAGTACAGTAACTAAGAAAGAATCAAGTCTGTAGTACAAATCTACAGCAGTGTTTCCCAAAGCAGTCCTTGGGGCATACTGGAGAGATCCACATTTTTGTTTTATCCTAGTTCCCGTCACAACTGTAAGGTATTTAGAGCTCCTTGGGTCAGGTGTTCTGGGAACTGGGATGAAAGAAAAATGTGGATCTGTCCAGTGTGCCCCAAGGACTGCTTTGGGAAACACTGATCTACAGCATAGTGTTTGATGTTACATAGAAATAATAGCGAATTGCGTATGAATATGAACGTGTCCTCAAGACCTCATTGAGTAGGATCTTCCTCCGCTGCTCTCTTTGGCCAGGTCTGTACTGTTCTATTTCGCACCATGCCCAGTGACCATCCATAAAGCTGCATGTAAGAGTACCCAGATAGGTTACCCTGGCTGTGGAGGGGTTTGGACAGAGGGGTGGGGCCTGTTGTCTATATTTACCTTGAGAAAGAAGAGGCATTGTATGGGTCACATTCTTCTTTTGAAGGACACTCTGTGCCAGGAAAGAAAGAGGGATAGAGAGAGAGAGAGAGAGAGAGACAGAGGCGGGGGGGTCAGTGTCCTTCTCACTTGTTTCAGAAGTTCTCATCTGCCCAGGATCCTGGACTCTTCTTCTTTTCAAAGCAAAGTGTAAGTACTTATTTTGTTCGATCTGCTCAGGTGGGTCTCTTGCATTGGGGGCTTGTAGTTCAAGAACTCCATTGATGAATTGAGTCTCCAGACTGACTGGGGAATGAATCATTTGGTTGATAAAATGGTCCCCACTGTCACACCGCTGCCGCTCTCTCCAGGCTTTGTTGCTTTGTCTCTGGGTCACACGTCCAGTGAGTCTGTTTGTTCTTTTGGGGATTTGTTTGCCTGTTTATCCAGTGCGCTGACATCTGGGATGGATGGGTGTGAGCCCCCCCCCCACCCCCCCACGTCCTTCACAGACCAGAGAGCTGCTTATTTTTAGGGGTGGCACGTCGCCCGTTTGTGGCATGGAGCTCTGGAAGGTCTGTTTCTGTGATTCGCTCCATAAATTTTGCCCGCTCGCTTCAGTCCCTCGGCGCACTTCTACATTTTATCTTCCAGGTAGGGGGTGGGAGGGGCCGCACTGTCATGCCACCCCCTGGTGCTGAGGAGCCATGTGGTCCAATAGTGGGGGTTTAGGCCACAAATGAACCTTCTTTTGTTTGTTGCAGAACAACGTCACTGCAATGCAAAGACTGTTGTCACAGGAATGTCAGCACTGGTTTGTATGACAGCCACTCACTAGATGAAAAGATCTAGAATAGACCAGCCCCGACAGACCGACTGGACGATAGACCTTCCTCACTGATAATGCACGAAGGTGGTCTTTATTTGCTGGACCTGAGAAATGACTCCTGCTATTTCGTTGCCTATCTGTAAAGATAATGATTCGGAGACAAACTCAGTGAGTGGGACACAAGCCACAGATTGTTCTCTTCCTCAACACAAAAACTCACATGGAAAAGATTTTTAAAAAGAACATGTCACTCATATGTTTTACCCAAGTCATATAAATGTGACACTCAAAATAAACATATAATACAAATCAACTTGATGTGTCATTAGACACATGTCCTTTACCGATGTAAAAAACATTACATTTTTGTACCCTCAAACATATAAGCCCAGCATTCATGTACAATGTACGTTAAATGAATAATTTCTCAGTATTAGGATTTATGCATAATTCTTTGAGTGAATTCCATTGAATCGTGTGCAGCCGGAGGATTCTGAAAAGGAACGGGATGCGTCAGCTGATGCATTTCGTTTTCTGAGAAAATAACATGAATTTTCTCATGTCTAATTAAACTGACAGAATGTGTGGAGGGATCATACACGTGTTTCATAATAATCAATAAAAGCAATATACATTTTTATTAAGAAACAAGCAACAAACATGTATTTCCTACTAAAGCCATATGCTGTTACATGACTTAAAATACAAAATTTATGTAAAACTATTATATTTTTCCTATATGCTTTTCTTTTGAGTGTCTTATCTGTGAAATGTGTTTTGTAGTACAGTATGAATGTGTCCATAATCACACAAGAAAAAACACTGACTTGTAGTGAACATATGAAAACACGTGTTGTCATTTATAACTGAAATAAGAAAAATGCTTGAAAGCCTTATATGAACCATGTGGTGTGTTTGCATATGAATGCCCTCCGTGGCGTCGTATTCTGAGTGTGACTGGAATCGACCAAGCGCCAGCTCCTAACTGATCCAGGCTGACATAACTCTGTCCCCGGCCAGCTGCATGTGTAGCAGGTGGAGATTCTGCTTCTGTTTAGCGATCTGTAAATCTGAGGGTGGCCTTGGACCAGGGACAGCGTGGTCAGAACGCAGATGCTGCTACGCGGGGTCCTGCATGCCCCAATAAACGTGGCCTTCCGCTGCTCATCGTGACTTATTACTGCGGAATAACTCACAATGTTCCATTCTCCAGGTGTGGACCAAGAGGTCTAAGAGTCCAGGCTTCACCATGGCAACCAAAACGATGACGTTTCGATGCCGAGAGGAGGAGGCGCACCAGATGTCGCATAGCATGGATTTGTCCTCGCGAATTAAGAAGAAGACATTTACTTCCAGGTAGAGCACTGTGAAGCCCTTGCTACCGGTTTGTTTCTGCAGCATGCAGAGCATCACAGACTGATGTTCTCCAGGGGCCACAACACTCTAGATACTGCTGTGCAACAGAGGGACTGTTCTGGAGTGCAAGGACAGGGCTCTGCTCAATTTTAACCCTACCTTTAATTTAATCCTTAATCTAATTCTCTGCTGCCCCATCACCATGGCCCCCCAAAGTGAGTCTGTGGTTCCTTTCAGCCTGTTGCACTTTCCCACCTTAGATCATATATATATGTTTTCTTTCCTTTTTGAGATCGATTCTGCCGTTTGACGCTAGATTGTTTCGTAGTGTGAAGCGGGGCCTGCTGCTCTGTGTTTGACCGGTCAGATAAAGATCACCACACTTATGTGCTAATAAATGGACCTGCAGACAGTGTTTAACTTTTTAATGGACCGGCGATAAATTACGGTCAGTGTCCTTGCCACACTTGCTGTTTCTGGAGGTTTTTTTTCATATTGGAGCATTTTAAACGAGGGCACGGCGGCGTTTAGCAGATATTCTGGGCTTGCAGACACTGGGGGCCACGGTCTTGTGACTTTAAGGTGAGGCCCAATGTGGCCCCATATTGCTGAGGTCCCCTCCTCCCTCAGGCTCCTCCCACACAGGGGAGTCCCCGTAAACCACATGATGTCCCTAGTTTACACTGCACCTGTTATTGTGACCTACTTGCGGCCTGTGCTGGAAAATCCAGTGCAAACGAAATCAGTTCCTGTGATGCTTATTTGAAAGGCAAAGTGGATTTCACAATTCACCGGAGCCTTGCTTTCCGTTACCCTGCTTCCTGTTTTGGAACTTCCTGTTTTTTGAAAGGTGAAGCGTATCCCCACTTTCTCTCTCTCTCTGTGGCTTTTCTAGGTTATCACTCTTGCTTAGCATGCAGTTTAATGCTAGAGTGTGAGACCCGTATGTTTAGATGAGGGCTGAATCCATCCTGCACCATCAGCCTCTTCCTGTAACGATAGCTGCTCCCCTACCAGAACTAAAATCTGCATCCCACTGATCTTGATCTCATTTCCCTGTCTGCCAGCTGCCATTTTCCTGAAAACACCCTGAATTTTAAGCGAAATTAGATCCAGTGCAGAACAGATGTGATGCACTGTAAATGCATATAAATTCAAGCCAGGTTGAGGGTACATGAATCGGTGTTACTGAATAGTACTCGACAGCAGTGCCGGTCCCATCATGCTAACCACACACTAACCCCTTCCTCATAGCAACTAAACCAACGAACGTCACTGGTACTTTTCAATTTGTAGATGTTATACACTGCAGTACAGTTGGAGATTTACTGGCCATGACACGGACCCCGATTTCACGATAAACTCCCAGTGTAACTTGTCAGGCATTGAGACATCGAGTTTTGCGTGGAGCTGGAACCGAGGCAGATGCCCGCTGAAGTTTATACTCAAAGAGGCCGTGTCTCTCCACACGAGCAGAAAGGAGGAGCTGCGGCAGCCCGAGATGGATTATCACATCACTCGGTGAAAACAGGCAGACATTAGGCAGCCTAACCAATGTTTACAGTTGGGTTCCCTGGGCGGTGCTCCAAACAGGCTGGCTGGGTGGGGGCATCAGGAGGAAAAGCAGCAATGGGTGATCACGTTAAGGCAGGGAAGCATGGCCTGTTTCCTCCTAGCTTTGGAACGCTTTGGTCCTCAACCCACCCGGAAAGATTAAGTGCTGTTCAAGTCATGGTCCGTAGTTTTCAGGACAAAGGGGTGTTGGGGTGACACTCGAGGGTCCCTGGATTCGGGGGGGGGAGCAGAGAGAGGCGCCAGCAATGAGGGTGGGGAGAGTGGAAGAATAACAATAAGAAGCGGCCAGGCAGTGAAAGGGGCTCGGTAGCCATTAATATTGATGAGGCATTACACAAAGGGGAGCCTTCATAGCAGCACTAGCTGGCCTGGCATTCAAGCGTGATGGACAGAGGGCCAGCAGGCCAGCGATGACACGGACCTGACCTCCGTCATCTTCTCACATAGGAGCTCAGCTCCTCGAACCGTGGAGTGCGGAACTGGGTGGGGTGAGCCTCCCAGGAGCGGGCAACTTTTGACGTATCATGAAGAATGCAGTGAGGAACGATCACAAAAAAATGACTTACAAATAATATCGAGAATAATAACGATTATTATTGATACATAAAGTGATAAAAACCTGTAAGAAATAAAAACAGAAGCACCGATAAAAGCTTGAATTAGATGAAATGTGATTTTGATGTGAAGAAAACAATATTGATTACTCCCTGTTGCGATTTGATATCTGCCACTCAACTGTATTTTTAGACTGAATGTTTGATGTTATGTCACGGACAGCATTAGGTAAGTGGCAACATGCGGGAGGCAAAGAAAAAGTGTGTTGTGAGGTGAGTGGGATTAGAAAAAAAATATTGAAGAGGCAGAAGGTTACATATCAGTTTTTTGAAAAGCAAACAGACAAGTAGACATAGCTTCATGCCCTGTCCTTCCTTAGCCACACTCTTCCTTGCTCAAATCCTAGTATTATCTGAATGATGTCACCATTGGGTCCTTGAACAAGGTCCTCAACCCTCAGTTCCTCTAGGTCTGACCCTGCTTTCTCAAAAATGCATGTTGCTGCAGATAAAAGCATTTGATAAATAAATGTGAAATGTATGAACCTGCAATTTTGATATAGCGAGACAATAGTGATACTCAGTTAATAATCGTCACACCCCTACGACGTCCATGGCCCCTCCTATTACAATATGTTCGGGATTAGACCATGATGAACATATCTATGACTTCTGAAGCGTGACATGAACCCTGACATCACCGCTATTTACAAACAGCTCACATTGAAATTTAGCAGTTCTGCACCTTATTTGTCAGCCGTTTGAAGACTCTGGAAAGTGAAACACAGGGCAGGTGGACCGCAGGAGCTGTTCTACACTGGCCTGTCTGCCAGGCAGATTTCTGACAACTCCCCATTCATCGGACGATGCTGTATCCACAACAGTGCACCGCCCTCTTGGAAGTAAACACTCTTTTTGTCATTCCCCTGGTCTGATTAGCCAGCTTTTGTTCGCGTCCGCAAACACGCATTCATGGGGAAGCGGTGATTATAGGGCTTGTTCCCATATCAGTGCCTCCCCGCAGGCGCCCGGGCGGAATATCTCCCCAGTACAAGCCGCTCTCTTTCTACGGCAAATGGCGTAGATTGAAATCGCCACGGCGACGGCAAGCCGTGCTCTTTCTCCCTTCCATCTTCTCCGGGAATGCTGCCGCCCTTCTTTGTCACCGTGATAAGCGGGAAGCTACGTTGATATTTAATAGACATAGAAATGTAAGATATTGGCATATTTCTGTGCACCATTCCTGATATTTTCAGCAAGCCACTACAAATCATGTGTAGAACAGGTTTTCTACAGACATTTGTAAAATGATTAGGTCATGCACTCAGTGACCAATTTAGTAGGTACACCTTCAGAGATGGTGTTGCCACAGATACCTTTCTGCACTCCAATGCTATACTGAGCTGTTATTTTTGCACTTGAGGTCTTCCTGTTACCTTTAATGAGTCTGGTCATTCTCCTCTCACCCCATTCAGTAACAAGGTTTTTGTTTTTTCTCTTTATCACACTCAGTGTTTGAGTTTATATTTCAAAGGGCAAGGGGTCCCCAACAATATATAGGGGAACGATCACATGATCTGGATTACACTGTGATTTGGTCCAGAGTCCACCAGTTGATTAAGCCTGATACAGTAAGTAGATGTACCTTTATGAGAGTGACAATTACACAGAATGACTAAGGGAAGTGGCATATTTTCAAGGGGGACGGTTTTTCAAATTTTTTCCCCATGATGCAATGATGTCCACACGCATCTCATAACACCAGAAGCCCTGATCATTCTCTATAGACTCCAGACACTGCAGCGCATGAAAATCTGATGAGGCGAGCTGTTTCTAAGAAGTTACAACCAACACACATCGCAGCAACAATCGCACCGTGTATAAAATCACTAAGCTCTTGCATCTTAGCCATGCTAATGCTTAGCCACACAATTAGCGACCCTGTTATCCTGTATGCATGCTGTCTGTAATCAGCCGCAGTCACCTGATTTACTGTTTGGAGTTAACGAGCAGGTCTGCCTGAACGGTCAGCAAGTATCTGTAAGACAAGACAAGTTTATTTATATAGCACATCCTCGCATAGAAAGAAGATACGATAAAAGCAATCACTAAATGGAAAATTAAAAAACAAGTAAAAGTCCATAAAAGAACAGTAATTAAAAATTATAAATAAAAGGTTGTTTAACAGCACTAATCAAAGATTGTTATGGATGGGCACATGATGACTCACATGAAGGACAGATGATCAACATTTTGGCTCACAAAACGAGACTTTATTGAAACTCAAAAAGAATAAAAGAAATATACGGAAAAACAACGTAGGTAAATGAAAAAACTAACGCAGGAAGCAATACAGGAACAACCACAGTAAACAGCTGCGAACACAGGGCAACAACAGCTACAGACACACAATGACCAACTGCGGGCAGGCACATTTAAACACATAACAAGGCCTTCAACAAGGAACAGGTGTGGGCTATTACAGCACACTAAGGGCTACGACTAACAAGAAACAGGTCAGCATAATCACAAATCACTACATACACAAACACTTGGAAAGACTAGAAACATGAACACAGAACAGAAGATAACAATGAGCAAACAGAAGAAAGTAACAAAACGCCAACATAACTTAGCCAGGGATATATAACAAATGTCTAATTATAAGTAGTGGATGCTGGCTATAAACCTGATATGGTAGGAATGCCTCTGCTCACTGAGCCACACAGTAACCCAGGGAATAGGAGCTCACACTGGGA
This sequence comes from Mormyrus lacerda, assembly GCA_015163995.2. Classification (NCBI taxonomy): domain Eukaryota; kingdom Metazoa; phylum Chordata; class Actinopteri; order Osteoglossiformes; family Mormyridae; genus Mormyrus; species Mormyrus lacerda. Next base: position 336,341 of record JAABNX020000015.1, on the reverse strand, counting down.
ATTAACAACCCTGGGAAATAACAGGCGATGGGATGACCACCGACACCCACAGGACAAATATCAAAATGACACATGGACCAGGGCAGGACAGGGGCTGATCCATAAAAGGGCAACATTTGATGCATTTTGTACCTCGTAACTGGTTCTAGTTAAGAATGGCACAGTAGCTGAATGCCATTTGGTTTTGCTTACTTTCTGTTCTTGGCACTATTAGTTGACCAGCATCTAATGGTCTTAGCAGCCTGTTAGATTCATATTCAGCCAGAAGGTCTGTGATGCAAACTGGGCTCAGATGAGTGAGTGATTTGTAAACAAGAAGCACTACCTGGAAATGGATTCTGAAGGCAACTGGAAGCCGGTGTAAGGAGGGGAGTAATGTGTTTGCTCTTCTTGATCCTAGTTAATAATCTAGCAACAGAATGTTGGATGAGCTGGAAATGTCTTTTGGACCTTTTGATTAGTCCATATAAGATAGAGTTGCAATAATCCAAAAGAGTGGGGTTGAAGGCATGAATATGTTTTCCAAGGTCATGCTTGAACTTTAGGCCTCTGATTTTACAGATGTTCCTAAGGTGGTAATAAGAGGACTTAGTTATGGTTATTAAACCTTTGATCTTCATCAAGCAGGATGCCAAGATTTCTGCTGACGTGCTTAGTCTTTTAAATGTTTTATGTATGGATAGTGTATGAACGGCACAGGGCCCACTGCCTGGTGACCACAAAGTCAAATTCTTGGGAAATTCCTGACACATTTACACACTGAGGGCAAGGGGAGTCATAAACTCCTGCTGCATTGCTGTGAGTTTGCTTTTAATCTGTCACAGAAGTGGTAATTCTCAGCTAAATAAGGAGAACATCTGTTTGCCCCCGAAAGTTAATACAAACATGTTGCAGAGGAACAAATTATTTCCTCATACAGTGGAATCGTCACCATGCGTGACATTGCTTCAGTCAGCCTGAAAAAATACAGATTGGCTTCACTGTAACAAAGAATCGATCCGCAGAATGCAGAAGCTTATTTGTCAGGGATCTGCCAGGTAATTTGCAGATGCTTGTACTGTGTTGCTAACAGACAAATCATCCCACGTTCTTGTCGTCCATGTGCCCCAGTGATGAAGAGGCCTCCTATTCTGAGTTCTATCCCATCATCTCGGCCGACGTCATGTCCATGAAGGAGCTCCTGGATGTTGGCGAGTTCCCACGTCATAGGACATGGTATGTGAGGGTCCGTAAAGTGCTACGATCATAGCCAAATGTGCATTTATATTGTCATATTTACCTGATGCTTTTATCCAAAAACCATGCATGTTGTTAAGTCTACCAGACACAAGTGCAGCTAGACTGAGCTTCCAATGAATACCCAGGTACCAGTGTAAGCAGATTTGTAGCAGGAGTTACAGTACACAACTACAGAACAGCAACACAACTACTTCTACAACTCAAGGTCCAGAAGTGCAACATTAGAATATTCATAGAACACAAAGAGGCATCAGGTTACCAGAGGATTTCATGGAACAGATGGGTCTTGAGGTATTTCTCGAAGGTGGAGAAGGAATCTGAGACTGGATGTGGTTCAGCAGTTCATCGGGGAACCACACAAGAGAACCTCCTGGTGGTTGGCTGATCAAAGGGGGTGAGGTCTTTTGATGGTGATGCATACTATTGAAGAACCTGTAAGTCAACACCAAGGTCTTGAGCCCTAGGTTCCAACCAATGTGGTGATTAGCTGAGATTAGCTCCTTCTTTAAATTCTTGCAACACTTGAGTTTCTTAAGCTCAGAACATGTCCTGAGGTCCACCTGAGGTGGAGGCGTGTGGGTTTTTGAACTGCCTCTGTAATTTAACAACCAGACGTCTCCACTAGCCGGGACAGCAGAAGGCCGGGGAGGATGACAGCCATCCAGGAGCACCGCAGATCAAATGCCAGTTTTAGTAGCTTGTGCCATGTGATGCGGGCGCGTGAACAGAGTTCCCAAACACGCAGCTGGAGAAGCAAGCGGCAGCTATGGCTGGACATGCAGAGAAAAGACATTTCCCTCCAAGGAAATGTGCAAAGAAAGCTGGGAGTTCCCTGGAGACGGCTTGGGCCACTTGGGGTAACATCTAGTAGGGTCAGAAACCCATGAACTATGCTTCAAGTCAGCTTCCTTCCTAAAAGTCTCTTTCAATGGGGCTTTATTATGGCACTGAGCAGTACGATGACTCAGATGGACAGTTTTGCCCGATTTGGACTTCCTGTCTGGTCTACTTGGGAGGCGGACCTCGAGGTCAGAGCCCATCCACTCTCACCTACAGCTGCCCTCCTGCCGTATCTCCCATCCACAGAAGGACAATTTTTTTCTGTCCATATTGCAGACTGGTCCAGAAATACCTGCCCATTTGAACCTCATGCACTTAAACTACAAGCCCTCATATTTTTAACCAGTAAAAACCATGTTTTTGTGGCTTTACATAATCTGATTTATTTGGTTTTTTTTTCTTGGCCAAGCTTTTGTTAAAGTGCTCTGTTTGTGACTACAGCTGTCCCTTGTGTTTATCATCTTAGTCCATTTCAAGCTCATTGGGAGTCTTTGTTGTTGAAGTCTTGAAGGAACTGATGCATAATCAAATCAAATCTCAACTTGTCCACAGCCCAGCCTGCCTCTGCCTCTGTTTCCACTCCATTCCAGGTCATTCATACTGAACTGTCAACAGCTAAATGCTGCCAGCATGTCTGTCAGCATGTTCTTTTAATCACACAAATGTGGCGATTGCTTGCGCTCCAGAAAACCACAGAAAATCCCAGCTAGAGCAAAGGGTGAGAATCCTACCTCACACTGATCAGAAAGCCCCCATCTTCTGGGTTAGGTGGGTGGCAATACGTGGAAGATATATCTGAGCACTGAACTTTAAGCCCATAAAACACAGAGGAATGTTCTGCAAGTTGTCCTCTTGGTTGAAAAAAGATCAGTGAGGAGAGGGCAGTGAACGGGGCTCCAAAAATGAGGTCATTTGTTACAGCAGATGAGACATACAGATGAACTTTGGTGGTGGTGGGAAGTTCAGCTGCCCTTATTTTAGCGGGGGGGGGGGGGCAGGGGCTTAAAGCTAACACACACAAACTGTTTACCCCCAGAAGTCCAAAAAAATAACCCAACACACAAATAGATTACAGAGGTGAGCCCTGCTCAGCTTCTCCTTGTTGAAGTAGGTGAGTGTATTTCTATATATTGCATCATATTGTTATATAAAAGAAAACTGTTTACTGTAAAACACCTTGCCCTGGATGCATTCTACATAGCTGATATTGTTTAAATGGTTCCTTTCTTTATAGACACCAGTGACTCACACATCATTCCATGCCGCCTAAGTTAAGCATAAATATCTATTGAATATCTACAGTCTCTGCGATATGAATGACAATGAACAGCTCAATGACTTCGTAGACCAATACAAGACAGGGAGCTGATCCCAGACCAGCCACTTACCACCAAACCCCTGCTGCAGGCATAGACTTGGCCAATCTCTCAATTGAGAGTCCTCTCGCTAAGGCCCCTCTTACTGCGCATTGCCATATTTTCACTTGCGCCAACTAACCTTTCCAGCAGGTAGTTCTGCCAAGCAGTGACATTAACAAGGCAGTTTCCCCTGAACGGGAACGAACGCCCACTGTCCCTGGGGAATCTGCTGGGTGAAAGCAGGGCAGTGAGGTTAGGGAGCATGGAGAGGACCCGTACCTCCACCTCTGTCAAACCTGGGGCTGGAAGCCGTCGTACTGAAGCACCGGGTCAGCTGAGAATCCAAGAATAACCTGCTGTGGTTCTGAAGCCCCTTAGCGCTGGTGTGGTCGGCGACAGCAGAGCGACATGTGACTGATCTCACCTGTGGTCTGATCTCACCTGTGGTTTGATCTCTCCTGTGCCTGATCTCACCTGTGGTCTGATCTCACCTGTGGTCTGCATCCATCTCTCCTTCTTTTTTTTTTTCTTCCACAGCCGAGATCTCTCTCTCTCTCTCTCTCTCTCTCACTTTTCTGTACCTCTCTTTCCTGCTCTGTCTCTACGGTCTCTCGTCTCCCCCTGCTCCCGGTATCTTCCTCAACCTCTCTTCCTAAGCTGTAAAGGTCATAAGCGAATGCTCTTTTAATGCAGAATGACAGACACCCCCCCAAAATTTCTGCATGTAGCTGTGTCTCCCATTGATTTCTTTCTGGACTGGACACATCTTGACATCCATTACACTGGGAAATCGGTCAGCAGTAAATCTCCTATAACCATCTAATCTCCTTTAGCAAAGCGCATTGGGAACGTAACCGTGGCAACTCACTCCTAGTGACCTCGGACCCCTAAACACATCCAGAGGGTTATCCCCATTACCGCTAGTGTAAATAACAAGGGGGGAGGGGGGGCAAACCATATTAAAATTCATTTAATTATACCTTATTTCAGCAATCCATATCCGACTCACCCGCTCACCTCTCATCATTATTGCTGATAAATTCCTTTCAGATGATTGGTGAAACTCAGAGCTGGATTTCAGAAACGTCTCTCTGTCTGACAGGGCAAATTCATAGATCAGCGCCTCGTTCAGCGAACAGGTCTCTGCATCATGTTCAGATCTTGACTTGACCTGTAGCAGTAGGATGCTAAAATTAGCTAAATAGGCCACGCTGACGTAAAAAAAATTCAGCTTTTTGATGGGGCGTTTGCAGGGGCTCCGTGCCTCAGATCTCAGAGCATTCAATTGATATTGTGAAAATGTGGCAGAAACACAACACAGAACCTCGCAGAAACGTCACAAGACCATCAGGCATCCTTGGCGTTTATATGTGCACTGAGGCAATCCCAAAACTGGAATCCAGATGTGTGGCTCCACACTCATCTAAAGGATTCCAGGTAATGAGGATCCGTGGCGATCAGACAGACACAAAGCCTCTTTGTATTTGCTAGAGGAAGTCAGGGTGATCTTTGGTGTTGGCTGCTTCACCGTATGAACACAGTGCTACTGAGTAGTTATTTTCATATCTGCTATATCAGGTACAGCTTTACCTAATAAATGACGTTGTTATGTGCAGTTTTTAATGAGACTTTTCAGAAGCAGAGGCGAATTTAATATATGCTATGCTATGGATTTAGATTTAGACCTGCTGGTGCATGGACCATCCACGATGGTGCAGGTTTGGGTGGGATGGGGTTTGCTGATGCTTTGTCACTGGGGGCGCTACACAGGGAGGTCGTGAAGCAGACCCTTGACACGGATGAGCTGCGGCAGAGGGACAAGTGGACGCTGTTTGGGAACGAGGTGGAGAAGGTGGAGGTGGAAGTGATTCGGAACCAGCACACTGTCAGGAAGCGGGCCGACCGTCTGGCGCTGCGCCAAGAGGTACCTTGCTGCCTGAACATACTGGGTTATACAGCATTACAGTCCATAATTTATGGATGCTAACTATGTACTCATATGTATTCATATGTACTTACTGGATGGCTTCACCCTGGTCTTATCTGATTACCAGATATAAATCTCAATAAATTTCAATCAAGATTAAGTGAGTAGGAGTGTTACCCAAGTGGACCACTTCCTGTGGGTGTTAAAATGAGTTCAGCCCTGACCCCATGGGTAACACCAGGCCACAAATGGACATCAGTTGGGGACCAGCACAATCAGCACAAAAAAAGATACTTTCACACACAAATGGAGGTGAGAATTGGGAACAGGCATCCTGGTGGTGTAATGCGGTCTTTACAGTCTTCTCACGCTCTAGACAAAATTACACTGGCGCATAGCAGTATAAAATATGAAACGGCCTTGTCTCATTTGCAATGTTTCTTACGTTCTTAAGTGCCAGCACTGATGAAAGCCTATAGTTCTCTGCCACTTTTACCCATGTAAAAGGCACCCTGTGTCGTCAGGCCCTGCAAAAGTCAGCCGCTAATCCCCTCTGATGAAATGCTGCAGACATATATATTAAACGGTTTTAGGTAAAATGCTAATCAGTTAGTCTCCTCCAAGTTTCTGCCCAAAGTTCAGTCCTCTGTTACAGGGTGCTAAGCTAAGACAGCCGATTGCTGAGCACAGAGATAGCTGAGTGCCATGTCTGTAGCTGAGATGCTAATCGCCGTCAATATCAGCAAGATCTCCATAACTCCCAGAAATTAATAAATAAATAAACCTTCCTGACCTGACGGCTCATGAATATTTAGAATTATCAAGATGAAGAGCATAAATCACCAGAAGTCCTTTAGCTGGGATGGAGCAGAAAAAATACTTTGTGAATGAGAAACTGTACGTCAAAATGTATTTGCTTCTGAGGGGTCGATTATACAAAAGTCAAAGTCGTCATGGTGCACTCAAATTAACTAACCTGGATGTCTGCCACATTCATATCGGTGCGCCTCAGCTTTGGACGTCCCCTTGATTATCTTGGGATTTTTCACACTTACATGCAAAGCAACAAAAAAGGTCAAGCTGGACAATTTAACGGGCTTTTATAGAAAATGATCAACTAGAAATTATCTTGTGAGGACACCACAGCAGTACAGCACATTCCTGTGCGTCATGGACCGCGGAACACATCTGAACGGGGGGCGGGGGGGGTAAAGGCATGTCCACTTGTCTGTTTCCTTTTGCAAAAGTGAGATGTAAACTTTTTTTTTTAACAATATGATACAATTCAGGCTTTTATTCTTAAAGTTTTACCAGTTTGCATTCAATCATTTGCAAGTAATTGTTCATCACCACAGTCTTAATGGCTCATGGACATGGACCATCACTCACTTGGACATTCATGTTATGCATGAAAATTAAAACACAGAATGAAGACATGGTTTAAGAATCATGTAGCTGCACTGGATTACCAATCAGATTGTGGAGGAGGTGGGTCCAGACGATTCAAGGATTTGGGACCAACCAATCAGATGTCTTGGCCCTCTAGTTGCTTGGATCCACTTCCTCTGCAATCTGACTGGTTGTCTCTCTGAAGCAATTTTTCATTCTGCCCTCAGAACATTTTCGTGTAAATAAAACTCCCACGAGCTTGTATTTACGGATACTGCTTCCCACCCACAGGCGGAGCGAAAGGCTTCGATCCACAAGAAGTTTCTGGAAGACCTGAGCATGAGAGGGCCGGACTTCCCCATCCCCCTGCGTAACCACGCCGTGTGGGAGGGCATGGCGGTCAAGCTGTCCTGCACCGTGCAGGGCTGCCCGAGCCCTCAGGTCACCTGGTAGGGCTGAAGTGTGGGAAGACACAGAAAAGCAGAGTAAAAGCCCTCATATCCACAATTATCAGGACCGAGGAGCTGCCAGATGGTTGATTTTCCGGAGAGTTGAATATTAGTCTTGAAAAACATTAAATTGTAGCACAGTACTTACACCTACTGTAATCATTTTATATGCAGACACTAATCATTATTGTACTGTTTCTTTAACAATGTGGCAACATTGGATGAAATCAGATATTCAATACATCCCAAGCGATCGGTATCGCTATAACAGAACAGGCAGAAAGGCGGCTAAAGCGTGTCATTCCGTAAGCGTGCAGATGAACTGACACTTGTATTGTGCAATGATTGTCTTTGTTATGTTGTCATTTTTAGTTAGATTAGTGTACGTTTTGCATAGAACAATGTCATAACTTATTATAATGAATTATTCATTGTCATAGTGATATTTTAGAAGTGTGCTGGTTATTTGAGGGTGCTGGTGACTTAAATGCTGGGTGTGGACCCTTTAACTATGTATATAAACATGCGCAGACAGGTTGGATATGTACACGTGTACACTATAGGCACAGGCAGAGGTCTGATTACATCACATTGACTCACTCTAATGTCAAATATATTTCTAGCCTGCAAATTGGTCAAACATATAGAAGCTGGCGACATAAAACAAGCTGTCACTTTTTGTCCTGACTAAATGTCACTTTTAAAAAGAGGCCTGTTTTAAGGGATGACATTCCTGAAGGTTACGGAGACACACACACGCACACAACTGCGCACGTCCCCCTGGGAGGGAGTGCTCAGACTGGGACATGAAATGGGGAGGCATCTGATGCGACGATGGTCAGAGCATCGGCCTACCAGCAGGGCTCACTGTGAAAGGGGCCGCAGGGCATTTGTTTTTGTTTTGTTTTTTTGTTTTTTTGTAGCCCGTGCTGAGTCTCTCTGTCCATGCTCTCCCTCCGCTGTTACTCAAGGTACAAGGACGGAGTTCCTCTCGGGCAACTCCACCAGCCCTGGAACGTCAAGCTCCAGCAGACTCACGGCCTCAACACTTTGGAGATACGGAGGTAAGAACAGAAGCCATAATTACAAAGACTGCAGACCGACAGCACGGCCTCTGGTCAGGAATTGACAGTTCCACCCAGCTGATAATATACAATATGTCTTAAAAACAGTAGGTATGGAAACCGCTGAACATCTATGCTCTGCATGTCTTCTGAAACCCAACACTGAAACATACCCGCGACACTTAACCGATGCAGGACTCTGACCTACTTAAACGATCTGGTTTTGTTTACTCTTTGATGGGAAAAGAGGAAGACTGGCTTATTTAATAACATTACAGCAGCTGCTGGTAACCGTTTTTTTGGGAAGCCATTGTAAGCAAAAGAGGGGGTGTAGAGCCAACAGGCGGATCTGAAGCGCTCGTTATCGATAACGCTCTGTATTTCACTTCTCAGGGCCTCTGTAAACGACGCTGGGGAGTATAAAGCTGTAGCCAAAAGCCCTCTGGGTGAAGCCATCACTTTTGCCACCCTGCTGGTGAAATGTGAGCCTCCCTGACGTTACCGCGGTAACACACCTAACTTCCCTGTCATTAATTGAAAGCACCCATCTTAAAGGGAATTTCAGTTACCCACCCATTCTTTTGTCTCCATTGTTGCAAATATGTTGACAAGAATACTAGACGTGACGTGGATTGAATTTGTCTGTTCTCCCTGTTTCAGCGTGTAAAGGTGGCAAGACTGGCTTGGAGACCTCCAGGAGCCTGAGTGAGTTTGGCCCCTTTCACTGCAGACATTTTGTGGGTATGAGGCATTTAGGTGGAGCCAGTAGCACTCATGGTTTGATTCACTTCTTTCCATGGACTCTGTGTTTCTCCTGGAGAGGCTGGTCTAGACTGGCATTAAAAATTTGGGCGTACACAAGGGTGGGGCCACGGGGCCATTGACTCAACTTGAAAGCTGCATCAGTCTTACTTAATCTTGCCATTTTAGCCACAAGCTAACGGTCAGCGACTCCTCTGTTTACATGCTGTACAAGAGACAGAACGGCGGACAAGTGCATAGCAGGATGAGACGAAACAGCAGGAGGTGCTGCTGCCTCATTAGGTACCAAAAAAAAAGAAAAAAATACACAAAAAGAATGAAAAAATGAGTCATAATCAAATCCTGAGAGAAATAAACAGCAGTGTCAAACTGTGAAAGATTAAGTTAAATGTGGGCACGAAAGTACGAACTGCATATTCTTTATGCCGATAATAATTTCAGATCAAATAATCGCCAACAGCGGTTCTGCTTATGTAAAACGTCCGTAAATGTTACTAGAACTGCAAAAAACAAGAACAGGAACACGCCACAGAGCACCTTTTCCGTTTATCAAGAACAATTTTCTGGGCTATTCCCAAAAGGATGCTTTGGTAAATAGATTGTCAGAAGCTGCGCCGTTTCGGGATGTCATTCCTCAACTCCCGGCTTTCCCTGTCATGCTGCACATCTATCAGATCGCTGCAGCTTTTTATGTGCGGCCTGCAACGGTGGCACCCCTACTCACGCACAGTCGCCTTTCCCATCACCTATGTGCCATTGACCCGTTTAGATACTAGGCAATTTTAGCAATTGTTACAAGAGTAAAACAATCACAACTGCCACTCTGTCCGACGGTGTCAGAGTTCAGGGCCAATTTCAGGCTGTGTATCTGTGGTTCTCAACTGGTTTTGCCTCAGGATCCACAGGTCTATAAGTCACAAGTCAAACTGGTGACAGCAAAAGCTGTCAACCACATACTCTGCAACTTACAATAGCCTCATGACCCACCGGTCAAAAAATGCTACTGCATATATTTCGTTAGCAGACATAAATTATATGTTGTTGAGAACGCAGTGTCACACAGTGCCTGGAGCAATTTGGGGATAAGAGCCATGCTGAAGGGCACAATAGTGAAATCTCAATGCTGACACAGGGGTGTGAACCAGGAACCTTCTGATCACAGGCCCAGTGCCTTAACCTGTATGTAGCCTGTAAGCCATAATATTTGGGTCAATGGCGTCACCAAGATTATGTTTATTCTGTCTTTTTGTATATCAACCATGAGTCCGGTGGATATAGACATGAACTCATTACACCAAGGTTTGTTGGTTCAAGTCCCACGAGGGCCCTGAATCTCATAGGTGCAGCGAAGCTTCCAGCCTAGGGCTTTGCAGTAACAGGAGCAGGTAAATGTGTGGTGGGTGCTTCTCTAGGGCCAGCTGTGGAGGAGGAGGCCCGGATCGGCTTGACCTTCCCCCCGACCTTCGCCATCGAGGGCGAGGCACTCAGCCTGAAGTGTGACTTCATTTCCTCGCTGCTGGCCTTCCAGCAGGATGTGACCTGGCTGAAAGATGGTGAGCAGTGGGGTTGGGGCTGGGGAAGGCTCATAAAAATTCATAAAGGAAGCACTGCAACGGTGGTTTGCCAGCCAATCAGGTGGTGCTTATTTTATGAATATTAACAATTCTTCCCCTCCATGGTACTCACCAGCCAATCAGGTAGCGCTATCTCTAAGAATATTAGCGGTCCTTCCCCTCAATCCTACTTACTGACTAATCAGGTAGTGCTTCCTCTATGAACATTGACAAGCCTTCCATTGCTACCTTACCTATCAATCAGGTAGAGCTACCTTTATGAATATAAATAAACCTTCCCCTGTCATTATACTGACCAGCCAATCAGGCAACGCTTCCTTTATAAATATTAATGACCCATGCCCTTCCATCCTAATCACAGGCCAATTCAGGTAAGTCTTCCTTTATGAATATTAAAGAGGCTTTCCCTGCAGTCCGACATTCTGGAAGTTTGCAGTAGGGACAGTTGCCACTCTGCTCCGTTTAAATCTCGGGGTCTCTCACCACCCTAACCCTATCCCACAGGAGTCCCGCTGCGTGCGAACAGCAAGGTTGAGCTGCAGACGGCCTTGCGCTCCTCCTGCCTGACCATCAGGTCCATCCACAAAGAGTTGGAGGGCATTTACACTGTGCGGCTGCGTACTTCTGACGGCTTTGAGGAGCACAGCGCATACATCTACGTCAAAGGTGGGGCTGCCACCAGTGCCCTGTCCTCAGTCAGCTCAGCCAATCAGAGATGACATCAGCACAAGTGTCACGTAATGGTTGTATTAGTAACCTTTCAGGGACGGTGCTGAGTGCACGGACATACGGAGCTTTGCACATCTTGTGCAGTTCTATTAACTGCGTTATGCATGTTCTATACATGTATATTTCATACGCTTGGGTTGTAAACATACTTGTTTTCCCACATGCTTGACAACGTTCTCCTTTTCATGGTAAGGATCCCTACCTGGGTTGTCGTCGTGTGTCACAACATATCAATCAATTGCTGACGCGCTCATAAACCTGCCTAAACCAGGTCACGGTTACTACGGGAACGGGGCGTAGCCTTAGATAGATTTAGGTAGCCTAAAGTAGGTCATGCTTGCAACCTGGCAGGCACTCGGTCCTCATTAGTAAATGCTCATTCTCAATACTGTGAGTCAGTGCTGGCCCTATAAGATACCCAGGAACAAAAATGGCTTTGGCTGATCCCAGACATGCGCTGTCACATCCAAACATAGTTCTCTGCCCCCAAGAATTATGTTTTTCTGGAGGTGAGGGCCCTGTAGGAGTCATGGATAGTAGAGCACGGTATTTTATTCAGGGTGTTCTCAGGGCAGGATGCTTCGAAGGCTGGCTCGACACGACACGTTCTGGAGGTCCAGGCGCGGCCCACTTAAGGCTGATCTCCAGAAGCCTCACATGGCAAGGCTCTATGAATGTTTTATGAATGTCTGTCACCCAGCCCTTTCTTGAGGCGTCAAACTTCCTGCATGAGTAAGATATTAATGCCATAATCATGCGAGCTCTGCCTTTCTCTCGTCATATTAGAGGATCCGCCTCAGACTCCTGCCATGGCTTGTAATGAAAGGGCCAGCAGAGGTGGCTGCCTGCAGCTCTCATCTCAGAGTGGGGATGCGGGCCACGGCTCTCTGCGTTGCGCATCCCGGGGCTGATTCGCTGACATGGGTCATGTGGTCGGTGACGCCGCCCCGATGGCGAGTTGAGGGATTAGCCTCTTCTGGCAAAGAGGAACCTTTAAGAAGGCAACTTCCGCATCCCGTTACATATCTCTGAGCCGCTCTTTCCAAATGCCTGGCTGCTAAGCTAACTCCGTAATCCCGGCATTGCCTAGCCTATATACCAGGGGTACCCAACCCATCCATTGATACTGGCATGTCTCCAGGTCGATCGCAGGAGATGATGAATGGGTAATGCTATTGGCCAGCCGACTGATTGCAATCAGCAAAATATATCAAAAATATAGCCCAGGTTGCTTTTTGTTGCCAGTCTGTCCCTGTGCTCTCCCCACAGCACTGTGGTGCAGGAAGTCGGAATATCGCATCAATTGTATTCAAAATAAGTATCTATGCTAATGTGCAACCCTTATCACGAAATTAAAGTTTGATGTACAGTTCTGTACAAAAGTCTTAGGCAGTGAAAGATAGTGTTTGAAGCTGTTTATCAGAGGAGTAAGTAGACATTGGCTCATAAAATCAAACACAGATATCACTGAAACAGGACCGGCCGATCCTATAGGTGACATCGGTGGCCCCATAGGGCGCCGAATTGCCTGCCGGTTTCACTTTGCCTCCAACAGGGTGCGCCAGCGGTGATGCTTGCCTAAGGCGCCAAATCAGCTGGAACCAGTACTGAATTAGAACATGCGCAAATCAACAGAACACAATCAAAACACAACACAAACTTCTTCTGTTCTCCTAAAGGTTTCTGTCGGATGGCTAGATGAACACCGCTTCAGTTCCCCAACCTCTCCTAAGGGGCACCCCAGCCTTTCCATGTATTCATTAAATTACACCACCTAATCAATTAAGTAATTAGCAAAATTAGTTAAATAACTCAAAGAGGTATTCAATAGTCAAACAAGGTGGGGTAGCGGCCTAGTGAAAAAAATGCTGAAATGGTTACTGGAAATACTGGGCTAATTTTAGCAGATGTTTTGAATTGGCTAAGCTATCACACTTTGACAGACATTATATCATAGTTGTACACCAACATGAAGATCATTTAAACATCATTTTCTTTGAATGCCTAAGAGTTTTTCACAGTATGGTTATACCTGCCTTCTCATACATGTTTCTTTGCTTTCTTCTTCTCTCTGTCTCCTACTCGCTCACCCTTAACCCCCCCCCACCCCACCCCCCAGACGGGGTGGCGGCCACGCAGGGGGCCCCAGGCTCGCCCATGAATGTGCAGTGCCACGACGTGAACAAGGACTACATCCTGCTCACCTGGACGCCTCCCAGTGCAGATGGGGCCTGCAAAATCCTGGGTTACTATGTGGAGAAGTGAGTTGAGACGGGCCTGCAGGGGGCGCCCTTCATGTGTCCTGGGTCCTCACTCATTAATCTATGAAAGGCGACATGGTTAGATGCCATAACTGGTGCGCTGTGTACAAGCTGCATGTGACTGACATTCTACTGTCACTACTTTCGAGAGCTTCTTTGCCCTTGGTCAATGTAGCTGCTTTGAGATGCTGGTCTGTCGCTATTACTTAAATCCTCCTGCAAGGTCCCTCACCTACAGTTTGCAGACACAGAAGTGCAACGCAAGCACGAAGTGGTTAGACAGTCATGGGGTCGGGCAGCAGTGGGTCCAAACTCAGCCTGGTGCTGACTTATCTGCCACGATCCAAGTGTTTGCCGACTGGCTGCCTTTTGGGGTCACAACTAGAGAGGGGGGGCTCTGGAGAAAGAAGGTAAACAAGTGAGGATGGAGCCTCTGTCAGCTGCAGCTGGTCAATGCCATTTTCAATCTTCATGGCTGGATGCTTATTAGAGAGATTTTGTTTTAATCTAAAGCTCAACTTCAACCATGCAGAAGGATTAAAATCACGTGCGTTTGCTCAGGCACATACGAGCGAGTGCTCAGGCACGTACAAGCGTGCACAGACATCTTCTGGCATAATTGCCACAGTCCTGGGTGGCTTGACAAAGGGCAGGACCTGGCAGAGAACACGTCCTGTGGAGTCACGTGCTGAGGCTGTAGTCACCTTCCCTGCCGGTCTCCTAGCAACGTGACTTACAGTCATAAATCCCCCCCCACCTCAGTGTGTTTGTCATCTCGCTTGCCGGATGATGAGCATTTTAGTGGCTGTTGCGTTTCCTGTTTGTTTGTATCCAGTCGTCTTGACTAACCGGCCACTTGCAGCAGCTGAAGAACTTAAGTGGTGATTGTTAGGTAAATTACAGCAGACCCCATGACTCTTCCAGCATGTGTGGGAGGACAGCCAAGCTTCCAGCTTGTTCTATCAGATTTACAGTGGTACTCTTCAGCAGTCCTGTCAAACAGGTATTAGGAAGTCTCATAATCACAGTTCAAAGCTCTGCCCACTTCCCCACGTCTGGGTTCATGTCTCCTGTCTTGTCTATCTTACCCCCCCCAAGGTGTGACATTGGCGTTGGGGACTGGGTACGCTGCAACGAAACCCCACAGTGGGTCTGCTGCTACCCCATCAGAGGCCTGCTAGAGAACACCATCTACCAGTTTAGGGTCAGAGCGTTGAACCAGGCTGGAGTGGGCCGCCCCTCCAAGCCCACGGAGCCTGTCCTTACCTCAGACCCAGCTGAGCCCGGCCGCAAGATGGGTAAGACTCACCCCTACCACTGCTTGTAATTGCATAACTGGATGCTGCCCCTTTCAGGGAAACTCCTTTAACTATTGGAAATAAGCTGCTGGTACGGCATACAGCATCTCGCAGATGTCTGCGTTTTAGCTTTCGAATGGCAGGTCACGGGGCCAGCTAGATTCGGACCACAGGGGCGGCTCTAAGGAGTGGCCAGGGGCAGCCATGCCCCCCCCCCCTCACAAATACATGGTCACCACCCCTCACCAAAAAAATCTAAATATGTAGCATCTAATTCTATAAAGCGAAGCTGGCCAACCTGTCAATCAGTCCATCGTGGAGTGCTTTCAACTAAATCACTGGGTGTTGTCTGGCCACCACATTGCACTGACGCCACACTATGTGCTGTTCTTGCCCTCCAGTGTTCAAGGTGTTTGACGGGAAGGAGATGGTCATCACCAAGGACGAGCTAGAAGGTGATCAACTCCATGTCAACTCCCAGTTACAGGTAGTGATGGCCAAATGAATCTTAATGCTGCTTGCTGTGTTTTCTGACCCCAGTAGATGTTGCTCTCTGTTCATAAAAGGGTTAAAAGCATGTCCCAAAACAAACCAAGAGCACCATCTAGTGGGGTGAAAAAATACAGCAAATGGTTCATTAAGCTTCATTTGACCATCGCTAGTTACAAGCTCCTCTGTCGTTACATGATATTTATTTACACTGATATATATTCAGCAGATGCTTTTATCCAAAAAAATTTAAAAACACTTTGCTGATCTGGGGATTCAAACTAGCTCCCTTTCACACATCGGCAGAGCATCTGAACCTGCTAACCCTAACCCTACCACACAGATATCTCAACTTAGATGTTACATCACATGTAACATTTTCTTCACAGCAAAATCTGCCTTGCGTCATAGCAAAGTGTAAATCTGAGCCTGTGTCAGTGTTCATCTTTGTACACAATGCCCCCCCACCCCACCAGGTGAAGTACGGGTTCCGCTCCCACCCACGGATGTGCGTGCCTGTGAGGTGAGGGAGTCCTTTGTGGTGATTGGCTGGACAGAGCCGGAGCCCCGAGGCCGTGAGCCTCTCACCTTCTACGTGGAGCGGGTGAGTAAGGATCATCATGTCACACACCTTAAAAGCCACACTTCATCAGCTGGCCCCTGACTATTCACTTGATCCTGCAGGTGTCACTGCTGTTTGGTACGTTACTTTTATTTGTCTGACACTTACATCCACAATTGCTTACAGAAGAGGGAAGGATTACAATGTATGTCTGCTCTCTGGGATTTGAACCTGCAACCTTTGCGTTGTTATCATACTGCGCTACTTGTTGAGCTACAGAAGCTCCGAGGGGACAAAAAGGGGAAACAAACCTGCTACCATTTCCTGGGCCTCCTGGAGGGTTGACTCAGTCTGAGCCGATCACTCCAGCACACTACTGCGGAACCTCTTATTTTAATGCTCTCTGCCCATCATATTACTGCCCCCTGCTGGTTTCATAATTGTCTGCGTCATCACTTTAAAGGACATGTGAGCTCAAAGTGTTTTGTTTTTTGGTTTGGAAAAATGTGTCAGCGTTTGCAGTTGAAAGAACAAGCTCTACTACCATAAAGAAACCTGACATTTTGCCATATTTGCAGCCCTGTTAGTATCTCTCTGCTTCTGAAGTCTCAGAAGCGTCTCCTCTTTTCCGGCCTTTCTGGCTGGTTCTATACTCCAACATGCAAATGTGTGTGATCTTTAGCCACCTGACACAGCATCCGCTCCCTGTGCCAGATGTTTATGTAACTGCAGCTAAAGATACAACTCGTTTACTGCTGTAGACGTCTTGCCAATTTTTTTAATCATTAAATGAGACTGTGCATAATATCTCCAGACTGGAGGTAGAGCCAATGGCAGCGTTTTTGCGGCGTGAGTGAAATGTTACAGGAAGAAGCCGGCGGGACCGGTAGCCGCAGACGCAGGGAAGAGAGCCACGTCTCAGAGTGGAAATCTCCCCCTGTTTTGCACATAGTGTCACTTCTTAAGAAAAATCCCGCCGCTCAGCCTTGAAGACGGGTCATGTAAGGTGACAGCGCCAGGAGAAGTTATGTCATCGGCCACCTCACACTGCGAGAGCTCTTTGCCATGTCAGTCGTATCGCCGAGCCTAGTGCTTTCAAAAAAGACAGGCTGGATCGCAGGGAGCTGCCATGGGGATTTTTATTCTGCTTGGAAATGTGGCTCCACTCCGTCAGGAAGCGTCTGAGCGTGGCCGGGCTCTCCGGCTCTGTGGGCCGTCTTTCAGCACCGCTGGCCCGCGCTCCGTACCCCCCGCCTGCAGTGACACCTACCGCCATCTATCCGAAACGGCAGCGGCTTTTGTACGAGGGGGAGGAATAGAAACCTGAATAGCGAAATATGCGTGGGGGAAAATGTAAGGGAGGTGGTGTAGAAGGCCATTGAAGAAGCAGGAAAAGTGAGCCTCTGCATCTGTGTCCTCAGTCAGTGGCGGGGCACGACAGCTGGCACCTGGCCAGCCTGGGCCAGACAGTGGCCTCGCCTCGTTTTGCCGTCTTCGACCTACAGAAGGACAAGTCCTACAGCTTCCGCGTGCGGTCCATCAACAAGTATGGGGTGAGCGACCCCTCTCCACCCAGCGAGCTCATTTCACTGGGGCAGCCAGTAGGTGAGCATGACCTGTCTCTTTCCCTCTGACTGGGGATCAGGGGCACAGACCTCAACTCCTTTCCTAAAAGGAAACCA
>JAABNX020000015.1:286458-309384 GCA_015163995.2 Mormyrus lacerda | reverse complement strand
AGCTCAGAGTTGTTAAAATCTTATCTAGCTCTGATTTAAAGGAACCCAAGGATTCAGCTTGCACTCCGTTATCAGGAAGACTATTCCATACTCTACACGCTGCGTAAAGAAGTGCTTCCTTAACTCTAGTTTAAACAAGCAATCGACTTGCTGCAGTCTTGATTGAGCAGCATCCGAGCCACGCTTCTCCATTGTCCGGCTCACCCTCCAGGTCCACCATCACGTTCCTGAACCCCTCCGAGGAAGACCTGGGCCTTTATACCGTAGTGAAAGGCGAAGAGCAGGACGTCTCCTCCAGCTACAACTTTACCGCGGAAGGTAGGGCTCCGTTGTGGAGAATAATGCTTCATTGCTGAGCGTAAATCTCTGTAATTGATGGCAAGGCTCCATTGTCGAGGTTAATTCTTCATTGCTGAGCGTAGGGCTGCTGTTGAGAGTGAGTCTCTGTTGTAAGTCTCCTTTGTTGATAGCTAAGCCTCTTTTTTAAGCGTAAGTTTCTGTTGCTGACGGCTAATCTCTGTCGCTGAAAAGCACCGCTGCAGACCAACTGCACTTCCTGGCTTTTCACATCTGAGCTCAAAAATCATATTAAACCTTCATAAAACAGCCCAGTCTGGCTCAAGGCCCATGGGATTGTGAGCACACGACCATGTGTTTGTTCACCTCTTGTGGTGCCTTACTGCATTAAACTGCATTATGTGAACATCTATCTCTATATGCATTCATGCATAATGCATCGGTCTATATGACTGATGGATAACATCCACACATCCATTTTCTGTGACTGCTTGTCCTGTTCGGGGTCATGGGGGGTCTATAGCCCATCCCTGAAGCTATATGGGCACAAGGGAGGGAAATTTTGAAAAAAATCTTCGTCATAGTTATCGTCAACGATCTTTATTTTTAGACTAAAACGAGACGATAACTAAATTAAAATGATTTCGTGACTATGACGACTATGACGAAGTGTATTGACAATTTCGTAAATAAAAACGAGACGAAAATGTTTGCCAGAGACGAGATCCAGTCAGAACTAATGTAGGTCGGTTAGAAAAAAAGAAGGTTCGGGAGATCATAATGTCTAAGTATGTAGTGTGATATATGTAGCCTATTAGTTGTCTCAACATCTACTAAATAAAGGTAGGGCTGCATTTCAAAATAAGAGAAAATAAATAAAATGTGAAAATTGTGCATGTTTAAACAAAGTGCTTAACTTAAGCCGTAAAACCCTAATACAGTCGTGTCTATGTCATATATTTTAGTGTTCATGGATTTAAGTAATGGTTTTCTATAGTCCCACACCGGTAATAAAATGTAAGTCTCGTTTAATATAAATACATACGAACTTATCACTTTAGTCGCTGTTAGAGTAGGATATAGACGGTCTTATTATTTAGAAAAGATATAAAACGTGACGTGTTTTTCTCATATTCGTTTTATATTTGTCAGAATAACGACGCAAACGGAATGACGAGCCGTTTCAGGCGGAATCAGCGCTTTTTACTTTTTATTTAAAATAAAACGCGGGGTTGCCAACTTCGGCCAGCTGGCTGGAATGAGATTTTCAGTTCGAGATGTCTGCAGACGAATGTTACAGTTCTTACCTTGTAAATAGTTTGCTTCTGTATTTCACCGTGTAAATACACTTTGGACTTAACTCATTTTACGTTTTGAATGGTATAATATAGATTTGGCGTATGATTTCCTACGTGTGTCTTAAAGCGTGAGTGTCATGCCAGATGCTTGAGATTTGGCAACCCTGAACACATACATTTTTTGTTGATTTATATAGCAAATAACATTACTTTATACATGACTAAATTATGACTGAAACTAAAATTTAGTCAAATGGCTATGACTAAAACTAAATAAAAATTTGCTGTCAAAATTAACACTGAAGGGAGCTACACTGGTTGAGGCATCAACCCATCACAGGGCACACTCACACATCAGTCACACACATATGCACACCTATGGGCAATTTAGTAACACCAATTAACCTCATCATGTTTTTTGGACTGTGGGAGGAAACTGGAGTAGCCAGTGGAAACCCCACTATGACACAGGGAGTTCCGGTTCCCTGACTTATGAGGCAACAGCGTTAACCACTGCACCACCGTGCCGCCCCCTGATCGATGACATGTATACCGGTTTTTGTTTTCCCCTCAGATCTGGAGAAGATGCAGGAACTCAGCTGGCAAGTCAGAAATCCACGTAAGTGTTTGTGACGCAAAACTGCGGCCCGTAAATTGGGCAAAAATGAGTAACATTGTTTCTCTGCACCATAAACGGCGCCACACCCCATAATTTAATTCCAAAGAAAACTGTGCTGGTTTTGAAGAGCCTGACAGGAGCTGGCTCACAGTGATTTTAAAATATGACCCGATATATTATACATGACGGCCTGCCAAACTTGATCTCCAATTGTTACGGCCCTAGGAAGAGCTTTGCTCAGCTGTCTTAACGGGAAAGGTTGCGTCTCCAAATTCAGGCCGTCACCATCAGAAACATAACACGCTTCAGTCTGGCTGTTATTTACTCAACCACTAGCTAGTTTTCCTCTCCAGTGCCACATCCAGAGGCCCCATTCTGATTGAAAATAATGCTTCCCTGTGGCATCTGTGCATTATTGAGAAATGTTAGAATCAAGATAGCAAGACAATCTATAGGCACAGCTGGAAATTTTGGGCCCTCTGACAAAATGTCACCTTAGACCCTCTTGATACCTTTTGCCAAGTGAGGGGGAGAGTCCCTCCAAGTAGATTTATCTTTTCCCTCCATAGCCCCTGACTGTAGGAGCGAGTTTGGGCCCTTAGGGGTAATCTTGGGTCGCTGCAGCGGCCATCTTGTAGATGGTTGTCCTAGACATGGTCACAGTCAAGTCTGGATTAAGAGTAATAGATGCCCCCGAGTGACAACACACGTAACGTCATGTCGGGAGGAAACAGAGCTGAATGGTAGGTCATGAAGTTCAGAGATGCATCCAGCACAGGGAAAATGTTACATAGGATTTTCAGTAAGTGCCATACTAATAGAACAACGTATAATCATATTAAATATTCTAGGTGTGAAATTGCATCAATTTCTTAGAGGACATTTTGCGAATGGGACGAGGACTTGGTGTGCGTGTCTCCCCAACAAGGTGCCCAAATGCCCACAGACTTTCAGTGTTCAGACATGAGCTATTCATGAATGCGAATGCCGGTCTTGTTGAGAAAAACGAGAAAGTCCAGCATGGGGGGAGAGCGGGAATCAGCATGGGAGGAGTCATGTGTGACGTGCGCTGTTCGCCGCAGTGATCGCTCTGAAGACGCCCTGGACGGTGGACGTGTCGGAGCAGGGCTCCATCCGGCTGTGGCTGCAGACGGAGCCGCTCAGCGAGGCGGCACAGCTGCACCTCATCCTGAACGATCGGGAGATCACCAGCACCCCGGTGAGGGGTCTCTGCCTGCATTTTATTTGCAAGTTCATTGCTCTGTTTTGCACCTCAATATAACCTGCGGCATATTCTCCATAAGACATCAGTGCCGCCTGAGATTTTGGGCCTCATGAGAGCATATTGAGCCCCAAACCAATCCAAATATGTTCCAAAATTTTCATGGCCCCTATCACTCAGTGGCCCTTGGAATTTTCCTAACACCCCCTCCCCCCCTTACGGCACTCCTCACCTAAGACATCCCCTAAGGAATGTGAATTGTGAGATACAGCATTCCTGGGTAATGGAATCGCAATACATCTTAAC
This sequence comes from Mormyrus lacerda, assembly GCA_015163995.2. Classification (NCBI taxonomy): domain Eukaryota; kingdom Metazoa; phylum Chordata; class Actinopteri; order Osteoglossiformes; family Mormyridae; genus Mormyrus; species Mormyrus lacerda. Next base: position 305,642 of record JAABNX020000015.1, on the reverse strand, counting down.
ATTAAAACATGGGTCAGCCACTGACATCACATGGTTACGTAACTGAGGCTCCACACCATCTCCATCTTTCTCCTCACCGGACCCAGGAGCGTAAGATTAACTTCCACAAAGCTCGCGGAATTTTGGAGGTTCTGATCGACCAGCTGTGCCCAGACGACGAGGGCTCTTACACTGCTCAGCTTCAAGACGGCCGCGCAAAGAACCAGTTCACCCTGGTCCTGGTAGATGAAAGTAAGGCCTGATCTATACTGAACCTGCTGTAATTATCCATTTGGCAGTGGGAAGCCATCATCATTAGACGGAAATACCAAAACGCGGCTCTTAGCATTCATTGCATGTGTGTTATGAATATGGACAAAAAAGGTCCTGTTCCCGCAGGCCATACTGTATGTTGTTTCCACAAATGTCCCTGTTAGATACTAATTAGGCTCATGAGTTCACTGCAAAATGAAGTTTCACTTTGAGTAAGTAGGTCGAAGTCAAATTTAAAAAAAAACACTCCCACAAACTGTTCCACATAGATGCAAATTCATTTTTTAGATTCATTAACACATTAATTAGCTTAATTGAGCCTCTTCAAATGAGCTGTCAGTACTGAAAGTGTGCCAGAGTGAGAGGTGGTCGGAGATCCAGAAGATCATCACACCAATGTTTGGTTGTGTATGTTCTGCTTCTGTCTGGTTGGCGGCAAGCTAAACTCGCCGTCCTGTCGTTGGCAGAGTTCCGTCAGACTCTGGCCCAGTCCGATGCCAATAGGAAGGACTGGAAGAGAAAGTCAGGTGAGTGACCCGGGGGTCGCCGCCTCCGACTCCATCCACCCAGAGGCTCACTGGCCTTAACTAAACAAGACCAGGGTCTAAAAGCAAATGAACCACCACGCATCATATCCCAGCGCAAGCATAACATGCAGCCTCAGCTCATAGAGAGATAAGGGTTACGGGGTAAGGAACTGCCCCCCGAGAGCCGAAAGAAAAGCCGGAGCCTGGTTAGATTCGTATTGACTTCCAGAAGCCAGGGGAATGTAAGTCTTTGATGGATCACGGTCTGCCCTTCCAGGACCTCACTTCCTGGAGTTTCTGTCCTGGCAGGTGACAAAGGACTGTGAGCTAATATTCAGATGTCAGGTACGTAATGTTACCTCTGCGTTACTGTATTTTCCGAGCCTTTTGTGCACATTGTTTTGTATGGATGATGATCCATCGGGTCTGAACTCTGTGTAGAAGCACCTAGCATGACTCTGCATTTTCTCAAACACATCAGCGAGCGGCACGCGTTTTCTATGTGCGTGTGCGTGTGTGTGTGTGTCTGTCTGTGTGTGCACCCTGGCAGGTGACCAACGTGAACCAGGACACCTGCCTGAAATGGTTCAAAGATGGGGGGGAGATCAGCAATACCACTTATGACCTGAAGACCGGGGTCAGCACGTACACTGTGCCACAGGTAATCAGAGCTACACCAGACCCTGGCTGAGGGGGGGGTGGTCATTTGGAAAGTGTTTGTGGAGGCACATTAACATAGACAGAGGTCACTGGGCTGTATGAGTTGTCGGAGGGGTTGCTGGCAGTGATAAAAGTCATTGACCAGTTGGATGGAGGGGGGAATTTAAAATTATCTTAAACTAGATCCAGCCTGGGTTAGCCCATGTATTATGGTGCTCTGCTTACCAATCACACATCAAGCTGATTATGATCCAGTGTAAAGTTTTGTCAATTTCATGGCGAAAGGATGACAACATCCTGTACTGGATGGGTTTAGGGTTTAGGCGTAATGCAGTTGGAAGCTGCCCGTTGGGTGTGTTGAATGTTTGAATGTTCCTGGTGACTTCTGTTTTTTTGGGAAAACCCTTCCCGAATTTATACTACACCGACCACACATGTGGGTTAATGAAAGGGTTCAGAGGGTTAAACTGTTTAAAACCTGAACCCACAGCTCCTGTAAGATGAGAGAAAACCAGCGGTGATTTGAGACCATGAGAATCATTGACATACCTGCATGGTTCAGAATGAAGAGTCAGACTCAGGGGCACCGTAAAGGGGGTGGGGGGGGGGCTTGCACATTAGGACTGTTTGTCACATAATTGAATTGGGGCCCAATATGATATTCTGTCATTGGGCCCTAGGGGAACCCCTAGGTAGGATGTGTCACACAGCAGGGAGCAGTTTAGCACTTGTGGTTAAGGAGAAGACTCTCCTACTGTATTGCTGAGTCATTTATTAAGCTTTAAGCCTGCTGATAGTAACCCTGTCTCTGTAGGTCACAAGGAAGGAAATGGGGGTGTACAGGGCAGTGGTGTCTGATGGCAGAGGGGAGGACATCAGCACGCTGGAGCTGCTGGATGAAGGTGGGTCAGCTAGGACACCTCCCTGGGCCACCGTGAGCTGGAGACTCTGCCCAGCGACCCCCGAGTGTCCCCGCTGTCCAGATGGTCACTCTGTCCTGTCCTTTCCTCGGCAGAGTTCGAGAAGCTCCAGCAGAGACTCAGCAAACAGTGCGGTACGTTTTCGCCAAGGTCCGCCTGAGCCGTGAAGTCCTGCCTGCCTGCCTTTCCACACGCATCAAGCTCACATGTTCCCGATCTTTGACGTTTTCATTTTTTACCCCAAAAAAGTAACACATAACCTGAAGATTTTTCTTTCCAGCACAACTGAAACTTCAGTCAGTTTGAGTGAGATTTACACGCAGCCTTAGCTGCCAGTACAGTAACTCAGGTCACGGACCAATTTTCATACACGGATACAGTTCGTTTTGGTGTTTTACCGCAGAAATATCGGACTGTGACAGATTCTATCCCTTGCAGTCACCAACATTCCAGCAAAGCCCACCAATAAAACCATATTTGATGCCTTCAGTGCCAGTAGATTCTTGCCTCTCCTCACTCAGCTCTGTCTGCTGGCCCCCTGGAGATTCAATGCACCTCTGCGGGCTTGAAGATCTTCTGCTCTCTGAAGTACTACCTGGGATACCTGAAAGCCAGCTGGTTCCACAGGTGAGTTTCCCTCCATGCCCCGTCCTGCCCGCTTTAGCTCTCGCTCATACACAAGCTGATCTGATCCCAGGACACTACGGCAGGCCCACACGACCCCTTGCCAAAATGTCCCGGGCTTTGTCATCAGCGGTTGCCGCTTCTTCACTCTGCCTTTGCGTTAGGGAGAAGCGGATCGACCAGGACCAGAGAGCCCTGCCTGGCAGCAGCATGCAGAAGCTGTGGGTGGAGATTCTCGGCCCCACGGAGAGCGACAAGGGCAAATACTGCCTGCAGATGTTCGATGGGGCTGAGACTCATACGCGTACACTGGACCTATCTGGCCAAGGTACACGCTGTCCAGCAGGGGGCGACATACGGAAGCCGAACAAGTGTAGGACATGGGTGGGGGGGTGCTTATACCCTTACACAAGTTGTATCTGACATCAATGATGATGTGTGGAGTTTGAATTGCATCAGAGGTCTTTGGCGGGGGAGCTGACCATAATGTGCAAGAAGTGGGAATAACAGCCAATATGTACTGTAGACCAAAGAGGATGGGGGGGTGTGACAGTAATAGTTGTCGACCAGGCTGAGTCTTGCTGAAGTGGGATTAAAAAGCGATAAATTGAGCCGAGTGCGGTGTGAGGATCCACCACAACAAATTGTGCTGGCTCAGTTGGGCAATTCAAGTCCAGAGACTAAAAGTCCAGACCTGGGTTTTGTTTCAACCAATCAGTTCAGCATAAGGAGTCACAGTCACAGAGTGCTCAACTGGTTGGTTGAAACAAAATCCTGGTCTGGACTTTTACGCTCTAGATCTGAATCACCTAACTCTGCTCATGGGGAACATGCACGCTATGACAGATGGCCAGTCCAGGCCAGAATCCCCCTCAAATTGGTAACTATGTGTAGCCAATACTGCTATTTTATATTACCTGGGTGTCTGAACCTATGTGTAGATATGTTAGAGCCATAGGTCCTCGTGTCCCATCGCCTGCCATCTACCCAGGGCTCTGTTTAATGAGCCCTAAGGCCCTTTCTGTCCTCTTCCCGCAGCTTTTGAAGATGCCATGTTGGAGTACCAGAGGCTGAAGTACGTAGCAGTTTAGCTGCCCGACCGGAGACACCGCTGCCAGCAGACTTGCATGGGGGCTCTGTGACATTAACTGCCATTAATGCCGCGCCAGCCCGGTATTACACCTTAATAATGTCACTGTGCTCTCTAACACTGTGTAATAGGCATCCACGCAGCTGATAAATCACTGCAATGTCACAAAATAACCTCTGCCTAATTAATTAAGGGGAGGTGTGTTTAAAAAAAAGCAATTCATAATGTCCCCGAAAATTTGAATCCAGAGACGAGTGGGCAGAGAGGAATTCACGGAAAATCTGGTAGCTAATTAAAATGTGACATTAATAAATGATTAAACGCATGTGATGCTAAGAAAGCCAGCACAGGTTCCCCCTAAATGTTATCCGTTAAATTGCACTTTAATTGCTTTTTTGTGCTCTGTTTGGCCCTTCATACTCTGACTAACATAATGACTAATAACTTTTTTATTATATAAGTATGGGAGGTATTTTCTGCAAAAAATAAAATGAAAATCATAAAAAGAAAGTACAATCTCCACTTTGCCATTTAGTTTCCAAAGTTTGTGCACAAAAATCCTGCAAAAATTTAAATGAAATAGCACCGTTTGCATTTTAATTTTCCACTCATTTATGAGTCAAATGTGAAAAATTAAAAAATAAAATTAAAAACCTTTTTGTCTTTTCATTTTCCAATTTGTCTTTTCACTGTCATTGACTTTTCCGCGAAATAAGTCGCTATGAATAAGAAGCTAAACGAACAGAAAGCTGCAGATAAGTAGCTAACTTAAGCCGCGTGTGACTTTGCCATTAGTTTGGGGCGACAAGGTTGACCATGGCCAAGAAACACATAGACAACGGAATCCGCAAACGCACTGAGAAATCGCAGCAGTGATCCGTAGCTCCGCCCACCGCCCCGCTCAGATTAACATATATTTGCATGCAATGAACTTGAAAATGAAAAGGCAAAGTAGGAAAAGGTTTTTAATTTTATTTTTTAATTTTTCACATCTGACTGATACATGAGTGGCACATTAAAATGCAAATGGTGCTATTTCAATTTTATTTAAATTTTTGCACACAGACTTTAGAAACTAATTGGCAAACTGGACTGTATTTTCTTTTTTTAATTTATTTTTTGCAGAAAATACCTCCCATATATAAGTGGTTACACCTTCGTATAATATTTGATATTTTGTATCTTGCCTTCTCTCCCCGTCTATGTCTTCATCCTATAGGCAGGTGGCCATTGCAGAAAAGAGTAAGTAGAGCTCATGTCATCCAGAAACCTGCCTGCATCCCTCAGCCACTCTTGTTTCTCATTTTCTGGTTTAGAAATTCCTTCCTGTTCCTATTGTTGTCTCATTCTGTTCTTCCTGTTCCTATTCTTATGTCCTTATACTGTAAAATCCACTTATAACAGACTTCAAGGGATCTGGCCAAACAGTCCATTATATCCACAGTCCGTTATATCCAGTTACTATATGCCCAGAACACAGCTACAGGACACCATTTACTCATGCCACACCCTAGCAGACACACTTGTGGTATAGATTATTATATTGTACATGTAGTAATCTAACTTTACCTGAGCAGATGCGTGACTATTAACCAGCAGACCTCGTTCATTATAGACGACATTCCGTTATAAATGAGTCCACTATAATGAGATGTCTCTGTACTTTTCACTTTCATCCCCCTTACATTTGAAATGAATCTTGTGCACAATCTGTCCTTAAAATTCCCTGTTATTATGTGATTGTAAAACCTCTTTTCCAGACCGTGCCAGAGTGACAAAAGGCCTTCCCGATGTGGTGGCCATCATGGAACATAAGGTCGGTCTCTCTCTTATCAATTAAAGGGACAACATAAAGAGTTAAAATCATCCCCAAGTTTTTCACGCCGTATAAGAGGAAAATTACGTTTGTGTGCATGTGCTTAATGTCACCTATTTGATAAATGCAGGAAACTATGGCAGTTACACTTTACTTGAAGTTATTATCTACAGTATAATGCATTATAAATATCTTCCTAATCATTATAGATATCTTCATGATGCATTATAATGGTCGGTATAAGAATTAATAAAGCATTACAGCAACTTCTATGGACAGTCATAAAGCATTATAGTTTATTTATGGTTTATTTGACATGGACAGTGCACATTAATAAACATAAAATGTAAATGTGCCAGAATTAGCCAAATTGGCTATTTTACATCTGTTGTCCACGGACCGATGGTAACAGGTCAAATACATAATAAATGAAACAAGATAGCTTACAGTGCTGATTATAATACTTCATAAGCTCCAGTGAAGCTCTCATTTGTAATGCACTATAGATACCTTCATAATGCATTATCATGGTCAGTATAAGAATTATGAATGTATTGTGCTGCATTATGAGGGTATTTATAGTTCATTATACATAAGAGATACATAAAGCATTCATAATGTATAATAATCATGGCTTTAATGTGTTATGCCTATTCAGAAACATTTGAGCCATGTATATAATGCTTTATTAATGCATTATAATGAAATCTGAATGTGTTCATAGATCCCTATAAATATGGTATTCATAAGAAAAGCTACCACTATGGTATTAATGGTAATTATTGTGGGAATTAAAAATATTATATTTATAGTTAATTTTGAGAATGCCTTTGCAGGTACTTCACGCTCTACGACTGAGTGGTAGTGGTGAGATCAGTCAAAAGTGTGTTTTATCTCCATTGTCCGATACGAGTCCATGCTGCCTCCCCACTCCTGCCCCTACCCTGCCTGCAGACTTTGTGCTTGACCTGCTTTGTGGAGGGTGACCCAGCCCCTGAGATGTTCTGGCTGAAGAACGACCGGGAGCTCTTCTCGGCTGGACAGTACAACATCTCCAGCGACCACCAGTGTACCACCCTCACCATCAACAAGGTCAACATGGAGGACTCCGGCCTCTACAGCATCTTCGCCCGCAACAAGCATGGCTCACAGACGGTGAACGTGACAGTCAGCGTGTACAAGCGCGGGGAGAAGCCGCGGGCCGGCGCCGTGGAGATGTAGAAACAGAAAGATTGTTTGCATGGTGTGCGTCAAGCTAACAGTTTAGATAAAAGACAATGTGGTTTTGTATGATTTAGTTAAGAAAGCAGGCTGTCACTGTGTAACCCCACTAGGAAAATTCATATCAATGTTCCTGATATAGATTCAGGGGGGAAGATTTTACACTATCCAATTAATCACATTTGATCAAAGCAGTTCATATGGTGGGGGTGACATGGTGGTTAGCACTGTTGCCTCAAACCACTGGGACCTGCGTTCAAGTCTCCAGCTTGGTTCCATGTTTCTGGAGCTTGCAGGTTCTCCCTACGTCATCATGGGGGTGTCCTCCAGCACGCCAGCCCCCCCGGCAAAAAAAACATGCTGAGGTTCATTGGAGTTGCTAAATTGCCCATATGTATAAATGGTATGTGAGAGTGTGCTCTGCGATGGGTTGGTACCCCATCCTGGGATGTTCTCTGCTTCACACCCATAACCTGGAGGATAGGCTCCAGACCCCCTGCAACCCTGAATAGGACAACCAGTTGCATAAAATGGATGGATGGATGCATAGTTTATATAGAGAGTAACTAACACCATTTATGGCCTCGAAGTAGCTGCTTAAGAAATGACACAATGTTTCACCTAAAGAATGGCACACTCTAGGCCAAAGACCATGAGGGCATTGTCAGGGCATCTGCCACATCCCAGCTTAACACCCTTCCTGCTTTCCACAGAAGTTGGTTTATGATGACATCATCACTGACTAACATGAATTGAATGATACTGAGTGCATACAAAATGGGTGACAAGTCTCTGTTGTTTATATTTACAAACACTCTCAGTCCTCTACTGAGATACCATGAGTGTCTCTGCGTTTCCCCCGTTTGGCTTCTCATCTCTGCTGTGCGCTTTTCAGATCAAATAGGCACCATGAAGAAGGAAAGTGAGCATTAATAAGCCCAATTTTATGAGCATTACTAAGCCCAATTTTTATGATTGGCACTTGATTTCATTCTGTACCCATAAATCCTCTGTGCTGTTTGAGTGAAGACACAGAAAATCGTGCTTGTGTTGCAAATAAACTTACAGCTTCTTTCAAACTCCCCCATCTGACTCTGTTACTCCTCCATGAGAATTTGGCTCAACATTATATTTCTGTTATGCAAACTCTGGGCAGTTCATTCTGTACGTCTGCAAAGCAAACAGAGACACGTCCACTAAGTCATTCACCCGGGGCAAGCGGAGACAGATTCACCTTTGATGTCAGTTTTTCCACCAGGGAAATGGAGGGAACATTTTCACATAAAGTAACATTTAACATCAAAACCTGCTACGTACAGCAGAAATTTTACACGGATAAACAAAACAGACTGAAATGAATTTGCCCAGCCGGGGCCTCCAGTGACAGCTGAACCTCGGTGAGGTAGCAACAATTTCCCCTAGAGCGCAGAAAACCACATAAGCCACCAATGGATCTAATTAGGAGCACAAGTTAATCACCCTCATTCTCTCATCTCGCCGGTACTAATACTATGGCTGAGACTGCAGTGACCACCTCAGAAAGGATGTCTGGGAATTGACATGGAAAGGTGGTGACAGTGGTGGAGGATAATTACTCTCTGGCAGTGTTTCCCAATCTGGTCCTTGGGGACCCCATACAGTCCATGTTTTGCTCCTTCCCAGCTCCCAGTATGTGGACTGTCTGCCAGGGAGCTTCGAGGGAGAAAAAACATGGACCGGCAGTGGGACCCCGAGTACTGGATTGCGAAACACTGTTCTATGGAAACACCAATGACGGTAGGAACTTGTTCTGCGCTTTACTGTGAGCCTCTGCTTAGCCGTGATCAGGCAGCAACATGCAGATCACCATGGACAGACGGCTCACCCTAGCAGCGCTGATGTAAGCGATCTCCAGGCTGTTCAAACAGCTCTGAGACCTTGGGATCCGCCCAGGGGTGGGGGTGGGGGCTGAGCTTTGGACAAACGCTGTTATAAAAACTCGAGAGGGACTGAGGGCCCACCACACGTCAGCGTTGAGCTTCCACGCCACCCTTGCTTCGTGTCAGACATCTCTGCAGTCTAGCCACCATGGCCTTCACAGGAACGTGGCAGGTGTACGCCCAGGAGAACTACGAGGAGTTTCTCAGGGCCATCTGTGAGTACCTTTAAGTCGTGTCGTGATTAATAACCCTACAAGATGTGGACCAGCACTGTCATCTTAAGGTCACCATATACTTAAGATAAAATTTCCCAGAATCTACGTCATTTTAGTGATTTGACATTGCGTGCGCCGTAATCATCATCTCGATGCACCGTTTGTGCGGGGTCCCCGAGATCAACTTAGCTCTTTCTGATCCCACCCGCTGTCCAGGATTGGCTGACATACATGTGATACTGCAGGGTTGGTCAGCAAGCCCTAATTGTGCAGTTACTTTGCACTGCACCACACTATAAATAGTGTAAATGAATATGTACATTCTCGCGTTTCTGTTAATTAGTAGTAAATGCTGTAACCGCATAATGTTTGCTGTGGAATGCATGCTTTTCGTGAGTGTTTAAACTATGACTGTGGTTTAAATTCTTAACTTCCCTTAGCTGTTAATAAAGAGAGTGACATCCATTTGAAATGAGCTCTCATCCTCATCTCTTTTATTAAAATGAGACGCACTTGCCACAGTATGTTTATTTGTGCTCTGCATGTGAATCTGCTGCATCAAAAACGTTCTGCGCCCCTAGAGTTCTGACGTGACGTTAGCAGAGTGGTTTTAAGCATGTGACAGACTGCTGTGGCCAATGTCTGCCGGAACATCATTTGAAGTTTATGGTTACCTTTAGGGTTATACTGGGTTCAAAGTAACAGGATCAGTGGGAAGGAGGCAGCATACACTGGGTTTAAGGAACTGGTTCCATCAAATAGCAATTCTAATAAAAAGGTAACAAAAGAAGCCAGGTTTGGAGGGTTTATTTTTTTGGTGTACCTTTCCTTTCAGAAATGAGGAATACAGCTATAACTGTTTGATAACAGATCCTAACGGTAAATTAAGAACAGTATCAGCTCTTCTCAAACATCCTAAATGTTCCTTCTCCAAGTCAATAGGAGAAATGAAGCTGGTGAGAAAATTGTGCGAGTATTTTGAGACCATTGTGAGAGCATTGCGAGAGTATTTTGCGAGTTGTGAGAGCATTGTGAGAGCATTGCGAGAGTATTGTCATCCTTACTCATAATCTTGACTTGACTATCCATGACGGGTGTTAAAAGCCTTATTCCTGCCACTGCCAAGAACAAACCCTGCAGGAAGCCCATATGGAAGGTGAAATAAAGCCTTCAGAGATTTCAGAGCAAGAATGTGTGCAATAGAGTATGAGATCCATCACCATTGCTTGACTGCACAGGTAAATATTTTACACCCCAGCTTCTGCGATACAGCAGCAATAAACCTTTTTAAGCTTAAAGGGGGTGTCAGTTTAATGATTGCTTTTATTTCAAGCAACAAATTAGTTCTTACTATTAGCTGTCAAGATGCTTTTAGTAAAAAGCTCCTTCTGGAGATCTGAGATGTCAAGAAGGAAACGCCTTTTAATGTCCAAGGACAGGCCAGAACTTTATAAATAACGAGGGAGCACCAAAGAGCACTGGCAGGTGTGTCTGAGACAGCATAGACCCTTCTCTTCCATGTGTGTCTAGTTATGGAGTGATTTAAAGTGTGTAAACACTTCATTGTACAAGTGTCTCTCATCTATTACCCATCGATTAATTTTTTTATTTTTTGTTTTATTTTTGTTCTGAGTGTGGCTAATCGAACTAAATTCCCAGTATACTAAGGAGTGGTGTGTCTCCCATTGAAAGGAAGGTGGAGTAGTCAAAACCGAAATACCTTGTAGAAATGGAATTTTAAAGTGCTTTTTCTCTGGTGAGGATTCACTGAATGATCTCATTATAGATGCAGGAGACAATGAAGTCTGACGGTATTCTGAGTGTTAGTTAGTCTCCCCAATAGCTTGTCACAAGTTGAAGGTGACAAGAAGCATGAGAAATATTCGAGATACTTCCCAATGTAATGAGAAGTCACCATGAGATTCACTCTGGTGAGGATGAAACACAGAACCTGTGACTTGGGAACAAAGCATGGTAAAACAGGATCTAGAGGACGCAGGGGAGACATACAAATAATGGCTGTTTCAGGGAGGAGAGGGAAATAAAAAATAAAGTAAAGAGTTTGCATCCAGGGATAACAGCAGGAGGTAGGTCAGGTACTGGGGTCTGGCCAGATTTATTGGGTGAGTAGGAAGACAGCATCAATTTGCAAACATACATTAGGGCTGAATAAACACAGACGAATACAGTCACCCGACTACCCCCATTCTCTCAAGCTGCTCGAACCTCAGACTTCTAACATTGCCACGTTTGCTTCAGCGCTACCCGAAGATGTGATCAAGATGGCCAAAGACGTCAAGCCAGTGACAGAGATTCAGCAGAACGGCAATGACTTCGTGGTCACGTCCAAGACCCCTCGCCAATCTGTCACTAACTCCTTCACCATCGGGAAGGAGACTGAGATAACCACCCTGGATGGCAAGAAGCTCAAGGTTCTTCTTCTAACAAACATTTACATTTAGAGCATTTGGCAGACGCCCTTAGCCAGAGCGACTTACATCTCAGGGAATCGGTTGGTTAAACCCTGCAGACCTGTTACTTTAGTGCTTGATATTCCATGTAGGCATTCAGTGACTTATTTGCTAATTATACTTCGCAAAACTGGCAGTGCTCAATTAAGTGAGAACTAAATTACTGCCATTTCGCCTAAACGATTCATTAATTACAATTTTGCATAAAAACTAAAGTGAGCATCATTAACATGTACAGCACGCTCTTCATTTCAGAAACCAGGAAGTGATGGAAGAACGGAGACTTTGTAAGCCACTGTGGATAGAGTTACTGTGTGCTGTCATTTAACTAATTTCCCATTGGTTGGTTTCAGGGGTGTTCCTTGCTAAATGAAAAGATCAGTCAAATTTACTCGGGGCTTGACTTTTGTTTTTGTGGTTTTGTGGTTACTAATGGATAAACTATGCAGTGTTTGACAAATGAAACAAAAGCTCTGGCATGTACAGTAGCAGTCACACACCCACCTATAGAAAAGTTTATTATTATTAAAAGTACTATTCTCTACATTTTAGAGTAATTATAAAGACATCAAAATGACAAAATACCATATATTGATTATGGCATGGCCAAAAAAGTATTAACAAAAAAAAGTCTTTTGTTGGGGGGGCAGCTGTGCGATTTGGGACTCAGAAGGTTGTCAGTTCAAATCCTGTGGTCAGCAGGGTGGTCCCTCCTTCGAGGTCCTTAACCGCAATTGCTCCTGGGATGCTCTTCCAGCTGTCCTGAAGGAGATCCCACATATATTTTGAGTACTCATTTGCCACTCTTCTTTCATTATCCGGTCAAACGCCTGCAAAACTATCTCTACTGTGTTTAGGCCAGGTGGCCAGGTCATGTGATGCAACAATCTATCGCTCTCCTTTGTAGGCGGCCTGGCATGTCTAAACTTTTGACTAGTACTGTTTGTCCAGGGTGGTGTATGTTTCTCTAAATTGTGCTTCGAGAGTGATCGAGTCCATGTGTGACAGCTGGTGACAGAATTTGAATCCCCCACAGGATATACCCTGCCTTTCTCCCAGTGTTTTACCTCTGGATAACGGGGAGTCCAACTGCATGCCCAATTGAACAGACAGTCTGTTTTGATCACTTCACCAGACACAGACAAGGAAGGGCCATTTACACACATTTGTACAATTATATTATTTTTAGCTTCTACCTCGGATTCATTTTCTATTTATTAATGCACCTTTGGGGTTGTCATGAATGTAGTTACATTGTGTTACACAATGACAATAAAGCACTTGAATAATTAATAATTACTCCTGACTGCAGATGTTCAAGGAATTCAAGATTTCTGCAGCATTTACGATCAGGAAATAGTGAACAATTCACCAACACATTGTAGATTTCCGTGTAATCCCGACATTAGTCAGTGTTTCACTATCTCTTTGCAGTGCACAGTCAGACTGGAGGGTGGCAAACTCATATGTGAGACGGAGAAATTCTCCCACATCCAGGAAATCAAGGGGGATGAGATGGTGGAGGTTAGTAGTGACAAGCAAGAGTGTAACACAACCGCAACCCTTTACAGCATATCACACGACTATATGGTTCTTTTCGTGTACGACAAAAAGATTTGTTTTCACCAGGTCTTATTCCAAAATGCTCAATAATATGTGTGAAGGCTCCATAATATATTTAGACGCACAAGACAATGAACCGCTTCACAGAGATCTATTTAAATCCCTGTATTTTAATATCACAATACCCGTTTTTTTCTGTTACAGACCATCACCAAAGACGCTGCTACTCTGATCCGGAGAAGCAGAAAGGTCTGATGTGGTCCGCAGCGCCGCTGGGCGGGACATCCGCTCGCTCGGGGAATGTCATTGGCTATTTAAATAAACCGTGTCATTGGACAGAAATGAAGTGGAAGATGTGTTTGGTGTCTATTTACTATTACAGAAGCCTGATTACTTATTCTTTGATTCATTAATTCATTTACCTGTTTGTTTTAATGAACTGGTAACAAATCTAAGCGGAAGCTATCATGTACATACACTGACACAGAACTACATCATGTTGACAATATCCGGTCAAAACAAATGAAATATAAATAATTTAGCGTGCGCCTGTATGTGTTACTGTATTACTGCATTACTGAAATACTTGCCGCGGCCATTGAACTCGGTGGCGCGTCAGAGGCGTGGCCTCTCTGAGTCTGCGCAGTAGGGTCTTCGTCCGCCGGGGCTATCGGTCGGCTTTCAGCGGCAGTCTAGTGAAGTCACGTAGCCGTGGTTTTGTCTGTGTTGCGGTGATCAGTTAGCACAATGGCCAGGTACCTGCGGCCTCCGAACACATCACTGTTCATCAGGAACATCTCGGACGACTCCAGGTAAACAGAAGCGGCGTCCGTGTGCCCTCATCCGCGTTCCGGCTCACGGTGACGGCGGCCGTAGGTTTTTGGGAGGCAGACATGCCGGGATCGAATCTATGCTTGGGCCTCGAAGACTGGGAGCTGGGGGCAACCGCTGGGAAGGCGCGATCGCTCCTCCCGTTACATGCTTATGTCGTTATATTGTTGCGCTATCCTGAATGCATTGTAACTCCCCCACCCGGCTCAGTCGGCTTAATGCAGCTGGACCAGCTCCGAAATCCCTGCCGAGTGGGTTTCCCGTGTAGTTGGTGCGCACGCCCCCGACGCGGCATGATCTAGAAAAATGCGTTATTAGAGGTAGCTGGTGAGCAAAGTCGCTTCTAGTTACTAGATAGTTTTAATATCCATCTATGTAATTTACCAGATGGCGAATGGTATCCAGGAAACCTGCCCTTAGGCTAATTGCGTGTTTATGAACCGACACTCTTTATTCGTACTGTGAAACCAAACGAGCTGCATGATCCCGTTTATCCAGTAAATTTAGAAACAGTTCTACCGTGTGGGACCGTCCTTCCCCTCGGCTGCCTGTATTTGGGCCGCGGCGGAGGGCAGGGGCGTTTCGCTAAAATTAGACACAGGATCAGCACCCCCGCGGCGCGAGGCCGGGCGTGCGATGGGGGTGGGGGCCGTGGTCCTACTAATTGGTAACACATTTTCCATTGCACAAAAAAGGATAAAGATCGAAGCCCACCGTCATTGAAGGCAGGACTGCACACTTTAGGGGTCGCGTGATGATTTCCATTTTAAAAACGTGACTTAATCGTAAGCCCCCCCCCCCCCAACAAAAAGTTTGGGAGCCCATGATGATGATCTACAGCATTCAGTTTGAGTGGCAACGGTTTAATGCTGCCTTCTAGAGGGATATTGACCTGTAAATTATATACGGATTAAGTATCTTTTTTTCTCCTTGAATAATCCGTGCTGTGACAGCAGAGTCTCGATTTAAGATGTGGAGGCAAATTAGACATGATGACGTGCAAGGGTTTTAATGTCTAACACTTTTGATGTATGTGTAATAAAATGTCTGAAAATGCATCTGACTAATCTTGGGTGTAATTTTACGGATACGTTTTCGTGTCTATTTAACCTTCCCTGTTTTGCTGCTGAACGCGGATTGTATTTTTCTCCCCCACTCCCCATATTAACCACATTTCATGAATGACTATGAAGTGAAGCATTGTGTTCGGTCACCTTTTTATCGCCTGCTATCTGAGTGTCTCTGGGAGATGCTGTGTGTGGAGGGCCCCCCCTGGGCACCGGTGGAATAAATGTCCTATCGTTTCACGGTGCTGTAGGCCTGAGGATTTGCGCCGTGAGTTTGGCCGTTATGGGCCAATAGTAGATGTCTACATTCCGGTTGACTTCTATACACGCCGACCAAGAGGATTTGCATACATTCAATATCCTTTGTGTGCAAGTGTGAGATGTCTGAGTGTGTCTGAATTTATTACGGGGGGAATTTGCCTGTTAAACTTGATGGGTGGGGGGCGGGAATGCCGAATTGGGCCTCAGTCATGTGAAAGACAAGTGGAACTTCTGGGGCGGGGATACAATATTTAAAGGCATCCAAATTTTTGTCTGCTAACTTAAATTTCTTCTGTTGTTGCCCCAGAATATTTAAAGGTGTACTGTACTGGAGCTGCTCCCCCCAGAGCGAGAGCATAAAGGCCGGTGTAGCGTAGATTCCAAGAATTATGTCAAGCCAAAGAGCCCGTAAGGATTTCAGGCTGCAAGAAGCAGAGAGGGAAAGGTAAAGAAAAATAAAGAATTAAAGCTTGAAGAGGCGCAGAGGAAAAAGGGACCAAGGTGGGAATGAAGGCTTCCACTTGTCTGCAAAAGAGGGAGGCGAAAGAGAAAGATTATGGGGCAAAGACAAGCAGAAAACTCAAGGTCTTCCGGGAAGTGGTTAAAGAGCATAAAGATCAAGCTGAAGGTCAAAGACAAGCATGTTAAAGGTAACAAGCCTAATTTTTGTATCCTATGAAAAGGTGAACATTTTTACCTTACTTTCCCCCTTCCCCAAAATCTAGTCCCCGATCTCTTATTTACAAACCTGGATTAATTTGATTGATAACTTCTGAACTTTCTGTATATAGTTTTTGACGCATCAGTATTGACACAAACTCGGGACGAGGCGGGAGAGACCTGGCGCGTGTGAGCGTGTGGCTCCACATGTATCACCGCGAGACTAAGTGATCGTTTATGACCTGACTGCTGTGGTGATTTGTAGTTTGGGGGCCGTCGAATGGCTCCACGGTACTGTCTGAGTATGCAGCAAGGGTGCGGCCCGTCCCGTTTCCCTCCTATCCAACCCCACCCCACCCCCAGTCCGTTGCATGTGACGAGCCTTAACAGCGCAGCACGTTCGAGGACGTGCGGGATGCTGAGGACGCGCTTCACAACCTGGACAGGAAGTGGGTCTGTGGCCGGCAGATCGAAATTCAGTTCGCACAGGGAGACCGCAAAAGTGAGTGTGCTTTCTTTTTACTTCTTTCTGTGTGACTTTTTTTTGTGCACTTTTGAATCACCTACCTGCTGTGTTGTAAGCTTTGAGATTCCAGTCGTCCTGCCCCCTCTCTTCTGTAATTGGCTGTTCTGCTCTTTTTTGATTGGCCCCTCTCTCTCTCTCTCTGTGCAGCACCCAATCAGATGAAGTCTAAGGAGAGGCGGAGTTTCTCTCGGTATGACGACTATGAGCGTGACGGCCGGCGGAGGCGCTCCCGAAGCCGCAGTTACGATAGGCGCCGCTCGCGAAGCCCGTCCTATGAGCGGCGGCCGCGGAGGTCCGACAGCCCCCGAGAGTACGCCTCGCCACTTTGCATTTCTGTGTGTGTGTGTGTGTGTGAGAGAGAGAGAGACACCCAAAAAGGCAAAAATGGGAAAGAGCTTGTTTATTTTTTAAATGACATGAGTGGCTCATTATGGGGCTCTCTGGCGTTGAGTCAGGAAAGGCCCTTGGCAACAGGCTAGGTTTTCCATTGGCTGAGACTTCTAAGTAAATGTGGTGCCCCTCTCACTGAGTCCTGCTTTTGGCTTCCCACAGCTCCTACGGGCGATCATATGGGAAACACAGACGCAGCAGGAGCCGTGAAAATGACCGGTAGGCCCCGACCTTTTGGCCATGGGGTGCTGTCGCCCCCGACTGTCAACACGTGTGAAAGGTTTGAGTGCCATGGTCAGGTGTTGCTGCCTCTCAACCAGTGCTGTGACGCCCCTGGGGTGACTGACCTGTAGGGTCATGCTGCCCTCTGGTACCCATCCCCACCTGACATCCAGCATGTCTCTGCAGGTACAGGGCCCCCCAGCGTGAGCACCAGCGCCCCCAGGGACCCCCATCCCACAGCCGCTCCAAGTCCCGCTCCCCATCTCACTCCAGCTCCAAGCCCAAGAAGGAGCCCGTGGCCAAGTCCCAAACCAAATCCCGCTCCAAGTCCCTCAGCCCCGGCCCTGAGGAATTCGGCCTGGCCTCCCGGTCCCGCGAGTCACAGAAGGAGCCTGGCCCCCATTCGCCATCCCGCTCGCGTTCTCGCTCCCTCTCACGATCCCGGTCCCGTTCCAGATCCTGGGCAGGCCGTAAGTCTGGGGGGCGCTAGCGGCCCTGCCCAGCCCAACCCTCAGTGTTTAGGTTATTCAATGCGGAGTAGCGGCTCTGAGCCGGACTTGCGGCGAGGTCCGGCCAGTACCTGAGCGCTTGCCTGGTCTGTTGGCGCGCCGCTTCGCCTGTCTCGTTCCCATATTTACCGCGGTGCGTCCAGAGGCTGTTCCTGAACTCCTCACTTGTTGACTTGGTGCCCTGTTTACCAACTAGTTTCTTTTTCTTCTTGACTAAAATCTGAACTTGACAGTTTAAAGCTTTTAGAAGTTCTTTCTTATTATGCAGTTGTTCCTTTTTCTTTGAATATTCTTTGACTTTTTAAAATATTACGGTTCTCTGCTTCCATTACCGTTATTTCAGACCTCAAGTCTTCCACATCTACAGTATACATATTGTAATCTATAAAAAGTTTGTTTTACCTGATTTTGTTACATGATATAAACGTCCACTAGTCCCATCCCCAGTGCTTTTTATCTCTACCTTATACCTTTGTGGAATAAAATATTTGATGGTTCAGTTTAACCCATTTAGTTAATAGTGTAATGTCTTGGTTTTGTGCATTTAAAGTGTGTATTTACGCTTTTGATTACATGCAGTTGTGTTGAGCAGTGAAAAACATGTATACTTCGTTACTATGATGGTCATGTGATCTCTTTTAGTAAAGTTCCTTTGGGGGAAAACTCAATTTGCAGGAGTCTGTCATCCATACATTGTGGTCAGGGCAGCTTAAGAATGTGAGCCGAAGGGGCAGGACTGTAAGGGGGTGTAACTCTCTAAAATAGGCCAGAGGCTGATTCCCCAAGGAGGGGTGACCTGTAACATGCTGGTAGCCTGGAGGCAGGTTCAGCTTAACACGAGAAAGGGCCATGCAGGACGGGAGGGGTGCAGTCCCCGCTATGGGGCCAGCCAATATGAGTAAATCAAAGAGGCAATGGTAGATGTGTGTGGATGGCTGTGCTTAACGACCACAAGATCTACCGCTGCTCTGTGATTCATAGGGCCTCGGCATGTTCTGTGATGGATGGCCGAAATGGGCCGAGGGAGGTTCGGTCTGATGGATCCAGCAAGGATACTTAGTCTGCAGTAGAATGCAGAATGTGACCATACGCGATCCTATGCTGGAGGCGATCGCCCAGGCATGAAAATGAAGCCCTGCCGCACCAACATAAGGTGGCACTAAGACTCGCCTGACACTTCATGGGAAACGAGCAGTCCTGCCCGAAGGAGGGCGGCCTTAAGTGAGGCCGCATCATTGCTAGTGACGACCGTCTGTGAGTGACAGGGCCATCATGCCATGAGCCAAACGTACCCCTACAGTGCCGCGAAATCCTGTACTAGTACTTTCCTTCCGTAAATCAAAGGATCTCTAGTGTTCACACTCGTCTTTTGTATTTGTTTAAAGGTCAGAAAAAGTTAGAAGTAGGGATATAAGTTCAGGGGAAATACTTCCCCATGGT
>JAABNX020000015.1:264771-277383 GCA_015163995.2 Mormyrus lacerda | reverse complement strand
TCCCTATCCGTGCATCCGCTCCCCCAGCAGGCCACTGCATAGAAAAGGGCGGATGCTACCACAGAATCGTAGAATGTTTGATCACTGACAGCGGTTAAAGTCGGTTTATTGTCTAAGGTGAGCTGTAAGCGGGATCGTGTGAGCATAATATTTGGCTGCTACATGCATGGTTCGAATTTTGGGGACGCTAAGGCGAGTTCGGCTCCCCTGACTAGGACACCAGTTCCCCTGTAATTCTCCCGACTCCTTTATGGGGAGCTCTGAAAAAGTACCCACTTTCACGTTATAGGTTATGTTATTTTTCATCCCTGTAATAAAAAAATAATACAAATATGTCAATACTCTGTTTCTTTGCCGTTAAACTTCTTATTTAGTATTATAATTGTGCCTATATGAAATGTTACTGACGGTTATAACTGTCTGCAGGAGTAATAGAATGTTTTTTGCGGTAACCCTGTTATTGACCGCGCTGCAGGGCGCTTGCATGTCGCTTGGGAAGTCGTAGTGCTCCCCCCAAAGCCATTGTGAAATTCAAACTCTTTTTGTGGCTTTTTGATGCCCTTATCTAACCTTTCACCATTTCTATATAAATCCTATGTTCATGTCAGGGCCAGGTCTGCAGGGGAGATCTCTCACTCTCTGAACTCGGCCCTTAGCCAGGGCTGCAGCTGAGGTCCTGAAAGCTAGCTGCTTTCCAGTATGGTTCCTGTTCCTGCAGAAATATGACGGGCATTTCCCCGTCTCAATGGTTGGGTTCCTGCTCCACTCTGCCTCAGTTATTCTGAGCAGTTTTGTGGACGTTTTGCAGCTTCTCATACTAATTTGACTAAAAAGATTCTTCTTCTTTACAGAGAAAAGGAAGTAGTACTCTTCTGATCTACTTTAAAGCAACTACAGCCATGTCTTTTCCATTTTTTTGTACCTTAATTCCTCTCCTTTTGCAGTTCAATAGAAAAACACCTCTGCTAATGTTGTTTCTGGTTGGCACCGACACAGACAGCCAAGGGACAGGTTATCTGATAAATGTCAATGTAAATAAAGGCAGAATCAAAGAAACCTGCTACTGATTTAGCACACTGTCTTTATGAAGATACTAGGCGCTCACAGCTGTGCGAAGTAACTCACAATACAGTTTCGCGACTGTCATATGCTCATCATCTGTCGTTATAGTGCGCTATCATACTTGCAGACATTGTTCGAATAAATTCAAATACCAGACCAACTGGCGCCATCCCAGCATCGCCGAAAAAACTGGGCGAAGTGCACAGCTGCTTCTGAATCCAAAGGAGAATAACCCACATTTCCACACCACTTGCACCACCCCTCTCCAGGAGCAAGGGGGGGGGGGGGGCTTGCAGTATGAAAGAGCGACACATTCGCAGCCCGAATTAGGACACAGTTGGACACAGCTGACTGGTTCCATCACTTCGCGTTTCTCCGCTGTGCTTCTGTGTCCTTATCCTCATGAATACAGGTATGTATGACTGCTTGACTCCATCCATGGGGGGCTTTGGTTACTACTGCAGGTGCGAGAGGTGCCGTGCAGCAAGTGGCGTAGTGGTTAAAGACACACTGGCATCTAGAAGGAAATCAATTAATATTTAAAGTGGGGAGAGGTTCTTGTACCATTTGGGTGAAGTACTTTCATCAGATTTCCCCTGGGAAACATCTAGCTTTCTAAACAGGTTATGTTGGTGTGTAACTTATTTATATTTTATTTTAATTCATTTTTTTAACAATTAGAACTACTTTAACAACCGTTTATTTCGTTTAGTTGTTCTCCTCGGTATCTTTTTTTTCCGGAGAGAAATGTAAGTTATATCAAATAAAATATATTATCGATCAATCACTAGCGCACCAGTCGCAGTGTTAAAGTACGTTTAAAGTGATTCTCAGCTAACTGGAAACATTTCTCATTAGTTTAACTTAATCGGCCAGTTTTCTTTTGTGGACGAGGTGATAAGAGAAGAAAGTCTTCACACAACATCCTTTCTCACGATCGCACCTCAGACCTCCTCTTCTTTCTTGCGCCCCGCCCCCTCGCCTTTCTTACCCTACCTCAACGTGCCTGTTTCCCTAAGTGCAAAGCGAGCCCCGAAAGTCCGAGGGAAAAACGTGCATACTGTGGGGCTGTCGGAGAATAAGAGCTGCCCGATCTGCGATGTGGGACAAACCAGGTGAGGGTAAGCGACCCGCCGCCGGATCCTGCTCGCGGTCACCCTTAGACAGGGCTAATCATGCACCATAACTGTATTATTTTATTTGAAGGAAGTTGTGAAATATCTTCGCACTAGCCTTATTGCGCTACCTTGTTTTTCAATTTGTGGGCATGAAGACTTGTTGCAAGCTTAGAAACCTTTTTGCAAGCATGATTCTCCCCAGATCGACAGGACAGCGCACTAGGGATGCTGCCTAACATCAAATACGCTCTAATGAAGTGTCCGCATATCACCCCATGGTTCAATTCCCACAGAAGAAATTCACACTCATTAGCTGTTTCTGTAATTCTCAGTCTTGGAGCAGATTTCTTCTTTTTTTTCTTGAGCAGCAGATCATTTATTGTGTTAGTGTCCCGTTTGTGTCTTCAAACGTAACTTATATTACGAAAGGTTGGATCATGAATCCAGCCATTCAGACAAACATGGGGAAATCTTTATTCATGAAAACTAATGCAATTTATTACTATTATGTGTCCAATGTATCTTGCTCAATACAGTATCTTGCACAATATACTTGTTTGGTGTGTATGTAACGAATCTTTTGGCACCAAACCATACCTTCATAGATGGATTGATAAATATAAGGTTTTGAAAGCTGTACTGTAAGTACCCGCCTTTGATGAACTTATTTTAAGTATTTGTAAATTGCGGTCTTTCTTCAGTAAGCATGCATATCATTTAGAAGATCTCGTTTTCCATTTACGACTCTTCTCCATTGGTACTTTATTCAGCTTTGGAGCTCAGTTGGCGTGGCTTCCGAGCAGCAATGGACGTTACGACTGATTTTCTTTTCGATTTGACCCAAAGCTGGTATCGCCGATACCGATCGCGATACCTAGTCGACCCAACCCTGAAACTAATACTCGCTGAGCCGGGTGTGTTTCTTTTATCGGACAACAAACCAATAAATATACATTTCTTTGTAGAGGCTAAAAACAAGCCTGCCGAGGCCCCTGCTGGCATTATAGTAAAAAACAGTTAAATTACCAAGTAAGAATTACCAGGTCAGAACTGATACTTTACCACTAGAATCGATTCTCATATATGTGACATATACGTAAACTCCCCTATACATCTGCAGTTAATTCGGTGGGGGGGGTTGCCATAACAAAATTGATGTAATGATAAATCCTGCCGGTTGTAGCCTATTCTTCTCACTGCTTGCTTTAAATACCCCATTGCTTAAGGCTTTCACGCAGGTGACCAAAGATAGTAAAAGGGAGAACAAAAATTCCAATAAAAAATAAATGACGGTAGTCTGTCAATAGTTGCTCAATATAAACAGCCAGTGGGGCAAGGTAATAAATAAGGAAAACATCGGAGGAACCGGAATTGGTTTGGTCCTTTACTCCATAGGCTGCTTAATTCTCTTGTCATAAATAGGGCACAAACTCGTTTCAAGAAGGAGAATGATGATACTCTGTATTTGACCTATTTGTATTTGAAGCCGTTTTTACATTCAATTTCAGGAGAAAAAATATTTATCTTATACACTTAAATGTGCAAAAGTAATATAAATACAAATGTATTTTTTTTAATTTAATGCAAAACAATAAATAAGCCCAGAGAAGGAGGCAAAAGACAATTTATGCAATGTCGTTTTAAGTGTTTGTTTATTACATGAGCGTGTAAATGTGTTCCGTACCATCTAATGTGTGTGTGTTTGCACAAACCGTGGGTTAGTGTGCCATTCTGAGATGCTTGTCTCAACAAGCCCCAAACCGCCAATCTGAAGATGACTGGATGACAGACACAGAAGTCGCCTATCAGTCAGTCAGGATTTAGCAAGTAGTGCAAGAGAGTGGCCCAGTATGGCTTTTTTGGTTTTTTGCTTGTGTACGGAGCTGCGTCAGCATACAGAGGGTATCAGAGGTCGTGGTTGGGGAGGTCATCAATAAAAATCTGTGGTGCAGTCCAGATTATATTGTATTTAAATATGGATGTGAAAATGCAGGAGAAGTTGCATCTTGTACTGCATTGATTCAAAATGGGACACATGTTTTTTTTGTTTGTTTTTTTTTTACCCAATATGGGACAATCCCATAAAATAGCCTATGGGTTGGGGGGCAACTCTTGGTTTAAAAATGTATCAAACAAGGTTAGTTGGGGCCCCTTTTTAACAGAAGCCCCTGGCATTGAAGCAGGCCTGCTTGTGTAGCTATCATGTCTTACCAAAATGCCAAAGTAGAGACTGGCTTAATTTAACACTGTGTCATTTTAGATAAAAGACTTTTGTTTATCTGTGGACGAGAAGAAGTGCCTCCCAGGTCACTCATTCACTTCTTGTCCACAACTCAGTTCCGTTACAGTATGGTGGCCAGCCCAGCTGTATGTGTGTGTGTGTGTGTGTGGTGTGTGTGTATGGGTGTGTTTGGGGTGAGAGGAGGGGGCCTAGAAAAGGTTGTTGGTGGTGGTGGGTGTGGGAGATGACAATTTCAAAATGACAACCTATTCATTACATTATTTTGCATATTGCAATATGCACAGAGATTTTAGCATGAGGAGTAGGAGGGTGCAGGATTTAGTAATGATAAGTATGCAATAAGGAACAACCACTAGGCTTTCAACCAGATGCACTTTAGCACGCTAATATGCACTTATATATCAAAATATATTTTATCAGCATTTTTATCAGCAAATGAATGTTATGGAACCTGATATTGTATACACGTGAAATGACAGGAAGAAGGCGATCAGTCTGTGATAAAAACGCTGGATAAATGGCTGGATAAAAATCCATAAAGGGTCCAGCTTGTTCTGAAGAACTCAACATTCAATGTCACAGCAATGTCACTCCTGTGATATAAGCTAATAATTTTCTGCAGGCTATAATGCCATATCCTTAACCACCTCGCCTTATAGCTACAGTCCCTGTAATTAAAAACACACCAACAGTGTTTATCTGACAGTACACCAGTAAAACTGCTCTGGTTTAGCCAAATGTAAACAGTTTTCCACCCCGTATCGCACTTTTTCTGCCAACGACAAACACTGCAGTGAAATTTGTCTTGTAAAGACTCAGCATCACCACTAGGGGAACCAGCAGCCTGCAAAATACCCCAAAGTCCAGGACCAATTTTTAATCCCCACCCATTCCTTGTGTCCTCTGCATATGTGCATATTCTGTCCCCGTTATGACCACCCTCCACAGAAAATGATTAATGCTGACATAAAGCAGACGGCTCACATTTGGTACTTGTACTCGATGTGTTAAGTGTAGAAGAAATGGGCCAAGGTACAGACCTGAGTGACATTGACAAGGGCCAAATTGTTATGACTAGCCGACCGGGTACAAGGACGATCTGCCGAAGGGGAGAGCTGTGAACTCCAACGGAGCCTGAAAGTCTCTAAGCGGCCACATGAAAGAGCTGACCCAGATCCTCTACACAGTGTGCAAAAAACCCCACTACCTGCAATTAAGGCCCAAGCCCTTCAGGAGGTCTCAGAAAAAATAACCCCCACCACTGTAAGTGCTGGGGGACGTCAGGGGTCCGCAAAGGGGAAAGTAGATTCGGATGCACCACTGGAATCCTTTGGAAGTTGGTGCACATAGGATTTGAATAATATTCTTATCGTTTTGCAGCTTTAATGTGGGGCACATTGGGATTGTCTGAATGCAAGGACATTATGCTACAGGATTGCTTACACTTGTACCTGGACATTCACTGGAAGCCCAGCCAAGCTGCACTTATGCCTAGACGACTCCTCACAAATGTTTGTAATGTGCTAGTTGCCTTTTTCGTGCACAGCTTTGGATAAAAGGGTCTGCTGAATGCATAAATGTAAATGCAGTGGTCACTGTGGTGCTTTAAGCAGTTGGGCTGGCTTGTACACACAACTTGAACAGCCTGTAATATACACTTCTGAGGGCGCTGTTAGCAGAGAGCTTAAATTCAGTGACTGATGGACTTTACTGTGCCTCATAAAAACGCGGATTGCTGTCACTCAATCAAAAATAATAATATAGAGCCTGTTAAAAATGTGCCACCTCACGTGAAGTATAATCCCCCAAACAGAGGCTTTGCTTTTATGGGGACAGCAGAAAATGTGCTGGGTAATTACTGAGGCACTCGAATGTCCCACTTTTACAAAAGACATAGTTCAGGCTGAGGCCTGTCTAATCAGAGACTCAATTCAATTCAATTTATTTTTATATGGTTGGTCCAATGCACTTAAAGTATCAAACAAATGTCACTTGTGCACATACAATGGTTAAAGATAACTAGGCAGTAAAAAATAAATAGTCAATAAATGTCAGAAGACAACAGAGGAATGAAAATTCCATAGATTAATAGATGAGAAAAAAAATCTCTGGTAGGTCCAAGGTCAACTGCAGGCATGCTAACATTATCAGAAAAATGTGTGTCTATCTGTGTGTGCATGTGTGTGTCTGCATATGTGTGTGTGTGTGCATGTGTGTTTGTGCATATGTGTGTGTGTGTGTTATGTATTTATTACTAAACATCTCCACAATATGATAAAAACCTGTTATTTTGACATTGTGAGGACCATTTTTTTGGTCCCCACAAGAGCAAACTTAATTTTATAAAAATCTGTGAATTCAATCAAAAAACTGAAAATGCAAGTGTCTTGTTTTTTGTTTAGTTCCTTATGTTTAGGGTTAGGGCTGGGTAGGGGTTAAGGGTGTCAGTGTTGGAATTAGGATTTTACCCATAGAAATTAATTATGGCCCCCACAAAGATATGAGTAAAGGTCTGTGTGCGTGTGTGTGACAGTCGAAAGAAGAAGCTCATACAGCGAGTTGAAAAAAAAACGTTTTGAAAAAATGTTCCAGATCTTCATTTCCTGTTGATAAAACCTCCACATGTTGTGCAACACAGGGTGAACATGTTACTGTGTGGAAACTCAGCCCTCTAATCCTCACAGACCACCGCAAAACGTCTGCCAGGGTTCCGCCTACCACCGTTCTGAGGCATGTAGCCCAAATGGACTTAGTCGGATGTGGTCACAACCAACAGTTTTTAAAATGAGACAGACTCTATTTAATAATGCTTCTTCAAAAAAAAAAAAAAAAAAAAAAAAAAACGTTTGCTGTCCAGCTAGAAAAGGACTTCAGGGAAAACATTCATTCCATATCAAAATTTATCAAAATATTAAAAACTTAATCAATCATTAGTTTAAAAAATCTTCTAATCACTTATGTAGTACAGAGTCACAGGAAGGGGGCGGAGACTGGCACCGATGCCCCTGACCATGTTAACTTTCTCTATCAGTCATATTTTTGAAATACCAGGGACCATAAAACCATATTCTCCGTTAGAAAACATTAAGCTTTAGTTAAATTACTCCAAGAGTGCCGAGTCACCACTTTCCCCCTTCTGGCGCCCAGTTTCACTACGAGATTAGATAAATGTAATCAAATGACGGTATCTACAGTTTGCAAATTTGAAAGTTCTACTGCTGCTGCCACCTAGTGGCCGAACGATAAAATAACCTCATTTTTGTTGATAATTATATGCTGGTCACTATACTATGGGTGTGTGAAAGCAGTTAGAAATAGTGATGATGTCAGTATTTATTAATGGGAAAAGATGATGATGTGCTGTTCTGTGTTTTCTAGCACATCCCGAAAGGCTTATAAGGAGCAACTGAACTTAAGAGCATCTTCAGCGGCGCCTCATGTAGGTGTGAGCGTGTGGGGAGAGATGGCTGGACTGGTCGCACCTTGTAATAACAACTCCCAGGTAAACTGCTCGGACCTGGAGTGCTACATGGTGCTGTCAAACGTGGAGAAGAGCGTCATCGGCCTCATATGCAGTCTGGCGGGGCCCGTCACCTTCCTGGAGAACGCGCTGGTGCTGGCACTGATCGCCGCCTCCCCGGCGCTGCGCCGTCGTCCCTCCTTCGTCTTCATCAGCAGCCTGGCCCTCGCCGACGTCTTTGCCAGCTGCTTCTTCACCATCAGCTTCCTGGATTTCCACCTGCACCTCCGGCGGGATGGCCCCCACGCCTACCTTTTCAAGTTGGGCGGGGTCACCCTGGCCTTCACTGGCTCCGTGGGCAGCCTCCTGCTCACCGCGCTGGACCGCTACATCTGCATCCACCGGGCCTCCCAGTACAAGAGCCTGGTCACCCGCCGCCGAGCACTGGCCAGTTTGGGGGCCCTCTGGACCATCACCACCCTGATGGCCTTCCTGCCCCTCCTGGGCTGGTCCTGCCCAACTGGGCTGAATCCACCCTGCTCCCTCCTTTTCCCCTACATTGACAGCTACTACCTGGCCTGTTGGACAAGCTTCATCCTGGTAGCACTGGCGCTCATCCTGGGTGCCTACGGGCTGGTCCTCTGGCGGGCACACCAGCACGAGGCCGCCATGGCGATCCTTCAGAGCAGCGCAAGCGGCCAGGCCCGCATGCGCATGGACATCCGCCTGGCGCGCACCCTGGGCCTCATCCTGCTCATCCTGGCCGTCTGCTGGCTGCCCGTGCTCTCCTTCATGCTGGTGGACGTCTCCACCACGCTTACCAGGCTGCACCAGCGTGCCTTCGCCTTCTGCAGCACGCTGTGCCTGGTGAACTCCGCCGTGAACCCGCTGCTGTATGCGCTGCGCTGCCGCGAGATGCGCGGAGCCCTGGTGCGGGTGCTGCGTCAGGGCCGGCGGCTCGTCCGCAGGTGCATCTCCGGCGGGGCCGCGGAGGCCGGCGGCCAAAGCGGGGGCGGGGTCAGCGGCAGCAGCGACAACCTGGCGTCCGAGGCTGAGGGCGGGACGTTCACGTGCTCTGTCGTGAATTCGATGGCCGAAAGGGTGGAAAAACAGCAGATGGAGATCCTCGGGAAGTGAGCCAGGCGGTGATGGAGAACATTCGTGAATGAGGAGAGGAGAGGCAAACAGCTCCGTGAGGACCGTGACAAATGGAAAAGACTCATGAACGCTTTGTGTGTTTATCTCGGGGCCATGTGATCAGCGCAGTGTTTTTATAGTTTCGTGTTCCTGGTCAGCATATAAAATATTTTTAATGCTCCGAAAATATCGTCACATTAATCAAATGGGTGCATTTCCATGACTTGATGTCAGTTTGAATGTAATTTAAGTGAAGTGTTTGCTTGTATTTATTACAACCACAGAATTTTGGATGTTTATTGTGTTTTTCTTACATTTCTGACGCGACTATGTATCTTAAGAGTAAATAGTTTATCTGTAAAATGGCTTATTGGCAATGGTATCACTTGTGTTATTGTTTAAACTTCCGTATTGTATTCCGTATGTTGTGTGCAGTGGGTGTTTATATATGAAGTGACTTTCCCAATATAGGATCCCTGAGATAAACTACACAAAATTTTCTGCAAAACAGAATTAACTGCAAAGAAAAGTTCAAGGAATGGCTGACGCTGAACGACTTGAACGGAGCAAAAGACACTTGACATTTCTGCGATGTTTAGAGGAAAGATTCTGGTATTTCATAACTGATCTTCCCTGGTGCAGTACTATTGTGACAGATTTTCTTAGGTCATTACACTTTTCATCACTGCCTGAGGACAAAGACGTGCATCTTGTGCAGAAGGCAGGCATCTTGTGACCATTACTGTGCCTCGGGGGAATGGTGTCGACACTAACCCCTTGGTTTATGAGAGAGGCCACGTGTGCTTCTGTAGTGTGTGCAGTGGTCTGTTTTCACGTCCAGATGGGTCCTTCCATCATGGGGGTAATGTGCACATCATGTGACCAGAGAGAGCGTGGAAAACGGTGACGAATGACCCACAGCTGCAGCCAAAGTTTTCTCTGCTCAGTTCTAACACAGTGTTACGTAACCGGGGACCCGGGGGCTGGGCTGGGCTGGGTTTATGCAGCGCACGATGCATTTTCACTATAGAAAATACTACATACACCATAATTGCATTGCGTTTCTCAAGAGCTTCTCTTACAAGCTGTAATGACTGAAATTAAACGATCCTTTGTTTGGTCTCTGCAGAAGTATGAGTAATGGCGCATTGGTGGGTTTCACTTTGCCTGCCCTATCTTGCTCTTCATGAGGCACATAGGCAGGCGAGCGCCTGGGGGAGCATGGTCAGCCAGTGTGCAGGGCCTGGAGGGGGCAGTTATTCTGCCAAGGCTTGGGCTGGTGACTTTGTGATGACAGGCACAGAGGCTTCACCTGCTGAAGGACTCACTACCCCCTTTTAAATCGCAACAGAAATGCAACACTGGATACCAGCTGTACCAATTGTCATTTGCTGTTTAATAAATGTGAGAAAAATAAAATGGTTTCCAAGGATATATTTCTTTGCTTTGGTGTAAATCCTCAGACCCTCCCCCTAGCAATCTGACCGACTGGTGTCTGGTGAACAGCAATGGATTCTTAGTTCTTTCATGGAGCCCTGAGCCATGTGTCATTTTATGGGGCAAGATGGGGGCAAGTGGTCCGGGGCAGGCTGGCATAATGTGGGGGTTGGGGTTAACGGCTGATTTATACTGTGGTGTAGGATCTACGCTGTCGGCACGGCAAAGGTACAGCATAGCCGCATACCCTACACCAGGGCTCTTCAAATCTGGACCTCGATTCCAAATCCAGGCCGTGTTTTCAGTTCTCCCAGGTAGTTAGTTTAATAATCAGAGGCTTCACACCTGGCTCACAGGTAAATGAAAGCTGGGAAACCAGCAGTGCTCGGACCTCGAGGACCGTGATTTGAATAGCCCTGCCCTGCTCCATAGCTTGTGCTGTAGCCTGACGTGCACCTCTCTAGAAATGTAATTACAGGCATCAGGCTACAGTATTGGGTATATGGCTACTGATGGTGCAAATTTAGGCAGGGTGGACAGGAGGGGTGCGGGCACGCAGCTGTCTGCAATTACCTCTGCGGGAATCCGGGACCAGAGTCTGAAGCAGGTGCCTGAAAGGCATTCAACTTTAAGGGATAAGGGGCAATAAAAACTGATAGAGATGACTGACTAAAAATTTATACAGTGTATTCCAAGCTTATTTACTGTCACAATGTAAGTAGGGGCACATCTCTGACCCGTGAGCACTTAAAAAGCCCATTTTAAAAACCACTTTGTAATCATCGATGATCACAATGACATGCCATGCATATTCAATCTAGTTAAATGGGTTTATATCAGAGACAAAAATGACTAATTTGGAAGCTGAGAAAGAAGTTCATGACCACATTAATATAAATACCCATTTACCCATCAATATGGGATTTAATTCATAACTTACAATTTTCAATAAAATTCAGATGTCAACTGCAGTTTCGCAAAGTTTTTAACATCCGCCCCTTTCCATAACCACGTAGCCAGCATAGGTTTGTGGTCAGATTGAAGTCTCCCTCAGTAAGTACAAGGTGGGGGCCACTCTCAGCTACATACATGCAATAAGGTACATTTACAGACACCCATTCACCTAAACTTTATGCCTTTGAACTATGGTAGAAACCAGAGTGCCCAGGGGAATCCCAGTGACCACCAATCCCCAACCATGATGGCATGAGTTCACCACTGTGGCCTTCACAATGTGCTTTCAGTGTCGTTTTAGTGGTAGGTACACTTTATTGGCTCCCAGAGGGGGGATTGTTTTGCTGCAGCATATCTGAGTACATACAGCAGGTTCAACAATAACACTATATATTCACCATTATCAAAGCAAGTGCAGTATAGTACAATAAATAACTCGACGTCCTGCAAACCGAAATACTAGTGAAAACGGGGAGAGACTGATCGATACGAAGTTATTCTTCATGATAGTCTTCAAATAGACCCCACAACAACCAACGATAACACAGAGCCAAACATAGCGCTCAAACGCGGAGAGATTACAATCTGGAGAGGAAGGCTCACACACGTCAACATTACACATAGAACACAAAGTAAGAAGCACAGAAGTATTTACACAAAGAAAAACATACGTACACTTACAAGAAGACACACAGCGGGTATATATACGGTCAGCTAACATGACGGGATACGCTAATCACACCGGCACTACAATACAATAAAATAGATGTGAGACTGTAGAACATTGTAATGCAGAAATTAAAACAGCATAAAACATGCAAATGTAAACACCTCTGCAGTTTCTTTTTTGTGACTGTTGCAGAAGTCATTTTTCTCTGTTTCAGATCCATCGATAGCTTGTCTAACCATATAATAAGGGAAAACATGTCCAAGGTGTTTTGATCTGATTCAAGGCACAAGTTTTTCTTTTTCAGTTAGAGAAGGCTATATGTGATTGAGGAGTACACCAAGCTGCATGACATCATGGCAGGTGGTCGATGACGCTCCATGTTTAAACGTCATAGGCAATGTAAATCGTTTATAAATTTGCTTTAGAGATTAGATTGAGTAAAGACAAAATGTATACACAAACGAAAACAGAGGTTACACATTACATGTCTGACGCAGCGAATAAAATTGAACTGATCGTTTTAAATCATATA
>JAABNX020000015.1:252135-264732 GCA_015163995.2 Mormyrus lacerda | reverse complement strand
CACCTAATGACGTCACCCCATCAGGCAAGTTGTTTGGTCTCGTGAAGGTCTACTTTTTAGTTTAACTTTACAACGAGTGCTACTTATTGAATGGGGCCATGATGACTATTTGAATTATTTACATGCTTGCAATCACCTATTTATAGATACTTGCTAGGGTGCACATACATGTGTATTTTATGTAAAATTAATGTATGCATATTTGCGCAGTTAAAACTCTTCTTTATTGACGAAATTGGTGTTACTGATGCCCTGGATCTCCCTTTTCCTGGAGAATGGTACAGTCCTTCTCCGTGACGTAGCGGAGTTTTGATCCGAGCTCGGCAGTTGGCAGATAAACCCGGT
Organism: Mormyrus lacerda; assembly: GCA_015163995.2. NCBI lineage: Eukaryota > Metazoa > Chordata > Actinopteri > Osteoglossiformes > Mormyridae > Mormyrus > Mormyrus lacerda. The sequence goes on along the minus strand of JAABNX020000015.1, from coordinate 264,387 downwards.
CAGAGACGCCATTGTAGGACTGTACGACGGTGCAAAGGAAACAATTGAATTTTAATAGTCAGTTCGGACCTTTGTGTTTTGGTTCGCAGTGAAATTTTGATTTCTTTTCTTTTTCTAATTCTCACGTATATTCCCGAGTTATCATGGCGTGTGGGGCCACGTTAAAGCGCTCGATGGAGTTTGAGGTCCTTCTTAGCCCCCAGTCCCCAAAGCGGAGGAGGTGCAACCCGCTGCCGGGGACGCCGGGTACCCCGTCGCCGCAGAGGCGCAGCCTGCGACCGGCTGCCGAAACCCCATCGCATTCCATGTCGCCTCAGGCGCTTGGGGGAGAGCACAGGCTCACACCAGGTGAGTAGTTTAGAAGGGAGGAAAAAAGATATACGCGCATTTGATAGTGCGAAACGGGTGGGATTTGGTCGAGAGAAGGGGGGTTGGGGTGGAGTGGAGAGAGCCCAGGAGGAGGAGGGGGGGCCGTAAGACTACACGCAGATTTATTTAAGAGATCTGGGTAACGGTATTAAAGACAACACCGGAATCCAGGGCGAGAGCATGTAGGCCGCCGCCTGGCAGTTCGAAGTGATTTCCCGGCCCAGTTCGGCGAGTGCGGTCGACCGAGGCTGGCCGCCGTTAATGCTAACTAGCGTAGCCTGGCCTTGCCTTCGATTTCCCTTGGGAGGGGCTTATGTAGCAGCGGGTATAACTACCAGTCTAGCATTTGGTATGTTTTTGGTTATTATGACTGCTTGAGTGCTCTGTACTTGTCTTTTTTTTACTTTAATCATTGCGCGAACCGCGTTCTGCTGTTGGTTTATAAATGACGCCTTTCTCCGATGCTAACTCGTTAGCCGCTTGCCCCCTGCACCCCTCCCCAGCTCGTTTTGTTTTTGTCTGACGGTTCCTTTCCTTTCCGTGTCGGCTCGTGATCGGTGGATGTACGTTGTGTGAAGTTTACCGGCGACAGCGGAGTTGTCTGAAGGCAGTTTGACGCGCTTCAGCAATAATGTGATAGAATATAGATCTTAAAAATGGAGAAGGGGGGTTGTGCGTGCCTGTTCCGGATCACCCCGGGCGGTGTCGTGCGTTTCTCTACCACGTAAGAGTAAGACACCCCAGGGGGTGGGGATGGGGGGGGGGTTGGGTGCACACTCTTCCTCTTGTTGCGGAGAGATGTCGCATTTCAATTTCACACCTTGTGTGACTGCTGATGTCGGATGCTGGCGTGCTCTTGCCGGCCTCTCGCGCATCCGTCTCTAATCTATTGCCTGCCTGCTTTTCTACTCGGTGGTTATAAGCGACAGTGTATAGATTTTTTTTTTTCCCCACCGTCACGGCGTTTCGCCCTGAGATGAAGCCGACTTAATGGCTTGGTGGTGTTTTGACGCGGAGCCTATCGCGTCGCTACTGGACCATTTCTGGACCCTCTCCCCTTTTTGGCGACGCACGCGAGCCCCCGGCTGTCTCAAACCGCGTCGCCGCCTCTGTCCTTTGTGTAAATGCGCCATTTATGTCAGCAGTACCAAAATAGTGCTTCACTGCTGTCGAATAAAGGAAGCAACGTGCTTTCGTGGTGTGCATGTAGAGACTGCACAATTTCCCTAAGACACCTCGTTATGGGTCTGTTATATATTTTGTCAGACGTGGATCTAACCTTTTCCTACTTCCCCACCCCCTCCAATTAAGAGGACATTGTTCAGTTTTTTTTTTGTGTGTTGTTGGCTGTCTCACTCATCTGAGACTCCCCACCATTTGGGAATTCAGTGGTGCGGAGGCTGGAGGGGTGGGTACGGAAGAATTACCTGGGTATTGCTGCTGTAATCCTATGAGCGTTGTCGGGCTCTATGGGGGGAGGTCTGACATCAGATAATCCCTCCAGCTTGTTTAAATCCTAATTAAACTGCTGCTTTGCTTTGAATCCAGTTTGATATTTTAATATGCTGCACTGTGTCGGCATGGATTACACCACAGTGCGATTCGTAATGGCTGACCCTTACTGCACTTGGTAGCTTCCACTGTATTTTAAGAAGCTGTTTTTGTGCACCATAGTAATCCTGTCTCATGCATTTAAAATAAGAGCATGTCCTGCTATAGTTCAGGGTGATAGCCCCCCCTCCCCAATCACGGATCTGCATGGGAGGAATTTTAATTGAGTCTGCTAATAAGTCGACGTCTGGCTGTGGTCTAAATTGCTTGGTGAAACCCATAGTAGAATCTCTTGTCCATGCACAAATTCACCATCAGTACTTTGGTGTTTGTCTTGAATACCGCTGTGTCCAAGCAGTCTGTTACAGGTGCTGTGTGGGATAGGGTCAGGTGTCCATTTCCTTTGTTCGATTGATTCCGCTTTTTTCCCCGATCTAACTTTTCCCTGCTCTCCTGGACTGCTGACGTAACCCCCACTCCCCTCTTCGCTCTTGCTGCTGCCACAAGTCACACACTTTGGTTTCAGTCGGCACCCCACTTTGGCCGTGCGGTGGCTGCCTTCCAGTTATTCCTCATTTGCTGCCCTGTAGAACTGAGGTACACAGCAGTGGAACACCCTTTGCTGTCAGGAGCAGAAATGGGTGTGATGGATGTATTCTCTGCCCAGTCCCTGGTAGAGGTTGGGGCACTGCAAGGCTTTTGGGTGGTATTCTGAGGCTGACCAAACAGTCGGGAGAAGTGGCTCTGAATTAGTTCTAGTTTTTCTCCCCTGGGGTGGAATCATTCTGGGAAATGCTTGGCAAAAGGCATAGAGGTTGTAAGGCAAGAATTCTTTTTACTTAATCTCCAGAGATCTCTAGGGTAGAAGCCAGCTTGGGCTTGCATGCTGAAGGAACTGTCCCCTCCCTTTGTTCGAATGCATTGGAAGGCATCCCAGTGTTTGTGGCCCAGCCGAAGTGTTTTGATTGAAGTTCTTCAGTTTGATTTAGCCAATTACGGCAAGTGCTCTTGACACTGCATTTGGATGCTCCTCGCTGCGAACTTCTGCTAGATGGGAGGTATCTGCTGCCTGCCTCTCTAGGGACTTTGTCAGTGGCATTCTTGGGGTGCACAGTGTAGGTGTAATTAGGCTTCTCAGTCCAACAAGCTGTCAGGAAGATGCATCATTCGCTTGCATTCATCCACTGATCCACTGTGCTCTTCATGGGCTCTCAATGAGATCCATCTCATTTCAATGCCAACGACAGATTAAAAGCAGTAACTGTTTTGCTTCTGGTTTTAACCAGTTGTTGAAAGCTGATCTTAAGCATCTTGTTTTAATGGTCCATAATGGTTTATGAAGTTTTCACCTCCTTGGTTCTTTTTATATGGGTATTAAAACACAATACTCTCACCATAAATATAGCCCCAGTTGCTGGCATGGCATTAAGAATCAACATAACTAACTTTAGCCAATCGTGTCTTAACTGGTACATTCCCCAGAGTCATGTGTTGTTCAGCTTTAATGCTTTGTAAACACTAGTTGCAGGGTGGGTCATGTGCTTTTTGTTCTTTTATGACAACGGACACTTGCAGGTATTATGATGAATTCGGTGTGCTTTCGAGATCAATCATCTTTGCGATTGCTGGCTCGTGTTGACATACTTGTGGTTCTTGGGCTGAATGCAGTGGTGTCTCATCCATCTTGGACCCAATACTGGAGGTGTGGCTAACAGCCTGTAAATGGTGATAATACCGTACGCTAAACTGAACCTGGCAGTAAAGCCTGTCTGCTGTAATGGAAAGTCAGTCTGAATTAATACCCCCCCCCCCCCCTTCATCTACCGGAGGACACGTTCATTTAGGGGGGTGACTGTGCATCTGGTGTCCCCGCCCCAGTGATGTCTGGGTGCGGTTGACACCAGCTGGTGTCAGGTGTCTTTGGTCAAGGACTGCAACCAGGCACCACAAACCCAAACAGCTGTGAAGAGCACAGATTGCTGGTCATCTCCAGAAAAGAGGGGACAACCTGCTGCTCTTGTCTGTGGCTGTTATATGAACAGTGAGATCCTTCAGTGGCTCCTCTGAGCCCTGATCGTCTGCCTAGGGGGTGAGCTGGGCTTTGGGTTGAGACCTTGACTGTCTAGAGCAATTCTGCCAGTGAAGTTGCCTCCCCGTCACCCCTCTATAGCTCTGATTTCAGGCAGGAGCCATGCTTAAAATTCACCTCCTCATTCCTGTAGAGCCCCCTCCCTGCAAGAGCCTTTGGCCCAATGCAAACTTGGCTTGGCCTGTACTGTGAAGCCCAACTCTGACTGCAGGCCCCTAAAATCTCAGCATTGTGCTGAACCAGTGGTGAGGAAAATTGAATGAGCGTTGGAGGGGAGAGTCAGCGGTAGAAGCTCACCTGCCGCCTTTTCTTTCTGCTTTTGTGCCTTTGTCGTCCCCTATTGTGTGCCGGCTTAGTCTCTTCCGCTGTGCCCCTTCCGGAAGTTTAAATGATTGATAGCTCCATCCCGGCGCTGTGGGGTCATGCTGTTACTAGGCAACGCCAGAGCCTGGGATTCAGTAGGCAGTATTGGAATCACTGTCAAGTGGGGGCTGGGGTTGTGTTTCATGTCAGTCAGAACTGACCTCCAGGGGAATCCTATCAAGTCTGGGGATATAATGCGGGAGGAGGCACCCCTGAGTTTGGGATTGAATGAATAGCTGGATGTTTTTTCTCTTAAACCGGCTGCCTAGTTTGCATGTGCTGCTTCTCCTAATGGGCTTGTTGACTGCTTACCAGTACACCCCCATTCCCCCAGAAGCCCCAGGGAACATAAAGGTCCGCATTGTTTCCCTCCCAGTGAACTGTGATTGGATGAGCTTGCTGCACGGCTGTTTAAACAGGGACAGATGACAGGCCAGACTCTGCCTAATCCCGGGTCTTGCGGTGCTGCGTCGCAGTGCCTGCGCCTGGGCTGTCCGGGTCGCCCCTTTTCCACTGCCTGAATGCCGGTGCAGAGAGAAAGCTGTGTGCGCATCTGCTTTGTTCAGCTGTGAAAGGGCAGTACAAAATGAAATGGTGGTACTGCACACTCCCTTGGTTAGAGAGCCTTTGTGTACACAGGAAGGATCCCCCCCATGCCCTAGTGCTCTGCCGGCTGCTCAGTCTGCGGCTGCTGTGGTCAGTCATTTTCACCCTAGTCCTTCTAGATCCAGAGCTGGTGGAAACCCCTTTCCCCCCCATTTAGTTACTTAATCAACCCGCTCTTAGGAAAGACTCTCAGCCGGGAACCATACTTATTTATAGCTTAGAGTGCGTACCACTTTCCAAATGCGACAGCTGTCCCTTTGATGGGACTCTAACTGTCCTTGGCCAGCGTGCTACCTGTCACCCTTATGCATGCTCTTTCTGCAGTGTGTCCCTTGCACACCCCCTCCCCCCCCCGTGCCTCGCTTTTGCTGTCCTGCTTTCAGCTGCCGTCACTGTAATGTAAAAGGATTCTCTAAGAGCAGTGACTGCAGGACTGGGCTTGTGATGCTCTTATAGCCTGTTTTCACTTCTGCTCTGTATCAGCAGGGAATGTCTTTTGGGGAAGAAGACAGCTTGCAGCTGTGTTTTTTGCTATCTGTTCATGTGGCTGAGGAGGTGGGGCCACCGAGCTGAAATTCCCCTGGGGGGGTTGGGCAAGTAGACTTCTGCTAGGAGACTGGTGTCAAACTTTGTTTGCCACTCCCTGGGAAAGCATGTTGATAACATTGGGGCCTCACCCTGGCTCAGATGTTTGGTGCTTTGCTCTCTGTCAGCCTGCCTGCTCATGAAAATGATGCCATCCAGCTCTCACAGGTGTGAGTGTCACTCACCTGTAGTGTCATGTGATACATTTACCAACTCTGTGGTCCTGCCGGCTCGTATCCAACTCCAGTGTCGCACTCTTAATGCTCTTGTTTTTTTTTTTGGTTTCGTGACTCTATTTTTATTAAAGTGCTCTTGCCCCTGGGTTTAGCTGTGTTCCTGACCCTCTTCTGCCCCCACCCAACAGAGCAGATCTTCCAGAACCTCAAACAGGAGTATAGCCGTTACCAGCGGCGACGGCAGCTGGAGGGTGCCTTCAACCAAACTGAGGTTGCTGGGCCCAGTGATTGTCAGAGCACGGGCCCCACGCTCACCGCCCCCAGCTCCCCACCTGGTAAGCCCTGGAGGCTTCATAGGCTCTGCTTAGTAACTTTATTGCGAATTTCATGTGGCTCTGACTGGGAGGCAGGCACCACTGACCTGCCTCCCCCTGTTGGTGCTGGTGGGCCATTGCACCCTTTAACAGTGTGTTTTCCAGGGGCCTCGTCTGTGAAAAAGGACCAGCCCTCGTTTACCTTGCGCCAGGTGGGCTACCTGTGCGAGCGTCTCCTCAAAGACCACGAAGAAAAGATCCGTGAAGAGTATGAACAGATCCTCAACACAAAGCTCGCAGGTATGACATCAAGAGGGACCTCCGGGTATCACTCTGCTGTGCAGGTGGGACGGGATACCCCACCAGTCCATCTGTCACCTTCGGTTAGCATGTGGCGTCAGGGTGAGCCCATGGAGGTGTACTGTGACCCCCCCTTAGTGATGTCTTGGGGCCCTGGCACCAGGAGTTCCTTGACACTGGACTGGGCCCAATGGTTATCTCACCTACTCCTCGCTCTCCCTTTCAGAGCAGTACGAGTCCTTTGTGAAGTTCACACAAGACCAGATCATGCGGCGGTATGGAGCCAGGCCAGCGAGCTGTGAGTGTTAAGAATTATAAACATGTACAGGTCATATAAGTAAAATGCTGTGCCCCATTTTTGATTGCTATCGATCCCCCCCGTAACTAAGAAACGACTCTATTGTTCTCCATTAGTTTGATGTGGCGATGTAATTTTGTATGAAATTGCGAAAGTTTAGCCTGCAAGCTTTCTGTGTCTCCCATGCTTATTTAGCATAAAAGTTTCAGTTCCAGTTGTGTTGTGTGAAAGTGATACTGAAGTGGCCCGGAGCTATAAAAGTTCCAGGTCGAGCCCAGGAGCTTGTAAACCGGGACCAGGTTCCGGAACTGCGGTGTGAAAGCGCCTGTTGACAGGCACAGAGGGTCATGTTAATGTTCTTCACCTGTGTGCGTTTCAGATGTCTCCTGAAGATCCTACTCTGTCGGTACCAGCTTTCCTCCACCAAGATGGCTGCTGTACTCCTTACCATCTCCCTCGTCATTTGTTTTTATTTTCTTCCACGATGTTTGGGTGCCATGATTTTACCTTTTTAATCCCCCGGAGGAGCTCTGCTCTGTTTTGCTGCTGGCCTGTTCTGCATCGACGTCCTCGCCGGTGTGTGCGCACCGTCCTGAAATCATGCTGTGCTTTGGGAGGCTCGCCCCTGTGACTGTCCTGTTACCTTACCAACGCTGCCAAAGCAGGCCTGTCCCAGTTTCTCTCCCACATGTCAAACACACGGATGTGGACTTTTAATTTCCACCTTCTCTGTATAAATAAAACTGAAGTCACTCTTTCCCCCCTGTACATAATTCATATTTCTGGTTCCGCTTGTGTTCTTCTGCACTACAGTTTGTACAGTTAGCAGGGAGTCGGTCACCAGTCGACTGTCAATGGTGCGATTTTTAAGTTTCCTTAAACCTTAACTGGCTTAATCTGAAATAATTGGGCCTGTGTGTGTGAAGTGGTAGACATACTGGGACGTGTAGGACCCGCCTCTGCACAGTGCTTTGCCACCAGCCCCCTGACCGTTATGTGTGGATGTACGTTTACCGTGGTTAAGGGTGTAAAATGGGCCCTTCTCAGTAATGGAATGGACCTTTTGCGGGAGACTAAATGTAGTCTGGAAGATGGGGCTGAGATGAGCGATCTGGCATGATCCATGAGGAATGGATTTGTACAGGGTCCCTCCCCCCTTTCCTTCTTGCCCCCCCCCCCCCCTCCCTTTATTTCCGGGTGTATTTCGGGGAGGTTTGATAGCCAGTGAAACATCCTGGTGTGTTAAAAGGATGTGAGGGCCACTCTGCCTGTGTGTGCGCGCGTGTGGTGCGGTTTGTTTTCAAATGTAATATCACCCTTGAGTTTAATTGCCGGCTCTGGGTTCAATCTGCTTGGAACCGTATTGTGACAAGTGAGTGACTGACCAGTGGGCACACCAGCGAGAAGTTGAATTACACCACCTGCATTTCCTTTCAGATGTGAATTGTATTTGCCTGTATCCCTTTATCATTGTAGCTGTTTCTGTTTGGGGGGGGGGAGGGGGGTCAGCATTCAGTGGCATGCTGGAGTATGACGGCAACCTGTTGAGACGCCTTACCGAAAGGCAGTTTTTAATTTTCTTGTACAGTTTCCCCCTCCATGTTTTTTTTCTTTCTTTGTAGTGTTGACTGGTTTAGTTGAAACAAATAAACGCATTGGAGTCGCACTTGAGTTCGAGTTTGTTCTGAATGTGCACCGATCAGCACAGTAGCGCCCCCTTATGGTGTGTTGATCTCAACGATTGTCGTAACATTGAATGCAATTACACTAAACATGTTGCTTAAATATTAAACATCCTTAATGGGTTTTAATTTACATGCGTATTTTTAAGTCCGACAAGACCTACCCATTGAAAATGTAGTGCTTGTGTTTCTATGCATGTATGTAAAGACCCCCCAACTTACGACCTTGCGTCTTACTACTCATACATCCGAGCAAAGTAAAATAAATACAGATATTTTAAAATGGTACTGTATGTAAAAAAAAAAATATAATAATAAATAAAAAATTCTGCCGGCCGGACGCCCGGCAGCGCTACGCTATGGGCCGTTTGATAGTTGCCGCGGGGAAATTCTGTACTGAATGGTAATGCGACCTTCCCAGCATTACATGCATGTCTCAGTCTGACACACAATGCGATTGTCCTATTCCTACATTTCGTCGCGTAATCTGAGTTTGATCGGAACCTGCAGCGTTAAGCGGGGGGCAGCTTGTGCGCACATACGCTTGTGTGGATCCGCCGTCATACCTGCGTGACGCTTCCTGGTATCTGCTCGACTCGGCCCTGGCAGGTAAGTCCCGCGCCGGGGGGATATGGACTGTTCTAAAGTTGTCATCTGCTGGATATATCCTGTTTGCGCTCGACGTTTCAAAGTCAAGGAAATGCGAGGGAGCAACAACGCTGGGCGAAGCCAGTAATTACTGAGCTTTCTTTCGAGCAGTAGACCTCAGTCGCTTCTCGGACTGCCCGGGGAAGCTTTCGTTTTCTCTTTGCACACCTACAAGCTATGCGTTTTACTATATCAAACCTTATTCCTATGGTTCAAGCTATGAAAATGATCTAGACACCGGTTCTACAGTCAAACAGGGGCTTGGATTAGTCTGGAGTGCATGTGGAATATCAGGATATTCGCAAAGGTAGGAGGGGGGTCGGGAATCAGTCCTGTGTCTGAACACCGTTTGTGGTCTTTCAGTAATATATCTACGCTTACAAACATTGCGGGCATGAAGACGCTCATTTTCACCAAAACTAATCGTGTTGAAATGTAATCTGCTGTGTTTCACCGAATTACTGGATTGCATGAAAAACTTTGTTGTTTATATTCAGGAAGTAACTAATGAATGGGAGTGACGCCTTAAAATACAAATCCCCGTCATAGCCCGTGTGGCTGCTTGTTTACCACCGGTTATATGTATTTTCGGACTGCAATAAAACGTTTACATCTTGTACAGATCTGTTAGAAAAGTAAGAGCTACAGCGTGAACAGCAAAGGCCCACCTGGCGGAACAAAGGGAGAACAAATGCGCTCGTGTAGTTTTTCACACGCCGATATCTTATCTTACGAACTTCTTTTTAATCTAATGTGACTCCTCCCAGCCGCTCCAATTAAGAATCAGCTTCAGCTTTATTCGTCATGTACATCCGGAGGACAAGGAATTTGTTTTGGTGTAATTGGTCACATTAAAGTTAAATAAATTACAAAAAAATTACATGACATAGGAGCATTTCAGAATTCTTCTGAAAGCCTTTTGACACAGCAGTAAGGAATATTTTTCTCTCTCCCATTTATTCATTCTCTTCTTGTGTTACTTTTGCAGTTCTATATCTGTAGCCTTCAAGGGTAAAACAGAAAGGCCCATCCTGAGATTTGACCCCCCCCCCCCCACCAGCAGTGAAAAATGGAGTCTGAGCAGGTGGATCAGTCCTCACCCTTCCCGGTGTGGAGGGATGAGGAGGCTCCAGAGGAGGAAGCAGAGGAGGAAGCAGCCGATGGTGATGAAGGTGGGGGGCCGTTGGGCTGCTGTGAGAAGTTCCAGCACTCCATCTCCCGCTGGATGCTTCCTCCACATGCACGCGACGTGTACCTGGAGCGAGCCAACTGTTGCCCGCCTCCCATTTTCATCATCCTCGTCAGCATAGGAGAGGTGGGCTCCGCTCTGCCGTCCTCAGAACCGTCATTATCTGACGCAGCCTCTCAACTGAAATAGAGCTGCTTTCTATCCAGTATATAAAGTGTACAGGTACAAAAATACAGCACTGTGCAAAATAAGAAAATGATGTTTAAATGATCTTCATGTTGGTTGTAAATCTATGATATTATGTCTGTCAAAGTGTGTCAGCTTAGCCGTTTCAAACCTCTCCTAACGTCACCCCGGTATTTGCTGCAACCGTCCAATACACCCATATATTTTTCCCTTGACCTCCATCACACCTCATGGCAAATCAGTACCTCATTGACTTTTAAAACTAATTAATTGAGTTAATTCAATAAATAATCTAGTGGTAAAATTTTACAAACACAGGTGCCCCTGAGGAGATGTTTGGGAACTGAAGCGGTGTTCATCTAGCCATCCAACAAAACAAATTCCAGTTAGTTTTTATTTTGTTACTTTTAATTTGCGTATGTTTTAACGTCATACATACCCTTACAGTATTACTTAGATAAATGGCTTTAAACATCTCCTTTGACTGCTTAAGAGCTTTGTACAGTGCTGTAGTTTATTAATAATCTTTGTTTTGGATGGCAAACCAGGAATGATTGCAGTAAAATTTCTTCACGGCATTATAGTCGAGGAAGTCGGTCCACGCTGAGACCAAAAAGCAGGTGACGGCCTCATTAATAATGATATGAGCCTCTCTTGGAAATCTTAAACTGTCCATCTTGTTCTATCTTAGCTTTCTATAAATGTCGAGTCATGATGTTATCACAGCACTACAGTCGCTATTGAATAGTATGATTCAGAAGTTGCATTTTGCTTTAGCCAAATAACAAAGGTCGCTTCATTTGATGAATCATGCCACTAAGTTACACTTGAAATGCATTTTGTAGTTTCTAAATGGCGCCACGAAACTGGGTCCAGGACTTGGCGCTGCAACCATAAAGTTGGGGACCATGGAGTGTTTACTGCTGCTGCTGCTTGTTTTTTTAATGTCTTGTCATGCCATCCAGATCTTCTTCTGGTTCTTCTGACCTGATCACAATGAAATCTTGGGTCTCATCATTTGTCATTTGTTTTTTCAAGATGGCAATACGAATCGAAAAATAACCGCACAGTGTTTCAGAGGCAGGCTATTTGCATGACCAGTCGACTATGAACATGCCCACCCCAAAGTGCAAAAAAAAAAAACATACTCCAGCTGGTTTGGTGCTTCGGATACTGGTACTCGACCAGAAGTCAGTGGAAAGGGGAAGTATTGAAAGTTCCATCACAAAAGTTCCAGTGGCAAATGGCCCGGAATGATTTTGGCAGCAGGTGAATCCTTTGTCGCATATTGAGATACTTCCGGGTAGCATGCAGGATGTGCTAATTTGGGGGGGGGGGGCATGTGCTGTCAGTCACAGGCTGCTCGGCCCAGTGGTAGCAGGAGGCAGCCCCCCCAAGAGCGGGGACTCTGACTGTGGCCCCAGGGTGCCGATATGTCCGTCCTTCTGCCTGCAGTTGGCCGTCTTCATCTACTACGCCGTGTGGAAGCCGCAGAAGCAGTGGGTGACGGTGGGGGAGGCGATCTGGAACAGCCCCCTGACCTACAAGCCGGACAAGAGGGAGCAGGCGTGGCGCTTCATCTCCTACATGTTCGTGCATGCGGGGTGAGTGTGACCCCGGGGAGCACGGGAGCAGGCACCCCCCTCTGGTCCGTAATCTGGTCCCCGTGTTGCCCCCAGGCTGATCTGTTACACGTCCCCCTCCTTCCCCAGTCCTCATCGGCCCTTCCCTCCACCTCCCCACCGCCATTGTCAGTCTGTGATCCCCCCCCCTTCACTGTTCCCCCCATTCTCAGGCTCCCATCAGTCCCTTACCCCACCACGTACTTCCCCTCCCCCCTACCTTCCCTTACCCTTGTCCTTGGTCCCTTATCCAACTCCCCCCCCCCCCCCCGAG
>JAABNX020000015.1:232548-242785 GCA_015163995.2 Mormyrus lacerda | reverse complement strand
CACGCCCACCTCAACCCCCCTAGGCCACGCCCACCTCAACCCCCATCTGAGCACCTACCCTCCAAACATCCGTGTACTTTACTGCTGTGCATCCACACCATATAACATGTACCCCTGGAATCCATTTCTGTGAGGGCAGCTATGGTTACATTTCCATTGATTGCTGGTCTTCCTCTTGGATTCATTTCTTCTGGGAGGAGTGACCTGGATGACTGCTGAGAATGAAAAAGGAGGCGCTGATCCAGGTCATGAAGTGCTACTGCCTCCAGCCTGAAGAATGGTGGGCACTTCTGCAAGTTTATAATTGTAAGATGGCTGGGACCGTTGACTGGAGCCACAGGATAAGGTTTTCCTGGTGGAAGACATCTTGACTCTACAAATCCTGCTCAAGAGAAGCTACTGTTCTATAACCTACTCTTATTATGACTAACATTTGAGCGGAGTTTCAATGTTTGCAGAAACGCAGTTGCAAAAAAATCATAGTCTGTTAAAAGCTACACCATCCAAGACATCTTAATTTTCCAGAACAGGACTAATCCTCAGATTTGGAAAGGATGGAAGTGGAATGGAGTGGAGTGGAAAGGATGCTCAATTAAGATACAGTTAAGACAGGCAATGAAATAGAATGACCCACAATTCCAAAAACAGGCCTCACCAGCTGCAAGCAGAGGCATGCAGGGCTGCTTGTTTATCACCTTCGAAGATCAGTTTCCTTTTAGCTCTCCATGTCCTACCTTGACCTGTAAATAGCATGAGAGGCACACAAGCCACCGCCATAAAGGCGGCTTTGGTAGCTAAAGCGAATTCACACTTCACTTTTCCGCATGCGCGTGTGGACTGAGGATGTTCGTGAGCGGCAGCTCGTGTTCGTACTACATTTGGCTGCGGATGCGGACGGTGGCGGTCGGTGCTGCATACAGCAGTGATATCCCACCAGACCAGCAGGGGGCAGATGTATTGCAACAAACACAAATACAAGCAGTGTAATGAAATGGGTGAACTTATCAACAGTTTTAATGTTTTCCGGCTTGGGCGGTGTTACTATACAGGGACACCTCCAGCCCGCAAATTTTAATCAAGATTTCATAATGCTGGGAATAGTGTTGCTTTTGAAAATATCGCCTACCTTGGCACAATGCCCGGACAGTATGAAAATTTAGATATGCAGGTACCTCCACACCTCCTCATACAACTGCTCACCCTAACTACTACAATTCTCTACTTTATTGGTTGACTTCCGCACTGTGACAGTCACTGCTGTCACCTAATGGAAACAATTCCATTCAATTTCCCTGCACAAGCGCAGCCGACATGCACGCAACTCCTCATGACTCTTATGTCACCTCACCCCGTGCCTGGCGGAAAGTGCAGAAGAGTGAAGTACGAATTGGCCTTTGCGGTGCTGCTGTGTGGATTTGTGCAATAAACGCACGTGCAGATAACCATTTGCTGTGCCTGTGGAATCCAGTCCTTCTGCCTCACTAAGCCGGTTTCTCTTACTGGTGCGCTGAATGCTTTCCGGAAACAATGGGTGTCAAGACATGGGAGCTTCCTAGTGACGCTTGGGGCTTGTCACCTTCCACAACACACCTTATACATTCTCACCACCCAGCAAACATTTAGGACAATGGCTGTCCGCACTTAAGAGGTAATTGGTAAAAAAAAATAGATGCAACTCATAAACCATGTTATTTAAGAACGACGGGGGCAGAGGGATCGCATTCGTAAGTGCTTATTAAGGAAATATTACAAACTGTTCCACTGTTAACAGCCCACAACAGGTCCCTTTACAATTTAGTATAATTACAGGAATGACTGTTTGTGCAATGACCTGAAAGACTGAAAAACAGGTGTACTGCAGTACATCTGAGAAATCAGATCAGGGAGTGAGAAGACATTTACCAATGGGAGATCCTGGCCATCTGTAAGTAAGTTACAGCTAAAATTAAACTACATGTAGTGAATGTAACGATCTACAAAATAAGTTTAAAATTCTCATTGAAGAAAACTACAAAAATAAGAATCAACTTTAGATGGTGTCTGGTTTGTGAGTGTGACCCAACTTTCCAGTGACGTGGACGGAGCCCCACAAAGAAGCCACATTCCTGCAGCCACAACGGTTTACATTCAAACAAGAGCACACCTTATTCTGACTTTAATATAAACTTGGAAACGCAAACATGTCTGGCACCACGACTTCTGCTGTTTTACACAAGAATGACAGAAACAACATCCCTGGTAACATCACCGGTGCATAAACACCAAGACCCATATGGCTCTAGCACCAAATGACTGAGCACAGCAGCAGAGTGACTGGAAAAATAAGTGTACTAAATTCAGATATTCAATATAAAATTATAATTAAAAAAGAAAAGTTCAACAACATTAGCAGTACAGTCATTTATATTATATCAACAGAAAGAGAGCATCCTTGGAGTTCCCTGTGTTTTAAAGTGACCTCTGTGCAAGTCCCACAGTGGTGGTCTCATTCAGGTCCTCCTTCTGTTGCTGTGGGTTCATACTGCAGAAGCTACAGAGAGGAAAGAGGTGGAAGACAAGGTCAGGGCCGGGCAAACGCGCCTCAAGGCTGATTCAAAGTGTGCTCCCTGGGAGGCGAGGATCGGGGGGGGGTACCCTGCTTCTGAGCTCCTTGTTCTCCTCCGTCAGCTTCTCGCACTTCCCTCGCAGGTCAGCCACCTCCTGTCGCAGGGTCTCTGTCTCCTCGGGCTCCGGACCAGCCACGCCCAGGTGTTGCTTGACGAAACTGGGCCACGCGTTAAGGGAATCGTCTCCTTGGTAACTCATTAGTTTGACTTCAGCCCCATTACATCAAGACAGCGACCTCTACTGGACACTGATGGCACATGGAAAGCCGCCCTTGTAAAAAAAGATACTCTAAAGCGTTGGTAGGCTTCTCCGTCTCCTCGTACAGTGCCACTAGCACTGCAAGGCAAGAGCGAAGCGCAGTGTTAACCTAAGAGCAGGTCAGGTGACCCCAGTAGTGACCCCAGACCCAGCTTTACCATTGGTGAGACTGTCCAGGACTCCAGCTTTCTCCAAGTACCTCCTGAACTGCTCCCGCTTGGATTCAGAACCCTTAACACACCAAAGAGGAGAGAGTGTCTTTTAATGCAGATGGTTAGTCAACAGAGCATAGGAGATCATACAGTTAGAAGTAATTTAAGGTCCACACTTTATGCACCGACTCATGTAATGGTACAAAAATGGCCTAGTGAACAACGTTCAGATGCAAAATTGAGCTGGCTGGCTTTGCTCGTCAAGTGAGGGCGTCACCCCCGGCCATTTCTATTTGCACAGCCATAGACACTAATCCCCTTTCACCACCAGGTGGCAGCAAACTAGCTATTCATTCATCACAGAATCGTACACAGATTACAAAAAAAAAATGACATGGTAATAGACGGTACTCTACATTTCTCTCATACGACTTCCTGAAACAGAAAACCTATGTCATTATGTATATAGTCTGCTGTATAGTTTAACATTAAAATATGAATAAAAATGTATACAAATTATTAAATCGTTTATATATATATAAAAAAACTTGCTAATTATTCAATGATATGGCGATTTCTAATAAGTTATTCTTATAATAGGTCGTTTGGGTTGATTGCACATGGTCCCTCAGCTCAGCCCAATCGCCACAAGACACGAAGGCGGAGATACTGGAGCATTTGGGTGGACAGCCTCTCTAAGCGGACACCTGCCGGACAACCTGATAGGAATCAGGTGTTAATTAAGGACAGACCTTACTTTTAAATCTTATAATACTGCCCTTTCTCTGTTTAGTACAAATTTCTATAAAAAAAATAAGCGTTTTAAACTACCGTCACTTGTCAGAAGTCCAGATCGTTAAACTATTAACTTAATGGCTGGCATATGTAACACCCTATAACAGTTGTGTTTGAGGCGGAAAGCTAGTTAGTCCTCTGTACCAAATGGTAATTTAAACTAAAGTTCTGGATAAATGCGGCGAAGCAGCCGGTAAACAGCCCAGTTGCCGAGGAAACCAGTCCTTGTATTATTCAGGCTGCTCAGCTTCACGGCTAACGGGCTAGCTTAGCCAGCTAACCAAACTTTGGCCACACGTTTATTTGGTGTTCTCTAGACAACCGCAAAACCCCGCGCTATAAAACGTGACCATACTTACTCTGTAGTGCGCCATTTCGATGAAATGGACTGCTAAATTTTCTAATTCTATTATTAAGTTTAATTCTTAGTTTTTTTTCCCCCTCCGTACAGGCAGCCGGTAGGCACCGTTTTGGGATATTGCGCGTGTGCATGAGCGCAGGGGGCGCGCCGCCAAGCCCTGTCACGTTATGCGTACGCGCATGCGCATGAGCAGTGGGTGCGAGCCGTCACCATAGTAGGGGTGAACGCTTTGAGTCAACTTCTGTAACTGTTGGCAACTATTGTTAAGAA
Source organism: Mormyrus lacerda (assembly GCA_015163995.2). Taxonomy (NCBI): domain Eukaryota; kingdom Metazoa; phylum Chordata; class Actinopteri; order Osteoglossiformes; family Mormyridae; genus Mormyrus; species Mormyrus lacerda. The sequence continues at coordinate 238,342 of JAABNX020000015.1, read as the reverse complement.
GAACGAGGCTTCCTCGATTTAAAACTGTTATCAACGTTAATTAGTTTAATGAGCGAGAGGTAGCGTGGGCTGCTTTCAAATGCAGCATGTATCGCAAGACAGTATCGAGATGTCAGAGATTGCTTTATTAAGCAGAACTTACATTTTGCCTATAAACGGGATAATTACTCAAGAAATCCATTGAAGAAAAGTAAATATTTGAAATATGTGGTAGACTTTTACTAACCCATTTGGTTCTCGTTAATGCTGTCGTAATCGAGACTTCAAATGTATTATAGTTTAATAGCAGTGTTTAGTCTTCACTGGTCATAATGCTTCAGACCGCTCGAATGAATTTTATTTCATAAAGTATGCACGAAGCACTTCGTATTGAAATATGTAACTCGGTTTTACAGAACCACTAGATATTTTTGTAATTCAAAAAATTCCTTACATGGTAAGAATACGATGTCCTAAAACAAGTTGCTTATGTTTAGACTTTCAGAGTCAGTGCCTATCGGGGTCAAAGACATTTAATCACGTCAGTTGATTTACCAGAATTTCAAATATCAAGAACTTGCTTAATTCGTTTTTAAAAATCGTTTTTGTTAAAGATATTAGATTTCATCTTTTATCTGTAAGTCACGCGCTGTCCTCATTCGTCTCTTTTGTGCCATCTTGTGGTTTTATTTAAGTATTACTATGTCTCCTATGTCAGGATCCCTATCAGGTCAGGTCAGGTTTGGGGGCATGCATTGATGCAGAGAGTTGCCGCACCCAGCACATGAAAAAAACGCCTCGGAATCCCGGCCTGCGACCCCCCCAGGCAGACACACAGCTCAGTCCCACCTTCCAGATATGGTCGTTCATCTGCCGCAGTCAGGTTTTACCTGGGCGTCCTCTTGGCCTGGTCCAGCTGCTAGAGTCCAGCATTGAGAATCCTGCAAGCCGGATCACCCTTAGAGAAATGCGCCACATGGCCATAGTGCCATAACTGACGCTTCCTCACAATGCAGGTAATTCAGGAATCCCCTAGCAACCGATAGTTCGACACCAAGTCAAATCAGTGATACCCAAGGACTCTCCGAGGAGACACAGTACCAATGGAGTCCCGTATTTGTTTCATCTCACTAGATCGTGTCCATGTCTCACAGTCATACAGCAAGACAGGGAGCACCCGGACTCTAAAAACTTGGACCTCCGGTCTCTTGCAAACATATTTTGAGCGCTGCACACTCTTTTCCAGCAACCTCATGACCCCCCCATGCCCACCAGATGCCTATTTTTAAGTAAAAAACATGGAGATGTTAAAATAGCTTGTTAGTTACTGGTGGAACACCAAGTAATACCAAAAATCAAATACTTACAATTACAAACAGCTATATGTCCCACAAAGAATAAGATGCACAATTGTTCTCCAAAAAAATGCCCAGGCAATATTGACATCGTTTTGGGATTCAGCAATTCATTTTTGTCATACTGTAGACAGTATGCTCATATCTGTCATACAATTTATGCCACTCTATCAAAGACCCACATTGGGTGCTGATACTGACTAACCAGCAAATATCGAACTCCAATGTTCATCAGTGGGGTTTTCCAAAATTTTACAAATGGTGTACACATGCAGAGAAATAAATGTTACAATATATTTATCATGCTATTTTTAAGTAGCAAGCTATATTGTTCATATAATAAAACTGGTTTAGGGGCTATTACTTTAATAACAGCATTAAGCAGTGTTTTTCTAATCCAGTAGTACATTCAAAAGACAGTATACTTTTCCAGTTCAATATATAATTATGTAGCCTGATTCTTTAATATTTCATTCCTGATTCTTATCATATCGAAAGTAATAAAAAAAAGTTAGCCTTCAGGTGAAAGGTCACATAAGACAAGCTTGCACGCCAATGCACAGTCAGGTGACTGCAAAACATATGACACCAAATGACCCCACCCTTTCTTAAATTTTTTTAATCGACTGGAGCTTTGTCCAATGTATATATACGTTTCCAATACACCGTCCAATAGAATCGCCGGGGGCGGGTTCAAGCGCTGGGTGTCGCTGAAAAAGAAACAGACAACCAAAGATTTAAAGGAGAAGAGGATAAGTATCTGGACGTTGGTCTCATTTACTCAGTTATATTATTTATTTCAATGCCTGAAATTCATTAATTTTAGAGTTATATGCTTTCCTCGGTGCCGGTAAGGGGGATAATTCAGGAGTGAACGCAAGGGAATAGAAGGAAATCGGGCGTGCTTGTGTCGTCGGGTCAAAATGTCGATTCAGTTCGAGGAACCGCTGGGGGATGGCTACGGGGTGGTGGACACATTCCCGAAGGACTTCGGCTACGGGGTGGAGGAAGCGGACATCGAGGACAGCCCGGCACCTTCCGACAGCAAGCCCAGGATATTGTTAATGGGACTACGCCGGAGCGGCAAGTCGTCCATACAGAAGGTGTGGGGGGAGTGTTTCAGAAGTTGGCTAACTGGCTAACGGATGGGCTTTTCTGCGGCGTCTCCTGCTTAACCGTGACAGCACACCACCCGGCGGCTTGTCCTGGCACTCTCTGAAAATCTCAGTAGATATGAGCGGTTTTGTAAGCACTATGCTAGGGGCCGACTAGCCGCCCCTTTTGTCAGGACGAAGTTAGCAAATCGCATTTTTTCGCTGACGTTTTTTAAGTAAAATGCATATAAACCTATAAAAACGACAAAGAATGTTAAGTGACAAGACTGCGATGATAATCAGTATTATTGTATACCGGTTTCGGAATAGCCTGCCGGAGAAGGTCGTACTAAATCGGTTTATCAGGTGAAGTGCAGGTGTGTTAGCATCCTAGCTAGCTAGCGTTTAACGGCCGGCCGCGGCGCTCGCCGGCACCGGGCACGTGATGCCGCGAGAGCGCATCCTCCCGCCCTGCCATTTATTTATTTACGCATATGTGTCCCGAGGCGACGGCGCAGGCGCACATAGCTGTCCACGATCACCGTCTGACATCTGCACTGTCGCGGGGTCTGTCTGCTGTTTGCTGAGGCAGTCAGCGGGCACACTTCCTACATTTCCCCCGAACTGCGATTCATGTAGTGCGCACCCGTTTTTTATATGGCCCGTTTACATTATAAGCAAAAGGTGAATAATTGCTGTTCATTTTTTTTTTCTATGTCCCCCAACAGCTGCTGCTCCTTGCAGACAGTGGCAATAAAAAAATAAAGTAGAATTGCGTTTGGTATGAGGGGCAGACATTTTAACGTTCTGGGTAAATGACAGCGTCATTCATCTGTAATTTTGTTTAATATGTGAAAGTATGATTTGCCGAGAAGGAAAATTTATATAATTTGCACACGATGTGAATGAAAACTCTGTTAGTTTTACTTTCTTCCTGTTTTTGTAACGGAGTGTTTAGTGTTCAAAGTATGGTCTGTGTACCTACTGTAACCTAAGGGAACAACTGTATGTACCAAAGGACCATGATCTCATAGCTTAGTGTAGAAAACCACCACTTCCTGGTCGCTCGTGAAAATCACATGCTCTCTATCTAATTCTGTTCGTGACCTTGTAAAGCAGGAGATTGTGTATGATTTTTGACTCTGATGCTCTTCTTTAGGTTGTGTTTCACAAGATGTCCCCCAATGAGACGCTGTTCTTGGAGAGTACCAACAAAATCTACAAAGATGACATCTCCAATAGCTCCTTCGTCAACTTCCATATCTGGGATTTCCCTGGCCAGGTGGACTTTTTTGACCCCACCTTTGACTACGAGATGATCTTCAGGGGTACTGGTGCCTTGATATTTGTCATTGATGCACAGGTAAAAAGGGGCAAGTACCCAGAGCGATATACTGATTTAAAAGCTTACACTAGCATATCTTTTGCTTTGCTATGCTCAGCAGTCACACCAGCTGCATGTAGCATGTTTGGGCTAGCAGTGTTTGCATTTTTTCTTTATGAGCAAGGTGTTGGTTTTTGATACTTGCCAAATCGCAATTACCTATGAATGAATGACTGGCTTTCTACATTAATAGAACATTCTATTGGCAATGAACCGTTGATCCTTTGTACAAGCTGTCCTTCAGGTCTTGTATCCTTTTTCATTTTTTTTTTTCTCCCATTTTTCTACCCTGAATTTAGGGCTTTAGTCGTAATATATTGGCAGTATCTCTAAATGTGAGAGAATTTGGTGAATCCGTTTGTTGGTCATCTCATTCTTCTGTCCTGAGTTAGGTGCGATGTGAGCCTTTTGGTCTGCTGTAAGAAGGATGAGACTCTTTTCGGTCACTTGATTCAGTATTTCTGTTTGTGACAAAGGGCCGTGTCATACCAGTATCCATCCATCCCTCCAGCTGTTACCTGTTTATCATAATCAAGGTTGATATGTTGAACGAAAACCAGGCTAAACAGTTGTCATACTTTTGCACTGGGGTTCAACATCCACTAAGGTGTTTTATTATAAATTGAGTTTTATTGTACATTTGCAGTGCTTATGAATGATGTTAAATATATTATTTGCCTCTGTATCTTGTTGGAAGCGGTTTGTTGATTTGTGATGTCGTGTGTTTATATAGGGACAACAAAATGTCGACTTGTTTGTTTAACCGAATTTTTGTCCTTGTACCATCCTTCAGTTTCCATCTATGGGCCACCGGCTCAGAACCGTGTGCTTGCTTTTCCCCGGCTTGCAGGATGACTATGTGGAGGCACTGGGCCGGCTGCACCTAACCGTGTCCAGGGCGTACCGGGTCAACCCCGAGATCAACTTTGAAGTGTTCATCCACAAAGTGGATGGCCTGTCTGATGACCACAAGATAGAGACCCAGAGAGACATCCACCAGAGGGCCAATGATGATCTGGCGGACGCAAGCCTGGAGAAGCTGCACTTGAGGTCAGCACCGAGCCAGAACCTCCTGTCCTCTCCACACACTACAGCATGGAAAAATATCAATAGAGTGAAAAAACCTTCAAGTGTTGAATGAAAGTTGGTGCGCTTGCAAACAATACTCCAGCCAGAACCTATTTCTGTTTTGCTGTATGGTGAGGGCAGATCTAACCTATAATAGCCTTATGGGTTTGAATAACTAGCCTTTTCTGTTCAGTTTTGTCAACAGTTATGGTTTAGAAGTTGTATCCGCGTCCCCTTGAATGTGGCTTTAATGCAGCATAGTTTATTTTAAAAGGGAAAAACCTAGTGATGAAAGAAATGAGAAATTCAGATGGTGGGAATGTGGCTGGCTTTGGTCTCTTTCCCGTAGTTTACGTCACCATTGGGCTATACCGAGTTATGACTGACGTATTCCATATGGGATGTTGACATACTTGTGTTTGTGAATGAGATGCTGCAGGAGCAGTCTATAGACCAGTACTACAGTTAGCATTTTCTGACTGTAGCTGTCAAGTAATGCAGAGGCCCTTGTAGGGAGATCAGATAAGATGTTGTGTGGCAATCTCGCATTTTTGAACTGGATGTTTGCCTTGTGGAACAGGTTGCTCTCTTTATGTGGGGGGGGGTGGTTCTGAAGGAGTTTTTAAGCATTAATCTTGGGCTCTGCTGCATTGCCCCTGGCTTTAACATTTGATCTGCTGCCCAGTAAACTTAGGCCTTGTTTGCTGTTTAGGCTGGGAGTGACTATTGCGCAGTTCTGCAAAGGCCAATGGTTTCCAGTGTAATAAGGCTGAACAGTGTATGTTAATATTTGGAGTAGTGTTTGGCATGCTGCATGATGATTGTGTGTGTGTGTGTGTGTGTGTGTGTGTGTGTGTCAGAGAGTGATATGTCAGTTGATGGTTGTTGTATCAGTTCCCTATTTTAATCTCCCT
>JAABNX020000015.1:82272-93175 GCA_015163995.2 Mormyrus lacerda | reverse complement strand
GACAGGATTTACTGTCCGACTCCAGCTTGAAACCCAGCCGTAAAAAACCCAAACCAGAAAAGCAGCTGAGGGTTTAAATAATTCATGCAGACAATATGACTTTTTTATGTAAATTCGTTGCATTAACCCTCTATTATAATGATGGACGACAGATATGGGTGATGTTTCCTTGGTAAGAGCTAATGGATGACCGTCATAAATTCACCGCACATTTTATTGTGTTGCAGGGAAATTGTGCCTGGAGGCCGCGCTGTTTACTTTTATGTAAAAATGCGGCCGCGTGAGTGGGGAAAGGGCATTAGTGGCGTGCTTGGCTCGCACTCCCTGCCTCACGCCACATTTGGACAGGAATTGGCTTCTGCACACGTTGTGGCTGCTCACCCAGTCCCCCGCGGATGAGTCTCTCGCTCGCCCGTCTGCGTTTCCCTCATCGCCTCGGTCACGACTGTTTGCGTTAAAGAAAAACAAACCTGGTGCTTTGAGGTTTTAATTCGCCGGCTGTTCCGATGCCAGGGACGTCCTTAAACGGTCACTCATCGCCGTCGTGGCGGTCGGACGGGGTGTCGTTAACGGCACCCTGACTGTGCTGGAACCCAGCCCTACGCAAAGATGCTGGATGACTGACAAACTCAATCATTTTTACCACGGAATAAAAAGTGGAACATTCCGGGTGTCTCCCGCGGGCCGCCCCTCGGCTGGCGACAGCCTCCCCATTGGCTGTGTGGCTTCCCGTTTGGTTGCTGGCCGCCTCCCCCTTTCCCCAAGCGCTGATTTACTCCTCAATAAGAGCTCTCTAATTAACACATACACTCGGGGACTCCTTTTACCGCAGCCATGGTTGAGACACGTGCATATTTCTCACGGAGTCGATCCAGAACGTCCCCCCCCCCCCCCCACCCAGCAAGCCCATAAAGCAGCCGCTGCGAGACGGAGGCGTCATTGTGCTGTGTCGCGATGCCGGAATGACCCCGAGCTACTCGGTGGGGGCTGTGGATGGACAGACATGTCAGCAATGGTGGACGGGTCACTGCCTTACGGTTTTGCTGCTACTCTGGCCTGGCAATGCCGATTTCATTTGCAAATGCTGTTGTGTGACGTAATTAGGAGCAATCTTGGGCGGCGAGGTGGGGGCAGAGGGGCGGATTTTCTATGGCCCACTTCCTGCTGGACATCCACTCTCTCTGTGCCCAGCATCACACCTGAATCAACAGTTGCCATGTGCCTGCTACTAGATTGGGTCATGGGTTCGAATGGTAAGGGGTGAAGAGACAGATGTAATTATACTGATGCAATAAAGCGCCACGCATCGACTCTGATTGGGGGGGGGGGGGCGAGCCAAACAAATATGATCATTTAATTTGGCACCTATAAGGGCCCCCCCACCAGTGCTAACATCTCAATTTGCTGCGTCCCTCCTCGCCTCTCCTTCGTTAGCCTTGCCCTCCCGCCCCCCCACGGGGGACAAGGGGCAGCAGAATCGGCCCTTAGTTGCTCCCTCTACCCGAGCGTGTCGCCCACCTTCTGCAGATCAGGGTCTTAAGCCGTCCTAGCCCCCACCTGTCTCAAAATGTGAAAGGCTGCATCATCAGATGCATGTAAACGAGTCTCCCGGTTAATTAGTGGCGCATAGCTCGGATCCTGCCGTAAGACCCCCCCCCCCCCCGTGGCATCGAGGATCCTTCAAAGCTCTGTCACTCTGTGTTTATGGGAGGGGGCCCTTGTTTTATTCATGCCTAAGACACAGGGGAACCTCCCTTCACATCCACAACCCTGCCCAAAGTCGTGGGTCCCGAGGAGCATGAACAGACCCCCCCCCCACCCACCCACCTCCAATTCTCAGGAGCACACCTGTGGTGCCGAACATTCTCACTTTAGGAGGCAAACCCCCCCCCCCAACACAACAGTTTTTTATAAATACTTAAAATAATTATTGGTGCCAGTAAGTGCAAGCCACTCCAGGGGGCGGGGCAGCTTGGGGGAGGGTTGAGCCATGTGACGGTCACGTGACCAAATCCTGTACGGGGACCAGGGCCGTTTAGCGGCTGCCAGGAGCTGCAGAGCAGTTATTCATTCTCAGCTCAGCTGTCATTAGCCAGAACAAATCACCCGGCTCCCAGCCCCCGTGTCTCTTTATTATCTCGCCAGAGGCGATGGCGGCAGATTTCTTGTGAGCTGGAGCCGGGTAAAGCCTCTGTGGGTCCGAGGTGCTCTGCACCGCCTCCGTGGGACCTGCCGGCATCCTCATCTTCCTCGCCACCATCATCCTCCTCCTCCTCCTCATCTCCCCCATCAGGACTCTTTCAGTTACATTATGGGCTATCTTGGTCGTAACCTCACAGGTCACTGACCCGCATTCAGGGGCGTTGCTGGAGAGTTCGGGCCCCATATCATTTTAAGCCCCCAATCCCAGGCCAATCCAATTATGTTTGAAAATTTTTAGGGCCCCTGTCAATCAGGGGTCCTTGCAATCATCCTAACTTTAACTCCCCCTTTATGGTACCCCTGCACACACAGCTGTTGTCAGCCTCGGGTCTGGAGTCTGTCTGCGATCTTGGTGTCTCTATGGATCAGACCTGGGACCAGTGTCATGCCCAAATTTGTCACGGAGGGTCCACCAGGGGCACAGGGGGGCGGTGACAGTTGTTGACTAGGGGGGAGGAATTAGCAGCAATGGTATAAGCTGTCAACCGAGGGGGGCTGACAAACTGAGCAAATATTCAATTTTAGCATCTACAAATGGTCATTTTTAGGGGGCCACAGACAGTGCCCCACAATGAGCCCCACGCACTTCCAGTGCAGGGCTGAGACGTCTTCAGACATTTCCAGTTTTGTTATGCACAGGCAAAACAGCGGACGACCGAAAGGGGTCCACCCAGCACCGCCACTGCACGAAAAGGCCCCCACCGGCGCAGCCAGCGTTTAACGTCACGCAATTAAAATATTAATCATCTTACTATTAATTAAGGCAGTTAAGTGCTTTTTATTACTGCTGCCAATTGAAAGCCTGACAGTCCTAATGAGGTCACCCAAAAAAAAAAAGACGATAATTAGGGCCGGCAACTCAATTTCCGCTGCCGCCCATTCTCTCAGCCTAGTGCCCATCAATAATTAATTTAATTACTGATATTGTGGCATGAGTCACTATCAATTTAAGAGACAAACATAATTATTTAATAACGATGCCCCAAACATATGCAGTTTTGGTGCATTATTTTTTAAATCTTTAATGACTTGTTAATGTGGGCAGTGAGGATGACTTAAACAGGCCAGTGACCTTTTCGCATGTTTTACCTAAACGCCGGCGTGCAATTAAAGGTGTTGGACACGACAGAAATATTTACCCTCTGGTTTATTAATAAATGGACTGGAGTAAAAAGCCCATGAAAGCTTTTGTTCAAGGCGATGAACCCGAGTTTCTGGGTCCAGGGGAGCAGAATGTTCTGTTCTGTCCTATGGCCACACCTCCTCCTTCTGTCAGTGTTTGCTCCTTCCCCAGGGGGTGGGGGTAACAGAAACACCCACAGAAGGGGCATGTGCAGGGAATGTCCGTTCTGGACCGACGGAGGACAGGAACGAGGACATGGCAGGGCAGGCGCTGAGAGTGCTGACTCACACCGGAGTGGACAGTCATCATGTTCACGCCTCTCAATATCGTTCCCCCCGACATAAACACCCTCCAGAAACCCAGAGCCAGACAGGCAGGTCAGGATATTCATGCACCTGTACATGCAAAAGCCCCCCCACCCTTACCATATGCCCCTCTGGAGCAGACTGCCCATGGGCCACACACACACACACACACACAAACATACACACACACACACACACACATACACACACACACACATACACACACACACACACACACACACACACACACCATGTAAACAGAGGAGAGGTTGGGTTGTGACATTTAACCCGCCCCCCCTGCCTGTCCACACACACTGGCATGGGGAGGTTTTCCCAAACACCCCACAGCCATGATACCTCTGCACTGCACCCATGATGCCTTGCACTGCACCCATGATACCTCTGCACTGCACCCATGATGCCTTGCACTGCCTTGCCTTAACATCCCGTGGTGAAGCCGTCGGAGGGATGTGATCAGCACGCGATTCGTCACCGTGGGAGATGGAACCACGTGATTTAGCGTTTGGGCCCCGAGTGTGTGCATGGATGTCTTCCTTGTGTGTGTGTGTGTGTGTGTGTGTGTGTGTGAGAGAGTATTCGGGCCTCCTTAACCTGTTTAAGAGCTGAAGTCTTTGTTCATACACGTCTGTGACATGGGCAGGGCTGATGATGTCTGGCTGATAATTCAAGAGGACAAACTGGTCCCCCCTAATCCCACAGTGCCTCAACTCGGTCCCATAGGTGCAAACAGGGGCACACCCCTTGAAGCTCAGCCCCCTCCCACACTCACCTAGGCTTCTGGGGCTCATTAACTGCAGTCAATTGACCCCAATCCCTGTTTAAATGGGCCCTGGGGCCAGACTGACCCCGGGTCCACCTCTCCGTCCTCCTTTGTTCCTCCAGACTTTCAGAATAAAAAGGGCTGACCTCTGACCTTTGGCACACGCTAAACCCCCCCCCTCTGCCGGTCAAGAACACCCGGGAGCCAGGTATTGCTGGAGGAGCTCTGGTACCCCCCTCCCCTCCCGAGTGATTTGTTCTTGTCTCCGGTACAGGTTTTAATTAGGTGGGTTTGAGCAGTGTTAGCATCCCCACACATTAGCATCCCCACGCATTAGCATCCCCACGCATTAGCATGCACGTGTGTTAGCACACCCACATGATAGTGTGCCTGCGCGTTACCATCCCTGCACATTAGGGTGTCCACGCATTAGCATCCTGCATTTTAACATGCCTGTGCGTTAGCATGCCCGCATTTAGCATGTCCTCATGGTAGCGTGCCTGCGCGTTAGCATCCCCGTGTGTTAGCGTGCGCACGAGTTAGCATTCCACTATGTTAGCGTGCTCGTGCAACCACACACTACCGCCATGACTGACAGTGGGCCCCCCCTGGTGTGAGGGGCTCTCAGAGCCACAGCCAGGGAGAAGGCGAACGGCTTATTGTGTTTCATGGTTAATTCTGTGTCAATTAGCCGAGTGCTACGTCGCCTCCAGCGAAATCGCGAGGCGAACAGAAGCCCACAGAATCCTCCAGCTTTGACAGGCTTAGTGTTCAATCATTTATCCGCAGCCCGGGGGCGCCCAATCGCTGTCAACAAACATTCCATTGAAATCATATCAGTCCTCTTCCCTTCTTTCATTTCCACCCCTCCCTCCCTCCTTCATTTTCTCTTTGCCTCCTCATGCCCCCCGACTCATCCTTTGCCGTTGTGATTTTTTTTAAAGCACCATTTATTGTTGTTTCTATCCATGTTTTCCCACAATATGCTGGAACAGTAATCCACCCCCCCCATATCTTCTCCTCCAGGTCCGCCTGATTTCCGAGTCGCTCAGGCCATTACTCAGATCCTTCTGGGGGTGCCAGAGCTCAAACTGGTCCCCCTCCCTGACAAAACTTCCTTGTGTGTCCACCTCAGATGGGACATATAAAATAAACACAGACTCAGATGCACTGATTCACCATGCTAGCATGTGGTTCATTAGCTGCCTGTATTGACTGTTGTCTTACTGGAATTTTGATTTGGGATGGAGCACCTGTCCTTGAGTACCATCTACCCTCCCTTGGCTCCAATCCTCTCTGGTTTTGGAGGGTAGTTTCACTCCTTGTGTTCTCTTGCCGATTGTGATTGCGTTGGCATGTTGTCGGATAGTTCAATCGGGCCTCCCTGCCCCACGTTGCCGCATCTCCCCTGTTGTCAGTTCCTGCGACGCAGCTGCGCTGCTGCCGTGGATTGCAGTCCCCTCCCAAAATCCTGCCACATGCAGGGGCCGGCCGATTCCTCCACCTACAGGCCCGCCTGTCAGCTCACCCCAAAATCTCTGTGTCGGAAGATAAAGTCAAGCTAGCTGCCCAAACCCCTCGCCTACCCCGCCCTCTCGTTTACAGAACTCTGTGATGCCAGCATCCTGAGTCTCATTTCAAGAGGCAAGGTGTGTCTTTTATGAATTATATCTGTTTTAAAAGTCTCTCTGATCAAGCACCAGGTCTGGGCAAGAAAGAAAGCTTCCGGAAAGTACGGAAACGTGGGGGGTGCGATGACGGCTACAGTATTCATCCTAGTCGACGCGTAAGCCCACCACCAACAACCATGCGACCTCTGCTGGACAAGTATCAAGTATCGACCCCCCCCCCATCCTGTATCCTCCCAAAGCGATGATGTACAAAAACAGGGATGGATAGAGAGACGGAACGTGGCCCCAAAGTGCAATGCTGCTTTTAGCCCTTTTGAAGTGCGGCAGTAAAAGGGGCGAGCCCCCCCCAGACCTAGTCCCTGTTTATGCTCTCCCTTTCAGCCCTACATTAGCATGTCACGTGCTCTGTGCCAGGTTGCTAATGGGGTCTATTGTCAAGCCCCCCTCTCTGAGGAAGCTTCAAAGGGCACGGAAAGAAGAGACGGGGGCCACGACACCTGGCCCTGTCCGCGTGCGGCCTGTGCCGACCGCCGCCTGCCTGCCTCTGCCCTCTCCGTTTCGCCACTACCGGGTTGCATCCCGCTAAGTGCTACTGTACAGTCAACACTTCCTGTGAGCTTACATACACTTAAAGGGACCCTTTAATTCCAACTTGAAGCCACAGTCTCGCATTTTTCAGCGAGACACTGAGTGTGACTATTAAAAATGCGCCATCATTTTCCACCCCCACCCCCCCCAATTGTTCCTCAGTGCATTTCCTTGCCCCCTTACTTTCCCTCAAAGCTGCTATGACATTATACTCTGTTTTCACCTCTCTGTTTCCTGCAGCTCCATTTAGCAAAACAAGTAGAAAACAGCCTTTACCTCTTCGCGGGAGATTAATAAGTAAGTCTCGATCTGTTTCCTCGCTAAAACACAAGACAAAGGTAAATTAATATTTTAAAATAATTATAGGATGCCTGAAGGTAAACTGAGCAAAAAAAATGGCAGGTAAATAATTGATTGCTCTGGGAGCAAAGGATCCGGGGAGAGATTAGTGAGTCAGTGGGATGGTGCTGTTTCACAGGAGCTGCTGATGTTTGTGGGAGGGTGAGAGGGTACCGTGCTTTTTGTTTGCCTGAGTTGGAAGGGAAATGAGCTTGAAGTTTGCCTCTTCGACCCCCAGGGACCCTTCCTTGGGACGCGGTGGACGGAAATGTCCTGGAAAGAAGCGGGACGCCATTGCAGAGCCTAGCGTGACGGGCAGTTTGCCTGAAAGCCCGGTGCTGTGGTCGCTGGAAAACAGCCGCCCATGGAAACATATTTGGAACTTAATGAGTGAGCGCCCGGAACCAGGCACTCAGCCAGCTGGTAAAACTATGGGATTGATCCCTCTCGACATTTATTTGAACCCCCTACCCGCCCCTGATTGGCAAAACCTAGAATGCCCCTTTAAATATCATGCCCGGAAAGCCCCTTAAATATCACGGCCTGCATGCAACGCTGGTCCGCTGTCCAGAGAGACTCCATGACCCCGCCCTGCTCCCACACGTCACACTTCCTCCTAGGCAGAACACGTTTCCGGAAGGTGATTGATCCGCATCGTAACGTACACTTGCCGGCTCGATTTGGGTACCAGGCCTGGTGATGGTTCATTCCTGCTATATTCTGGGGCTAAAACACTATATTGCTGAAAATTTTACAGCAGCTTTTAAAGCGCAGAGGCATATCTATGAACACTGACGATTCACTCTTTGACACCTCAACTTGGACGGCATTTCTTTCTATTCTTTAACTAGTAGTTAAATGTTTATTGAATAATACGGTTGTTCCTCTCATCTGATGTAATTTCAAAGTAATATTCTTTGCACAATTTAAAAGGGAACAAATATGATTTAGTTTAGATTTTATGTCATTGATAAATTTTTATTTATTTCATGACTGAATGACTCTTTAATGCCTGTGATTTCTTACTTCAGGTAATATATTTTATTGTTGCTTTCCCAAGTATTTCCTTCGGGTTTTATTGTGGACTGTGCAATTTAATTGTTCAGGTTTAATCACATTTTCATCAAAGTTACATTCTGTTGTCACACCATGATCCCATTTAACTTGGGGTGCTGTCGGGCTGGTCGGAGATCCTGGGGCTGCGATGGCATCCAGATCGAACTCTATAAACGAACAGGGAGGGTGGCTAGTTGTGCTAACTGGCACCGCGTGCCCCCGGAGCCGGGGAGGTCATAGCTGCAGACAGCCAATCAGCTGCTGCCGCCAAACAGTGAGTCAGCACCCGTCAGTGCAGCTGCATTGGGGTTGACAGCCCAACTCTCCCCCCAGGGGGCATTTGTGAATTTCGCAATTTTCGCACTTTGGTCTCTAGCCAAGCATTTTTATGCTGTTGCTAATTGTTATATCTACAAAACCTGGAACAAGATTGCTTGTCATGGCAAGCCTGCACAATATTTATATATATATTTGTATATTTGTATATCTGTGTATGTATTATATATATATATATATATATATATATGTACAATTAAATTATTAAATGACATTTACAAATTCCTCAAATCAAAAATGTGTACATGTCTGTCTGTGTTTTTGCTTTGCACTATCGAAGTGTTACGTAACCAGAACTCAACATCGGCATCAGAAATCATCAGCAGCTTGAAAATGGTAATTAATCCGTAACGAAGAGGAAACCGTTTGTCGCCGTGGGGGTGTCGCTTTGGAAACGCGGCACGGTTTATGATTTTGTACGCGGTCGCAGTGCAGGCCAAGGGTTATTCGTCGGACTTGAACTCCGAGACATTCGAGCCGCTTTCTGAAGTTTTGACTTGTCATCACCGTTGCCGTGGGCAACGTCGATCACCGCTGATTTATCTGAAACCCGTCCTGGCGTGAGAAAGCTGCTCGCTTTCATCTGCTGCCAGGTTGCTGCGAACGCTCAAAATCACCCCGTAAATTATTAGCATGAGTCGGAGGCACGGAAGGACTGCGGGGGGGGGGGGACGTCAGTGACGAGACATGGGACTCTTCTCAGAGCTTCTGGGTCATATGACCTGCGGAGTCTTTGCATAACTAAAACGGCTGTCGTCAGATGCTAAGGCTGATGTTGTGACCGCATGAAATTGTCACGGCATTAAAAACCTCTGTTGATCGGCTGTTCGTGTTCCCGCGTGTGGCCCCCTCTCGACGTCAGCCTTTTAAACCTTCTGCAAATACTTTTCACACCCAGACTTACGATGGGTATTTGGGATTCCCAACAAGGTCATCTGAGGGTAAAAGTCTGTTTTTCCTCCTGGAAAATTGGCTTACAACTTCCAACGCTGTGTCTTAATCAGATCTGGGCCCAAATGTGTCAGCGTAACAAAGTATCCTTGAGCAAGAAATCGATGCTGTGTCCAGGCGCTCACGCAGTCACAGGCCGGATGCCTCAGGCCACGGATTGTAAGGGCTGGGGGGGCACTTTCAGTCTGGCGTGTCTGGGGGCAGGAATTTGCGACCGGATGGATTCTGTCCAGCTGGGGGCTCAGCAGAGGCCAAATGAGGAACTGGGCCAGGAGGACCTGTGGGTAGGGGCCCCGGGCGACAGCCCCCGGGTCGGAGGGTGTACGTTCCCACAAGACCCACACCCGTGCTGCATGACACAATTAACCTTTCGATTGACAAAGAGGGTCAAAATATCGGAGCGGATCGGAACGTGGCAGCCGGGACAAAGGCTCCGGCCTGGAATGGCTCCAAGTTCCTGTCACTCAGCCGCACTGGAAGCCGCCCAAGGTCACGCTGTCAATGGGCATAAGGACTTCCAGCTTCCAGCCGCGGCCGGCAGCACACACACACACACACACACACACACACACACACACAGACACACACTCACACAGACACACACAGACAAGTAGACACACACTCACACAGACAAAGACACACACACACAGACAAACAGACACACACACACAAACACACACACACAGACACACACACGCACACACTTTCTCCTCAACACCACACGTGTTCATTCTACTGGCTCCCCTTAAACAGGCCCCAGTTAACATCTGAAAGGCATCCCCGTCGATCGGGCCCCCACTCCCCCAGGCTGCCCCGCCTCCCCGCTTGCCCGTCCTGAGCTGCACG
The DNA here is from genome assembly GCA_015163995.2 of Mormyrus lacerda. Classification (NCBI taxonomy): domain Eukaryota; kingdom Metazoa; phylum Chordata; class Actinopteri; order Osteoglossiformes; family Mormyridae; genus Mormyrus; species Mormyrus lacerda. The sequence goes on along the minus strand of JAABNX020000015.1, from coordinate 83,017 downwards.
GGCATGTCTGCCCTTGTTCCTCCACCTTCCAAAGAGCAGCACCGTTTACTGGGTCTTTCCTTCAGACGACAGCTCTCCCACACCAAGTAAACCTAAGGCCAAAGAGTTTTTGAATCTCCATGACACCAATGTACTCGGGTCAGACACGATTCCGGGGATTCAGGATGTGAGAGCTCATCTAGCACCCAAAGCGTCAGTGATTTTGTCCTGTCCAATTGCACTGTGCCTCCAGTGGATGGGCGTCCGTCTGCCGTTTGAGCTCGTTTCACGCTGTGACAGTAGCCATCCCGAGGTAGGCCTTATCAGGCGCCCCCCCCTCCCCCCAACCCATCAGCAGTGCATTATGCATTAGGGTTTGCTTGTGTAAAACAGCAGCCAGTCTTTAAGGCCTTGCAACATTAAAAAAAAACATTACTGAGTGCTACAGCATTTGCCGCTGAAGTACTGAGGGCTGGCCCAGGGTTAGCGGCGTGGTAAATTGCCCTTATGTCGCATGGGGGGGGGGGGGGGGAGGAGGGAAGCAGCCAGGCTGCCGTGTTTATGTCTGTCTGCTGCCCCAAACACTGATCCCACTCCTAATCTCATTTGCTTAAACCTAAGCATCTCTGAGAGCCCCCCCCCACCACCACGCTAGGCTCCCCCCTCACAGAGGATACTTGGGGGGGGGGGAGTGTTGTGAGGATAAGACCTTCTTTATTCCCCCCAGCTTATTGGATCTACTGGAAAATGACTGTTAGTCAAATCT
>JAABNX020000015.1:54891-80248 GCA_015163995.2 Mormyrus lacerda | reverse complement strand
TCATATGGCCTGTCTCAGGACTGATTTAACCCTGTTTATCATACCCTTTGTCACAGTGGCCTCTTGAAAAAGCTTCAGTTTATTCTGATTGTCAGCAGCAGAGTCCATGCTGTGGTGTCAGCATCAAACATGCAGGTGTTTATTATGTGTACACACACACAGGCACACACACACACACACACACACAGGCCTCGCTCTGAGTGGCACAGCTCGAGCCGCGCATCCCATTTGTCAGTGACGGCCCGCCGCAGACGTACTGACGTTCGCCACGGGGGCACACCGCAGGAGGCGAGGATGCTGCCGTCTCACCCTGGGACGCTCTCAGGGGTTGACGGTTGAGGGCGTGTCCCGCCCCCCGCCCACTCCAAAAGCCATCAGCCCCCTGGCGCCCTGCTGTTCCCCAACGGCCTGCATGATGCTCTCAGCTGCGTGGGCGAAGGTGAGCGCAGCCCGGGACCAGACACCTGTGGCAGCCCCGCGGACTCGGCGGTGAAATAAACACACGGCACACAGAGGCAGCTTCTCCTCTTTAATGTCACCACATGCAGGTACAGAGCGCAAAGTTCATCGGACGGGAGACGAGGGCACGCACCCCATGACAGGCTCTGCGGGGGTGAAACCAGCCAGAAGTCCCATAATACTCCAGATTGGTATATCAACCTGGGAGTCCTCCCCTGGGGGGGGGGTATAATTTGGAGCCAGGTGACGCCTGATGGCGCCCAGGGCGTAGCCGCTCACAGCCCCCGCCCCGCCACACCCCATCACCTGGGCTCAGGTGTGCCGCCATTGGCAGGTTCACGCTGTCCCTCCGGGGTCCATGTGAGCGACTGCTACGTGCTCTGCCACGCCGCTCTCCAAGGCCCTATGAGGCGTTGAGAGGGAGGAAAAGGCAACGGGGGGGTGGATATCACATACACATCGCTAGGAGAAGGGCGGCGGCTGGGAGATGGGGGGCAGCCATGCAGCTCGGCCAGGACAGCAGGTCTGACACTGTCACTCAACTTCAGCATCCTGGGGAGAGTGGGGGGAGGGGGGGAAAGAAAGAGAGAGAGAGAGAGAGAGAGAGAGAGGCCCTATCAACATGGGAATGGGAATTACCCTAATAGTGAGGAATCCTCCAAAATCCTGGTAAGCAAAAAATAAAAACATGAAGTCAAATGGCTGATCCTCAGCCATCTCTTTGCACTCTCCTGAGGTGCGGATGTAAGTCATTAATTGCATTAAATGAGACCCCACAAGAGCAGGAACTCTCCAGCTCAATGAGGACGAGCACAAAGGAGCAACCCTCGAACCCCGGTCCCTCCTCGGACCCCAGTACCCGCTCAGACCCCAGCCCCCCCTTGGACTCTGGGGCCCCCTCAAACCCCAGCTGGGCGCCCCGGACTCCATCACCGATGTGACTTGATGTCGTCCCCGGTGTCGCTTAACGGGGGCGTCGTTCGCTGCATAAACCCTGACATCCAGCAGTCTTGCATGTGACACAACCGCAGGATCCGGGACAGGACGCCTTTCCGGTGGACAGGGAGCAGCAAGAATGCCACACAGGGGCAGCGAGGAGCCGCTCGCACACTGTGTCACTGTGAATTAATTAGAACACCGTTTGTCAGCACAGTAATTACAGAGAGCAGCGGGTCTTGCAGAGAGCTCGGCACAGCTCTCTGTCACGATTAGGAAACACACCATGACTCCTGTGTGCAGAGTGGACGGCATCTGCGTCTCTGTGAGTGCGCGGTGGGAGTAACGGCCCGTGTAAGCACAGCGATACCCCTGTCCACCCCATTAAACACACGTACTGCAGGGCGTCCGTCAGCTGGTGCGGGTCACGGGGGTGGGGGCTGAGGTGTGCACTAACAAGTCTGCATACAGTTACACCGCATGCCCATGTGTGTGTGTATGTGTCCTGTGTACGTGTGTGTTTGTGTGTGTGTGTGGATTAGCTTTACCGCTCCCCATACACAAAAAAGCTCTGGAACTTACTGCTCTGGGCACAAATCTGCATCAGCAACTCTGTTCTACATTTGGATTACCCTCCACCCTACAGGACGATCTTCGGGGGTTGTGTGTGTGTGTGTGTGTGTGTGTGTGTGTGTGTTTGTGGGAGGGTGGGGATGCTGCTCCTCGCTTCACAATCTATAAACACTTTTGTTTTTGTGTGTGGAAACCTGAGACCCACACCAGCACTCAAACCTGAAACTGCAACATGGCCTCTGGGGGCAAAATTCGCAGTGAGTAAATGAATAAATAGTTAATCAAAGGGGAAAGAACTGTATACCAAAGAAGACATGCTCACCGAATGAGACACGCTCACACGTACGCACGTGCACAAGGACGCACGCACGCACCTTCAGCAGAAACTTTTAATGGCGGATCGACGGAGAGGACTTGAAAGGATGAGGTCCCTCCCCGTGTGCTGGGTGAGGGAATTATTCATCAGCCACACGGGGGGAGGGGGGGGGCAAGAAAACCTGCAGCACGGCTCCTCTTAATTGCCTTAAAATCGGCGTAAACGACAGCGGACAGGCTAGAAAGCGGCCCTTGGTCACAGAGGCCTGTAATCCGTTATGGCTTTGGGATAGCTGTTTAGCAGTCGGAGAAGGACCCGCGGCTCCCAGCCCGGAAATAAAACGTATCAAAAGCGGCGGCGGGATGAATGAGTCGGGGGACTTTAAAGCCGGCTTTTTTCGTGCGGAGTGAGGGCCGATTCAGCCTGAGCCGAGTGGGCTGGTTACAGCTAAGAGAGGTGTGTGACCATGTGCATTTCCCTGCATGCACTGGGGCCTGAACGGCTAGCGAAGGTCCAGGTGTCCTCCTTACCTCCCCCCTGCAGATATTTGGAGTGCTGCTCCCGCTGCATGTTTTATTGCCCCGGTTCTCCACTTAAACTCTTTACCTTGCCTCCCCCCCCCCCATCTCCAGACAAGCAGGCCGGAGAAACCTTTACTCCTGGTCCCTTCTGTGACCCGGGCAGCCGCTGCAGTCAGACGGGTCAATCAGCAATTAGAACGACTAAAGCCACTAACCTGATTCGGCCCCGGGCGACCGGCGTGGACGCCCCCACCGCGGCCCCCGGGGCTGGTCATGGCTTCCCGGAAACCTAAGCATTGATTAGTTCGTACCGATTCACTCATCTGACCCTGAATCCTCTTTATAGGATAATTAACGTGGCAGACTGCCGTCGCTATGCGCATCCTCACCGTAACTGGGAGGTGTGGCTCTTTCCCATCAGGCAGGCGTTACGCGACGCGCCCTGAGTTATACATCTCGCTGAGCACTTTCCGGAAATCAACTGAGAGGTGCTTGCAGCTAAACTGGGTGGGAGGGAGGGAGCATGATAGAGCTGATGGATACACAGCAATACAGAGACGTTTAACACCGAATGCGAACTCTACGTGAACCAATGCGGAGTACAATTTCAGTACAATTTCATTACCGCCGATCATGTGACAGTTTGGATGATTGACAGGTATCTGAAATTTAGAAAAGAATCTGTTCCCAACCTTGAATGACTTATTTCACTTCTGCTTTTCTCTTGTCTAATTATAATGCTGATGCTTTGAAATAAACACCACTAATTAGGCTCTCACTTGTCCCCCCTGAAAGGGCCCTGGCTCCCAGAGGCCTCACCCCTGCTGTCCCACACCACGCTCGCACCTCCTCTTTGCTGCTCTCTGCTTCCTTCAGCGTTCAAGGGCCTGATATGGTTACCGGGTCTGGATTTCGCCGGAAAGCAGCCACTCAAACACTCGGCCGTCCCGCCGGAACATTCCGGCCTCATTGCTCCGCTCGTCGTTCTCATAGAACAGCCAGCCGGGGTCTGGTTCCGTGAACGGAGGAGAGGGGCTGGCTTTGAGTGCCGAGCCGTCCGGGTCCCGGGTCCGTGTGCCGAAGGAGAAAGAGGTCGGGAGGCGTGGGAAACGGCAGCCCTGCAACGTTAGAAATAAAAAGTGCAGCATTAAAGGGGGAAAGAAAAATAAGAGGGAGGCCGGGAGGAGGTGATGATGAGGATGAACATGGGAGTAGGGAGATGTGGATGAAGGAAGTACAAATGCTGAAAGATAAAAAAGAAACCAGTTTGAAAAGCTGTATTTACGTAGAACAGTAGGGGGCATACTGGTTAAGGTGTTGAGATAATTCATATCTTTTTGTAACCCATAAGTTGACTTACTTCAATAAAGGGTCTGCCTACACGACAGGGTACGTTAGTGTGGATTCATGAGACAAACGCGCATAATCCGATGCCCAAGATTTTGGCGAGTAAACAGACACGAACGTGGAGATTATGCTTCGTTCATTGCGGCTGCACGCGCTAATCCCGCCGTCCACGTGATGCCGAGATCTCCATCGTTCTCTGCCCATATCATTTCCCACCAGTTCTTTTCGAGTGCTCTTAAGAAGTTCAAAATAAAAGACAATTTCATCGCAGGAATATGAAAAATAATATCAGGCTCTAGGAGAAGGTAGAGGGGGGGGCAACAACGAATTCAGGTGCATGCTTGCAGCCCTCGAGCCCGGTGGCTGTTTACCAATCCATCAGTCAGACTGTGAGAGCGAGCCATCCATATTCAGGAAGCACAAATTCCACTGCTTATCGCACCAAACCTGGTAAACCCTTTGCATGCCCCCCCATACATACATACATACATAAGTAACCACATCTTTATGTAACCGAGGAGCAAGATCCTGGCCAGGGGTAGTGTTACTTGGGGGGGCTGGTGGTGGAGAATCACCTTGAATTCCAAGTAAAGGATCATATGTCCGCAGTGCTTGCAAGCACGCGGAGGCGGGTGGGTATTTTGGGAAGGGGGATTTTAATGTGCTGAATTTATTGTAATCATCCCGTCGATTTTTAAACCTTATTGGGGACGCTGTACTTGTTATGACAGATATTCGCATTATGGGCACACTTTGTTCTCCTTACCCGTCCCTGAACTCCCGCGCGTACAAATGTGTCTCATCCGGACACCCAGAGACAGCTGGCATCCCAGCTGCAGGTGAGCCGAGGTCCAGGTCGCTCTCCAGCCTTCCTCTCACTCTCCCTCCGTTTACTTTTTCCGCACGCCCCTCCTTTCCGTCCCGGCAATTCCTCTTCATACTTCGTGCACAAACTTCCTCTATATTTTACGCGCATCTTCCAAACACGCCACTTCATTCACTTGTTAAACTCCTTATAATCTGACCATTATATTGGGAGTATGCGAAAGATTATTTGCAATGTAAATTTTTCGGGGGGGAGGTGATTATTTCATGCCAGTGTGGCGATTTTATTTTCTCATTACGGAGAAGCGAGACCAAGTCCGTTTCTTGCGGTGTTCAAAGACTGCCTGGCTGCGCACCACACACCCATCCTCGGAGAGAGCGGTACCTCCGCCTCACGGCGCAGCGCTGGCCGGGGATTGAAGCGACAACTCCGGCTAATTGCGCGCCGGTGCTCCGCATGAATATTCATGGCCGCGTCTTCAGAGCCCCGCCTAATTAGTCCAGAGAAAGAGGGAGAAATCTTGCACCTTTTTACAAGAGAGACACTTTCCTCCTGCTTTCCCCTGGGGGATGCTGGCGGAATAGCCCGAGTTCATTAGCCAAAAAAAGAAAGAAAAAAAAGAGACACCTGAAAGTATAGCAGAGTGGCGCTCTTGAAGCTTCGCGCTATTACTCTCCAGCATTAAGTGCCTGTTGTACGTCTGTCAAAAGAAATAGTCAGAAGTAAATAAAACTTGAATAAAATTGAATGATTACAGGAAGGGGGTGGGGTTGTTTTGTAGTCAAGTTTTGGGCGAGCCTAGTTTGAAGAAAAATGCCAAAAAAAAAAATCACTGGTTACAGACTGAAAAGAGTCTGTCGTGTTTTTCGGTTAAACCGGTTTCTTTTATTAAACTCCTTAAGTTTTAGTCAGTTTGCAAAGCGCAGGTTACTGTGAGCGCAATCGCTGCGCCGTATCTCCTAGCTCACCGTTGCGGTTAATTAACTCCGCAAAGTGACGTCACCTGGCCGGCTTGTCTATTTCAGCATGCGAAGCAAAAACGGGGACGCGTCTGCAAACAAGTCTGCGACGAGTAAGAGAAACAGCGAGCGATTAAAAGCGTCCTGTGTGACACTTTCTCAACCGGAAAGTGTCATACACTTCGCTCGGGTTAACTTCTTAATTAAACATGATTAATAGAATTATTAATTATGAAGAAAAAAATCTTTCGATAATTACAACAGTAAAAAAGCGATGTCCGATTTTATTACGAAAAGCAAAACATTTAAATTAATGGATATAGGCCTAAAGTTTTATTTACTCGTATTTCTTTTAAATTATATCATTTATAAAGGTAAAACGATTATACATGGGTGTATCGCATTAGGATACGCAGGTTGATAAATACTTAACCACATAACGTGTTCCATTACAATTACTACACCTGTCAGAGTAAATTAAACACTTATAACTGACAGGACGCCTCCTCCGTCGGACTCGCATAATTTTCTCTAAGTTGAATCGATAAGGATACTTCGTAAAAAGACTTTATTTTATATTCGCATTCAATGCAATCAGTTTGCAAAGTTATCTGTAGAATCTAGGTGTTTTAATTACAAAAAAAACAAACCGTTTTATTTTTAAATAGACCGAAAATTTTGGACAGGTTTTCTTCCCCCAGAGGTTAAAAAGCACGTTTTTGTGTCAGTTAACAATACCTGAGTAATGTGATGGCGGGAACAGAATTACTCATGTCATAGACGTTAATTTCGAAATGCAATCAAGAGAACGTATATTACATATTTCTCTAAAAAGATTAAACTATCGATTAAAACGTGAGTTTTGCATTTCATTATTTGTATTTGACTTTATACAACAGTAAAACAGATCGTTATAAAAATAGCATTTATTATCCTCGTACGCACTTTTGATTTAATATTTGTTTTTCATTTGCATTTATCAGGAATAATAATAATGATGATGATAATAATACTTTATTGTTTTAGTGCTAAAGGTAGAACGTAAAACGAAGGCATTCGGATCAGCAGAAAGGCACTTGTGCATTAATTGCATTGAGGCATGTTAACCGTGGAAGACGTCCCCGGTGAGGCATTAACACGTGACAGGCACGGGGCTCCAGGCGTTGGTCGTGAGTAGGAAAGGGAACTATGCACGAGCTCCGAACTTCCGACTTTTCTGACGGGTACATAAGCGCGCTGAAATTAGACGCAGGCGCTGTATACAATGCAGAAGCACGTTAAAACGTACCATGCCACAGATAAACCAGAATAAAGCAAAAGAAAACTTCAGTTTTAGATTACACAGCCCTTCTAATGTTTCGCGTGCAAGATTTCATGTTGATTTTCTTTTGACGACGCTGATTACAAATGTCTGCAAAAAAAAGAGTGAAAATATGAAGGTTGGTTTTTAAGAGCCGATATATATAGGGAGAATGTATTAAAGGACAAATATGGAAACCGGGACTGTGCACTAAGAGTAGAGTGGATGAGGCCGAAGGACTTTTAGTGAAGTACTCAGTCCCTGAAAGCGGACAGCTATAATTTATTGTGTGTCACCATATCACTCACATCAAGCGATGAAACACTTTGATTGTATTCGACGTTGTTTTTTTTCCCTTTATATCTTAAAACGGGTCTTTTATTTGTGGGTTCCTCGACGGACTGTGTTTCTGCCGTAAGATCTGTGACCCCTTTCAATCCGCTCTCCATAGCAACCTTCTACATCCTCGCAAAAATTCACCTCGTTCAGACAAGGCCATATTCTCCACAAAAAGCGAGCCGAGCATCTGGTGCTTCTTTTAACCAGCACTCTTTGCTGGCTTCACAGTACAACAGTGTATTTGTTTCGAGCCGCCCAGTTCACTCCCTAATGCGAAAATGACCAGTCTTTTTATAGACACAAAAACAGTAATACTTAATACTTACGCATTTTAATTTACTGACTCGCGGAAGACCGGTCTCTTGGTGCAAGACAGATGACACAAAAGCCTAGAACACAGACGCCATCTAGTAAAGTTTAGCAGTTTAACTGCTAGAAGTGGGAGTAGGGTGGGAGTCATTGAGTAATGAAATAAAACGAACTGAGTTTCTATACTTTAAAATTGCAGATTTTAAAGATCTATTTTATCTCTTAGATAAACTCTTATGGTGGCATATTAATTTATATATATATATATATATAAAAACAAAAGGCAAACTGAATCAAAGCCCCGCTTAGTAGCATATTAAACCTGCAAGGTAAAAAAGACTGCGCTTTTTGTGCGTTTTCCAATCGTGTTTTTCTGTTGAATTCCCAGTGCGTCGCGTTATTTATATCACAGGACACACACATAGACACACACACGTGCCAAAGGAAGTCGTGTCCGACATAACCCCAACAACACGACCCTGTTCCCCCGAGGAATAAAGGAAGACCAGCGTTTGATCATGTTTAATAACTGCATGTCTGATTTGGAACGAAAATGCTGATTTAATGTTCAACATCTGCGGCCTTACATGAACAAATAAAAAGACAAACAGGGGCAAATTGTGAATAACCTACTACTGACCGTTTTCCCCACTCATTTTCTTTGCTTCCAGTGAACAAAAGCGCAGGACTGAGAAGTACATATGAACCCCTATTAACAGATCCTGCGTGTTCCTGTCCTTAAGGGTGCGCGCGCTACAATGTGCCCGCCTTCGTGCGAATCTATATCCGAGTGTTTTTTTATATATATATTTTATTTTTTGAGAGGGCTGGGTTGCGGTCGCGTGCGTACATTAAAACGGATTTATTTAACCCTCCCAACAGTTAACAGTTTACTCCCGATGATCTACAACAACTTTTTCATTCGACGGTATGTTTTCCATACCTTATGTCTGATTTCTTTTTAAAAATCCAACGAGCGACATACACATTTTTACAATTTAGTTTGGATACATAAGACGACAACAAGTGATATTTATACAGAATTATAAAGAAGACTCGAACGCAGTACGTAGCGCCAGTTAAACACAAAGGACACAAAGTTAGCTTATTAATAAAGTCTGCGGGCAGCCCCGCTCCGGACCATATTCGAGCTGCCTTTTTTGTTATTTACGAATTCATGAAACATCACTAACGGCTTATTTATATATCTTGAAATAAATATATAATGTAGGTTCAACAAAACCACGCCTTTCTTGAGACTGTGACGAGCACCTGTGACCCCTAAGAACATCCAGTCTAACGCACTCCCCGCAACTCAGTCTCATAGACGAGTTAACCAAAGGGATGCTGATTACACATAAAACAAGGACGCTTACCGTTCGGCTGCCTTCTGGTCTTTTGTGGTTTCTGGGATACCTCATTGGCTTCTTTTAAAACCTATGAAAAATAAAAACGAACTCCAAGGTATAAGATTAAGAAGAATATACGAATATAAAGTATATTAAAATAAACGATCAGATTAAAGTGACGTTTTAACGATAGTAAAACGCTGCGGTTTTATGTAACGGTTGGAATGTGTGTCTGATTGCGGAGTTTTAGACGACTGGAAAGGGAGAGATGTAAGATTTGTTTAAAGCCCCGAATTTCCATTTAAGAACGTGATTGTGTTTGCAAAGATCCCTTTCAATCTTCCCATCTCCCCCTCTGTAGCCTTCAGCCTCTCTGCAGCTGCTTTGCAATTCATGGAATTGGTAATTTGCTATTGGGACAGAACGTGAAGGGAAAAATAATCAGATAAACTGGGGAAGGAGTGCAGAAGAAACCAGAAGAGAGAAGCGCCGGATTTCTCCATAAGTTGCTGTTCAGAAAAAAAAAATCATGCAAGAAAAAGTGTTCAATATTTACAGTTCGGATGGGGTTTGTGTAGCGTTAGTGATAAGACGTATTTTTTTATCACGATCAACGACTATACTGCTCGGCGTTGGATGTAAATTGTGTTTAAATTCCACATGCACGCCCGCGTTCATATACACTCTGGTCGTCCTCGAATAGCGGCGAAACTAAACATATCTACAAAATTTCTTACATTACAACGCAAACGTATTTTACTTGTATGCATGGGAAAGGTGAAGAAGTGGACTGCACTTTTAGATAATCAGATTTAATTTTGTTTGCTGTGATCCTGCCAGTAGGTGCTGTCTACCTTAAATTGTACACTTTGTCATAATGACTTTGATTCCATGGGGTATATCATACCGAGTTTTACTTAAATTATTTTAATAACGATTATTAAAACTAATGAACCAATGGGTTACTTGGTTAAAATGCCACGGCTCGTCATCACGTCATAATTAACCATTAACTGTGTTGCATAAATGTTGCGATGCCGATGTAATGAACAGATGGCATACATTAAACTCCGCAGCGCAGATTCTTCGGATCGCAAAAAAAGTTGTTGCACCACCGCAGTAAAGTTCGCCTCATATTCGCATACTTTCGTCATAGACTGAACGGCTAGGTTAGCTAACAAAGCTTTAATCAGCTCATGCACCTGACACTACGTCCAGGCGACTGCATTGCACAATAGACGGCAGACAGCGGCATATAAAATGCGCTTTGAGCGAAATGTTTGTTAACAAGTCGCTTGGCGGTGTCATCATAAAAACTGTAACGGGCAGAGCCGATTAAAATAACATCCGCTTCGCGTGAGCTGCAAATATTACAGAATGAACAGAGGACTAATTCCACACACCATGACAAATTCCTTAATATTTTGCGAGTGCGCTGATTATAACGTCATTTTCTTGCTGACAAAACCCACGCAACTGACAACCTTACATTAATGCCACATCGTATTTGTTTACGCCCGTTTCTTTTGTGAAGGAGGGTGTATTCTTCGGAAATGGAACAAGAATGCTAATCTAGTTTATTAGGGAGCCACGTTTAAGCTGCAATGACTAAACGGGCTGTGGTGGGGAGACGTATATTTCTTACAGCGCTGCAAAAAGATCTCTGTACTCCCCCACGTGGTTATTTTCAAAACAACTCAGATAAACCCAGAGAAACCCAATTATTCCTTACTGTTTCCCGGCCCCTTCTGCCTTATCTAGTTGGGGGGTGGAAACGGAGAAAACAAACACGGGGACGGCCAATTGCGAGGAGCCGGGACCGGCGTGCCGTCAGCCAACCAAGCGGCCCGCAAGGGGCAAAGCGGAATATCGCGGCACATGAGTCAGTGAGGAGCCAATGCAAGCGAAGGGGAGGAGTGTCTTGTCGTTTTCGAGACCTCCCTGAGAAGATTGTTGCATTTTTGGCTCTAAAGCCCAGAGATCTCCGAAGTGCCGTCAGTGTTCGAAGTAGAAGTCATGGCTACAACAGCTCAGTATATTCCCCGGAATAACTCTTTACCTTCCAATCCACTCATGCATCCGGACTCGGATAGGATGCATCAGGGGACAACTTACAGAGAGGTGCAGAAAATGATGCACCACGAGTATTTGCAAGGACTTGCGGCGACGAACACGGGGCATCCGATGAGTCTGACGCACCACCAGTGGCTACCAACCTCCAGCACCGACTGGACCAGCGGAACCCACATCGGGCAGCCCGAGCACAATAAATCAAGCGTTCAAGCTAGCAGAGAGGACCTGAACGGCGGCTTTCACCACAGGTCGCATCTGGTACACCAACAGACGCAGAGCAGCCACCACGGGTCATGGGCGCCGACCACGACTCACCACTTGTCCCCACTGTCTCCTGCCTCCAACGGCCACCAGTCTCTTGTCTACTCCCAGCCGGGCTACACGAATCTGAACGCCATGCTGAGCCCGCAGCCGTCATCCCTACACCACGGAATGAGAGACCCACTCCACGAAGACGCAAGCAGTCACGACAACCAGATGGAGTCCCCACAGCAGCCTTTTGGACACCACCAGGACCACTCGGACGAAGATGCTCCCAGCTCCGATGACCTGGAGCAGTTTGCTAAACAGTTCAAGCAGCGGCGGATCAAACTGGGCTTTACGCAGGCGGACGTGGGCTTGGCGCTGGGAACCCTGTACGGTAACGTCTTCTCCCAAACTACCATCTGCAGGTTCGAGGCGCTGCAGCTGAGTTTCAAGAACATGTGCAAACTTAAGCCACTGCTTAACAAGTGGCTGGAGGAGACAGACTCCAACACCGGCAGTCCGACCAATTTGGACAAGATCGCCGCTCAGGGCAGGAAACGAAAGAAGAGGACCTCGATTGAGGTCGGAGTGAAAGGCGCGCTGGAGAATCATTTCTTAAAATGCCCTAAACCCTCCGCCCACGAGATCACCAGCTTAGCGGGAACTCTTCAGCTGGAAAAAGAAGTTGTCCGCGTTTGGTTTTGCAACAGAAGACAGAAAGAGAAACGGATGACCCCGGTCGGGGTACCTCATCCGAGTATGGAGGATGTATACTCACAGGCAGACACCCCCCCGCTACACCACACGCTACAGAGTCCTGTCCAGTGACTACTTTAATGAACTAGTCTATTATTTAAAAGAGAAAATAATTACAAAAGGGACTGTGGAATTTACAGTATTTTATTTTGCTTTCGTTTTCTTAAAAAAAAAAAAAGAAAAGAAAGACACATGGCAAGTGATTGGTCGCCGGTAACCGAAGATTATGGTACAAAACATGTAGGCGTGCTGGAAATTTTTGTTCGTTTTAATAGGTTTATTTCTATAAAAAAAAATCCACGTGCATTTAAATAAATCAAAGATTTTATGTACCAAAATGTCGAGGAGGATGAGTAAGAAAAAAAACATATAGGCAAATGAACCTTCGTGCTATTGAAAGAGAGATCGCAGGCCGTTTGTGCTTTAACTGCTGAAGCGCACTTCACGAGCTATTTCCGAAAGAAATATCCACAAACTCGGCCTTTTCACTAAATAGCGTCGCGTTTTTCCTGTTTTTTTTTTCCTGGTTAACCGGATCTATTATTATTATTATTATTATTATTATTATTATTAATTATGATTGCTATTGATTTCGTTTACGTATTACATGTGATGTATTGCTTTTCGAGTATCCTAGCATCAGTGTCTCTACTGTACTGCAGAACTAAAATTATGTCATTTTTCTTTATTTCTATTAATTATAATGCTATAACACAGCATAAAACAACCTTTACTCCCCGAGTTCACAATGGGGGAAAATCGTGAGCGGGATGGGGGTCATATTTTTGAGGGAAAGCGTGACAACACTGGCAAAACAGTGACACTTTCGTCGAAAGCATTTCTGTACGGATATCGTACTGCTGGCAAAGCGACAAAAATCAGGCTTAGTGACGGCAGTGGCCAAACCTGCATATAGAAGCACACATCACACAGAACAACAGGATTGTTCAACTTTTATTTGTCTATTTTTTCCCCATTCTTTTGCGTGTAGCACTTATTTTTTAATGTCACTGTGTTGTTGCTGTCATACGTTAATTAGTTATTCTTTGTTGTGAACGAATTTCTTCTCAGTTGTGCAAAAATGTTCGTGTTTACAGTTTCAAAGAGTAGTTGACGCTGTCAAGTAAATCGCTGACCATCATACAATCACAATAGAATATTGTAAAAGTGATTAGTGAAACACAACAGAAAGAATGTTAAGTCTCAGGTAACATTCACCCCAGCTCGACCTCTCGCTGTATTATGTAAAAAATGATCGACTTATCATATTACTATAAGTAAAAAGGCTATCCCATTTGGTTTAAATAATTGTTTAACTATATCATATTCAGTACATGCAGATAACATCGGAAAATGCTCATAGCAAGGTAATGAAGGCAGGCTTTATATTTTTTGAGTTCAAAACAGAGACAGGTTCGTTTGTAGTGTTTTACCGCTAAATGTTTGGCAGATTTGAACAGACAGACCCACGGCAGATTCATTCCGCAGCGTTACCCGATACAACATGATACTACTACTTTTTATGAAACGCATTTTAAGATACTGTTGCCAGGATTATCTCCAATATGTAAATATGTCGAATATGTAAACTTATGAATTTGTTTTGATTTTTCTTTTTCTTTCTGGGCAGTTTTGTACACTTACTAATTCCGAAAAGATATTTTAATATGATTTCATTTATGAATTTGCCGTTTATAAATATATACATATATATTTATTTCCTAAATGTGTTTTGGAGCTTTTGTTTAGCTCTTTAATAATTATGTTGCAGTGAATTACAAAATGTTTTGTTTACTACATTGGTTGTATGTCGATTGCAAAATGTAGACTGCAAAGTCACATTGATATTTATGTTTTAGTAATATTTTATTACTTACATAAAACGCATATACACGAAAAGGTGTTCTGTCTTTCTTAAGTAATAATTCACCCAAAACGTGTGTCGCTATCTATTGTGACACCGCCAAATGTGTGTTAAACAATCTCTAGAAACTCAAAATTTGACCAATGTGTTGTCCATAAAATCTCTATTCTTCCCCTTCAGCGGTTGTCAGACCAAATGTGTTAAATTTAAACTGGTAATCCGTCATGTGAGAATTCGCTTTAATCGAAATCTGTGTTGATGTACTGTTTTAAAGGGAACCGAAATCTTACCTCAGACATTCCGTATCAAATTCACACGGCTGCCAACGGCTGTTCCACATTCTTGTGTAATCGCAGTATTAAATTGTGCAATATTAATATGAAAATGTTTACACTGTTGTCATTTACCAGACCGCTTTTGTGGGTACTATTATTATAATACATACTGGAAACGAGTGTTAATGCAGCCTTGCATTAATTATATAAACAATCAAATGCAGCCAATATATTTTGTGTTGTTATTTACTTTATTCTGGTGTTGAGCTATAAGACGCATGCAAGATACACATTTCCCTGTAAATGTAGCAGCGCACTAATTTCATACAATCGGTCAAAGAATAATGTGCAATTTGGTTAATTGAATCCATCCATCCATCCATCGCCGCAAAACAGTGAAAAAAAATCCGTATACAGCATGGGGAACATACAGTGTATACTGTACTCGGTACCGCATGTGTTCTTCCTTCTTTCTGTATCACCTGAATACAGGTGCGCGCTCTTCCGGAGCGTAATGATTTCCTAACACGGCTTTATGGGTCACCCGCGACCCAGAAGGATAAGCGGTTTGGACAATGGATGGATGGATGACTTTACGGCTCAGTTAAATTACGACCTGACAGCAAAGATGAAGAACTGATCATAAAAATCTGAGGTCTGCTGGAAAATACGTCTCATTCGTCTGTTGCGATGTTACTTATTACGATTTTCGGCCCCTGGTTATTATAACAAAATACTAGGGTGCCCCTCATGTTACCCCAAAACTCTGCAAATTGTGCAAAAATAAAAATTTAATCCTTTTAAAATACAAATGTATTCAAATATAAGCGCCGCACAACTATTAAATAAAATCAAAACGAACGATTCATACGTCTTTCCAGATGTTAAACTGGTGAATTTGTTTTGTTATCTCGCTTTATCGGTTAAGAAGGACTTAAACAGGTTTGTTTAATCAATCAGAATGCCACGTTTCTTTTATTTGTACAGGCGTCCCACTTGTCGACTTAGGCATAAATACATTAACAACACTATGATAATTTAGTCTGTTCTAACAGCACGATAAACGTTATGGAGATGAGAAGAATAATTAAAATGAAGAGTCTTCTGCTGTGTGATTCTACACTATAAATGTCATTTTACAATACGGCACATACATTTCTGGACGTAGCCCTACAACAAAACTGGAGACTTTCTCATAGTTTCAAAGCAGTTTGAATCTCTGGTAAATCTGACCCACAGTACAGGCCCGTCGGGAAGTGGGACCCCAACCGTATGGTCTGTGGATGATTTTCTTTGTGATTCATAAACATAATTCTCAGCTCCTTAATTTTTTTGACGTTGTATGTGCCGATTGCTTATTCAGTTTGCTTTTATTGTTTTCAGTAAGTTACTGTGTTGTGGACTACAGTATTCTTACGTATGTAGTAGTACTGCAATGTCATGATTAATTAAAATTAAATTAAAATCTTTGCGGTCTTTTGTATAATTATTTTTGTTTTTTATGACCCTGTAACGATTTTCCAGTTTAAATAAACAAAACGAAGGCTTATTGTGTATGCAACTCCAAAATGTAAATGATTTAATATTGTTGAGGGTTTATTTTTACACACTTAAGATTATTCCCGTGTTTGGTCCATTTGACATGTAACATAGGCCTACAAATAATTCGATAGTTTGCGTTAGTCTGCGGTTACTAAATAAACTAATGGTTTTTCCGATGTTTTAATTCATGACAACTCGAAGAAGAGTCTTTACAAAATTCAATGGTTCAAAATTCAATTTTCAGAAGCGCATGTTTTCCGCAACGTTCAGGGGGCTACTGCCGGTTTGCGTGATTATCCCACATTTTCTATTATTTCTATTATGGGATAATTCATAGCCACCCCTTTATACTGGGGTAGGAACACTTTTGTCCGACTGAAAGAAATCCGAAGGGCTAAATTGGTGATATCGCCGAGTGCGTGAATAGGAGCTCAGGCTGTTTAGATTGACACAAGCGCCCTCTAGCGTGAAAATTAAGAACCGTTCATTTTAGCTTCAACTGTGTCAACTAGTTTAATAAGTTAGTGAAACAATATCACCGAGATAACAAACCTGTTGTATTCCCGTGCCGTTCCCCCCCCGGTAAAGCATGATGCATGTGGATATATACTGAGTTTCCTACTGGTGACTGCCTACAAGTCAGGTTGACACCGTGTTAAAAAACGGCGGAAATAAATACGTGGGTCTGTGTGACTGTGCGCGAAATGCCAGCCGGTGCTGTGTTTTACACAACTGCTGCTTTTTAAGCCGTATATTAGCCAATCTCTCCGCACCTCTCGGACAGAGACGTAAATGGGCGACCAGAAAATGAAATTGGTAGTGTGCGCAACATATTCTAATGTCATTAAACAATACAACAAACTTACCGAAATTCGTAAAAGGAAAGCAGGAAGCCCCTGATGAACATCGCGGCACTGCGGCGTTTCTCATCTCGACGTGCGCCGTTAATGACAGCCATTAATCAGGCGCGTCCGCTTTGGCGCTCAGCGCGTCCAAACAAGCGCTTAAACCGTCCGACAGATGCTACAGACCCATCGCTTAGACCTCGCTTTGTTTTTGTTTACTGAACACACCCAACCCTAACCCTAACAGCGCTTGAAAAACTACTTTTTTGTCGCCAGACCATCAGGCAAATCTTACTGACAACAAGTGATTTTACTGGGTTACAGAAATTTACGAAGAGAGAGACCCCTAGGCCTTTAAGTCCAGTAGGAAATCCATCAACAAATTTAAAATGATCTACGCTATATAAATGATCGTTACTTTGACACTGCATTGCAAATCAAATTTACTTGTGTTGCTTGTTTGAACACTGTTATTCGTTGCAAGGAAATGTGTTTGGTCACTTTTGTCCCATAAAAATCAGATGGCAGCAGGCTGGTTTTTAGTTACGCCTTTGACGTGAACAACGGCATCGCTTGCGCTTATCATTTTGATTAATCACGTTAAGGCTGCAGCAGGAGGAAGACTAATCTGCACTGGGCTCAGTCGCCATAGTTACCTGCCTCCACCGCGTTCAGTCGAAGGCCTTAGGCGTTTGGATGAAACGTCGGTCCCTTCGTCTGGGGCAGGTGAAGCCCTCTCCGGTATCCCTGGGAATTGAGTGTGATTAGGCTGTTTTGGCACGATGGCACAGTGGTTAGCACAGTGGTTAGCACAGTGGTTAGCACAGTGGTTAGCACAGTCATTTGCACGGTCGTTTTGCACAACTCTGGTAAACAGGGTTCACCTCTCTACTCTGGTTCTGTTCCCCCCGTGTCATCGCTGGGTTCCCTCTGGCTACTCCGGTTTCCTCCACGGTCCAAAAACATGCTGAGGTTAATTGGAGTTACCAAATTGCCTATAGGTGTGAATGGTGTGTGCCCTGTGATGGACTGTCCCCCCCCCCCCCCATACTGTGTTGTTCCCTGCCTTGTGCCTGTAGCTTCCGGGATAATCTCTGCACCCCCGCCACCCTGAATGGGATAAGTAGGTACAGAAAATCGATGGATGAAAAAAATGAATGTATGTTTACATTCCAGCCCGCTACAATATGGCTTCCTGCCGTGTACCTAAGGTACGATTCCATTTCCTTACAATAAGAACAGAAATGCCAACTGCATTGCAACAGGCAACATTAGATCTCAGTAGGATTAAGTCAGACTAAGAAGTTTGGCTGCATGGGACGGGTGCCTTGATGTCCTCTCCTTCACTCTCATTGGTGTATTTAAGCAGACTAACCCTCCCTTATTTTCCATATGAGGGTCACAAAAAGAAGAACCCTGGGGCCATATAACAGACCACTTTTGCTTGATTTACAGACCCACTATAGTCGTCTTGTCCCCCACGAGTTGAGGTCACACTTCCGTTTAAGCTTTGCTGAAAAAAGTCTTTCAGACTCTGAAGACGGAGGGTGAGGGGACAGCGTGACGCAACGACGGCGCCACCAACAGACGTTAACAAAAACAGCAATAAGGTGGGGGGAGTACTTCCTGTCGCATGAGCACTGGTCAACCACCCCTGCCCCACCCGTGCCCCACCTACCTCCCTCTTCTGGCTGCAGCAGTTTCGGGGGGGGGGGGACACATTGTAATACATCCTTCGTAGGAGAGCACCATCAAACGCAGAAGATGTGGATTAGCGATGATTAGTGGCGGATTATGGCTGGTTAATGGCAGGAAAATGCATTAGGATCCGCAAGCTCCAGGGATTTCTCTGCCCGGTGGATTTGCATTGATCCCCGGCAA
Organism: Mormyrus lacerda; assembly: GCA_015163995.2. NCBI lineage: Eukaryota > Metazoa > Chordata > Actinopteri > Osteoglossiformes > Mormyridae > Mormyrus > Mormyrus lacerda. The sequence goes on along the minus strand of JAABNX020000015.1, from coordinate 61,532 downwards.
ATAAACATGGATTAGCAACAGCTATCTGTCAACAGATAAACAACGCAAAGCACGTTATTTTCCATTGTGGCTATTAATAAACCCACACGCAGTACAACAGCAGCGGTAATTGCTGTAATTACAGGGCACAATTACAGCCTTCATGCTGATCTGGTTGCCGCAGAAGCTGGAAGGTGTAACGTGGTGCTGAGCTAAATCACTCTTCCTGAGTAGAAACGTAACAGTACAGTAATGTCTCTGTCGGGTCTCTCAGCAGGAATGGAAGCCTAATTAGATTTTCCCGTCGCCGTGAGTCGGAGCCTACGATTGGTGCGCCGCTGGTCCAGCAGTGGGGAATTACGAAGGAGAGCGGAGCGTGGGCCCCGGGTATGATGGGGTGCTGAGGTAGCGATGGAAGAATCTGGGCCTCCGGATAAGTGCATGGGTACAGGTGACTGGGTGAATGTGGCCCGTGTTTTTAAGGAAATCAAGGGCAGCAGCGGCAGTAGAAAATTTCAATTTGGTTGCCCATCAGTGGTCACTTATATTTATGGGGGTAGCCAGGGGTAATCACTTCTGATGGGGCCAGAACTTACCGGCGCCTGCAGAAAACCCAGCATTGAGGTCCGGCAGGGTGATGTCATCAGGGGAAGCACGTCCACCCAAACCCTAAGCCGGCACCGTATTCCTGATAAATACCTAATCCTCACTGTGAGGGGGCAATAGAAGGAAGGAATAATGTATTTTTTTTAATCTAAAATTCCTTTTTTGCCCTCCCACCAGGTTCGCTCTCACCGCTAGGAGTGGCTTGAAAGGCAGGCGGCAGAGTGGCCATGTGTCCATGCGGCGAAGGGCTGCTTTCCATATGAAAAAGGTCCAGCGTCTCTCCGCACGAGCCCAGCGGAAGAGGCTCCTGGCTTATTTATGACGCCGAGTCTTCTCCGGACTCCTCGACGCACACACCCCGACATCCAGGGGTTAAACACGGCTTCAAAAACCTCCTCTCTGCTCCTCCGGCTGTTTGATTCTCTTTTTTTCCCCGTCAGAGAGCCGGTATTGGCGTCAGCGAGACGCTCTTAGGGCAAACCTCCTCACTCTTTATTCTTTACATTTACAGATACGCTGGAATATCCCTCCAAGCTTCTTCCAGTGAGTCCTGGGGACGGGTGATACCCCGGGGAGTCCAGAGGTGCAGATTACCCCGGACCGGATGCTTTTATGTTTCTGTATGAGGTCATTTTTGTCAAGAAATGCCGTTGTAGGAGCCTTTGAAATATTTCCGCCTTGGGTCATATGACTTATCGTTTTTCTTCTAATGTGACCCCAGGGTGCGTCCTCATGCCAGCCCCCATGCCCTGAGGAAGGTGGGGGGGGGGGGGCATTTCACTAGCAGTCAAGGTCACGCAATCTCTAAGGCGTTCTGGCTGTCTCAACAGTTCAGTCGTTTTGAATTTTATATAATAAGGGTTTTTACATATGTGGGGTTTTGTACAGAAGCATCGGACATTGGGAATAAGGGGGAAGACTGGGAAAATGGCTGAGGGCCCACCAGGACTACGTCAAGGGGCCATCAAGGGCCCACCAGGACTACGTCAAGGGGCCATCAAGGGCTCGAGCCATCGAGGAGTTAAAGCAAACCATCTTCTCACCGGTATCGATGGCACAGCCTCAGATCCACCGTTAACGGGGATATTAGGCCTATAAAATGTAAGATATGTCATGCAGGTGAGTGACACACAGAGGGCACTGTTCTCAGAATGTGGATGGATGATCCCGTGCACACGGGTCGTGTCCTGAACGGGTGTGACACATCAGGACTCTGGCCTTGTCCTGCAGGTGCACACGCGATTCAGGGCAGCGGTATGGGACATTGTAGGATGAAAAGAAGGACGTTACGAGGAAGAGTGGAGAGATGGAGAGATTAAGTCCAGCACTGGCAGCAGTGATGCCAGAAGAAGCTATATTTTTTGCACCAAATCGGCACCAAAGCTCAGAAAATATAGCAATACCGGTTTTAACTCAGGATTGGTAGTTCTGGAGTCAAAAGTACCTTTTATCGCTCTAGATTACATGATGCATTACCTAAATTTCATGCCATTCTCTACAGTATTTCTCATTTTTAAATAATCTTCTTAAGAGGAACACTCCAGCTAGTCCGTGATTTAAGATTCAGAGCAGCCGCTGCGTATTGCAAACACACCAACAGTCTGACAGTTTTGGGGACGCCTGCTGACGCGTGAAGAGAAACAAACTTTTGAAATGGTGGAGAGTTGTGGTTCAACGGTCACACCACAAGGAACGTTTGTCGACAAACCGATAGTTATATTTGGATATACTTCGCGTTCAAAGCAGGTAAGGGATGTATCAAAGACACTGAAAATCCTGTTGGCAAAAGATATCGGCATTCCCTTAAAACTAAACAACAAGACACATCAGACCTCCTGAAGCGCTTGAAAGATTGACACCCTGTTTATTCAGGGAATTAAAGCAGAGTTACACCTAGAATGTGTTAGAAAGTTACCTGCATTGTTTGGTTTAGCTTTCGCTGTTTATGGTTAGCAGTAAGTGCTAAATGATTTGTGTTGATTTATGCTGTAGCATCCTTCCCGTTAATGTGTCAATATAACTACAGCCTATATAAATCGATATTTACAGTCAACAGTTGTCAGTCAGCATGCCAGGGAATTTTGTCTAGCCAACCAATCACGTTCAGAATGTATAAAGAGGTGTGTGTCTGTAGTCCTGATTGTAAAGCGAAACAACTGTTGCTGTCCACCTTTGCACTGTAGATACAACATATTTGTCTTGTTATCTTTTGCATAGAGTATTTAATGTAATTTAATTCCTGAAACTTGTGCATGTCTTGCTTGTCACTGTTAGTGGGGACTCCATGGATCTGAAAGTAACGTAACGTCATTCCTCCGCGTGTCCTGTACATATGGCGCAATAAGACTTTGCAACTTTTGACTTGACTTTCTCGTCAATGCCATTATTTTCTTTTTCGAGCTGGAGGCAGAGGAAGTCGTTGTGCCTGGTGAGGGACTGCAACAAGGACAGTCACAGACACAGCCAACCATGACGGAAACTTTTCAGAGGCAGTGAAAATGTATGAGCGACTTAAAGGAGGCTAAGAAATTGGACATAGCAGTGGCTGAATCCTTCTGTATAGATCCTGTCTCCCTCAACACGGTAAAAACAAAGTGGATTCCTGCTCTCAGATGTTCAATCCCAGGTCTCAGCTACCAAGTCGAAATAATTTCATGTATATAGATTCCTAAAATGTATAACTAAAGAGCTCGTAATCCATCAGCTCACTGAGAAGCCTTATTATTCCCGCATAACTGATTTGTGGATGCACCTATACGTCTGTTACTCTACAGTATGTTTCCACATCGCGGCAGCTGCACTCGGTTGGGGTCTGAACACAGAACACTCTGTGGAAAATTTGAAGGAGGCCTTTGAAGAAAGCGCTGAAGAAGAATGGAGGTCAGACATTTCAAGAATGGCAGCCATCACAACAGACAGTGCCTTCAACAGCAAGAAAGCTTTCAAAGAAAACTAAACCTGGATCCCATGTTTTGTGCACAATCTCCACCTTACAGTGAACAAAGCTATCGGCACTGACAGAGCTTTGTAAAGCCATATCTACCTTAACAAGATCACTGTAGCTTTCATGTCAGCTGGCCAAAAAGCAGAAGGAACTCTCTACCAAATGCATAGTGAACCCACTCGTTGGAATTCTTCATGTGATATGATGGAGCGGCAGTTATCTGTGTGCACTGTGCAGCCAGAGGACAGGCAGAAATGGCACCAGACGCTGAAGCTTCTGATATTACTGTTTGGGGTCTCTGAAGGGGGTTTTAGGACCGCTGAATCATTTTACTGAGGCACTAAGTGATGGGAAAAACACAAGTATTTCCGGTGTGGAAGATATCAACGTGTCTTGCGCAAGAGATGAAAAATGTGATTGCAGAGTACCCCGTAACGATGAACGGCGGCTATCGATGCTTTCGAACACTGCAGCCTCTACCTCGATCTGAGGTTTAAAGACAGCTTTGTCTCGCGTAAAAGTAAGTCTCCTGGAACAAGTGAAGGTTGTTCGCAGTGACAGAAGTGAAAACCCCGTGCCACAGGAAACCAAAGGCTCGAGTCAGGGTTGGCCATTTAAGACAGACTTCCAAGACAGATTTCAAACACCCGCTTTGCACGATACAAGGAGCAAAAGAAAAGTACGATGGATGCCGTCACGTCAACTCCCGCGGAGCTCTCTCCAAGTGACAAGCTGAAGTGTGAGATTCAGCTATACAACAAAATGTCTGAAATCAGTACTGTGGAGGATCCACCATTTCCCCCAGAAACTGTCTATGCGTCACAGCATCCAGCTGCCCATGCGACTGCATATCCAGCAGCGTTTGCTTTATCGCGATTCCGCAATGGTCAAGACTGACTGAAGAAAATATTGATTTGCTGGTTTTTCTTTCTGTCAACCTCGAATTGGCAAAGAAAATGTTGACAATGCAATGAGAGTTATTGCTTTCAAGAGTCAGGACACTGACTACCAAATAGACCCGAAACGGGATGCCAGTCGCTCATTTGGGACACATGCTATGACACACAAGCATGTCTTTGGACTGCAGGAGGGAGCTCACATGACATGGGGAGAACATGTGACAGGCACTGGCAATGTGTGGTTAGGCCTCTGCCTGTGTTCAGAAGGTTGCCGGTTTGAATCCCATCATCGGCAGAAAAATCATGTCACTGTCTGGCCCTGGAGTTTGCTGGGCCCTTAACTTCCCTAAAGTGCTTCAAGACGCCAGATAAACGGCTCAGCTGTGTCTCAAAGGAGGGCAAGATGGGATTTCCAGTGTATCTCTAAAAATGTCAAATAAAGCATCATTTCTCCTCGTGTGAGACTAGTAGCATTTAATTAGCAGCTGAGACACCGGGGGAGGTAACGCACTTCACAATAACGGCGAGTGACGAGTAGGGATGAGGAGGAGGATAGGGGGCAGAGAGGCACGAAGGGGCTCCATCGCGAGCCAGGCAAAGGGGAAATGATGAGTGTCCGATCTGGGCACAAGCGGGGTCTGTTTAACCCCGGTAAAAAAGACAATGTATCCAGCATATCAGGCAGGCTGTGAAATGATCCGTGTAACGAGGCAAGACTAATTAAAAGTGAGGTAACGAGGTAAGAGCAATTAAAAGGCTTGCCGGCACCCCCCTCCCTGTGCCCCCCCCTTTGTTATTGATCACCTTTAACCTCTGCTTTCACTGGTGTCACAGCTACCATTTAGCCGTCCCTGGGGTGGCGAGTGTGTCGATCGCTCCGCTGCCCCATAAATCATTACGGGGGCCAGAGGGGCGCAGGGGCCGGCCACCCGGGGCCCTGACATTCCGTCCTGCCGGCTGGCAGGTCTCCTCCTTGGGGCCCGGCGGGTCAGGGGTCGGCGGCGGCCCATAGATGAGCCGGCTCTCCTCCCAGGTGCCCCGTGCCCATGGCAGGAACTCGCTTTGATTTTTAAATCAGAGAAAGGTCAGGTGACCCCAGCGCGGGCGTCCGCTTGACACTTCCTCTTCATTACTCGGCTCCTCGTCCTCGGCATGACGGGGCTGCGTGCCGCATTTTAATTGCGCCGGAAAAGGCAATGGAGCGGGACGAGATTACAGAGAGCCGTCAGGACGTGACCCTACGAAGCGCTGCATTCTTCAGCTCCTAGAGCAGACGTCCTGGAAACCGGCAGGTCCAGGAGGCAGCTTGAGAGGGGACCGCATGGATGTCGGGTCTGTAGCTGTCATGATGGCCATCTGACGGACAGATACAGAGACTGACACACCCGGGTCGAGCGTGAGGTGCTGGGCTTTAGGCCCTAAATGAGCACAGTGACCAAATGAAGGCATTTTGATGCTTTATTCTGCATACCTGTCTTATAATTTTATTATAATATTTATATTGCCTTACAGTACAAGTACTTATATCTTATTTATTTAGCAGATCCAAAGCAGCATCAGACAGTCTTTGAAACAGCTGAAGATTAAGGGCCTTGCTCAGGGGCTAACAGTGTCATTGCTCTGCCAATACAGGGATTTGAACCAACAACCATCTGATAACAAGTACAGTGGCCAAACCTGCTGGTCCACATGCTGATCACATTAAAGTTTATTTCATCAGAAAATTTCCCCATAAACAGACCAAACGCTGAAAAATGGATAAACTGGGGGGGCCGAAGGGTAGAGGGGGAGAATTTTTCATATTTTGGGGTTTAAAGTTATTTTCTACAGTGAGAAGGGAGTCAACAGAAAGCCCCCCACCAAAGGCTGAGCGCAGCCAGTAAGAGTAACGGCGGAAAGATGCCGCAGTGGGGGGGGGCGTGGCAAGGCGTATCAAAGATGAACGGGCACTGGCTCCACTCTCACTCCAGCGCAATTAAACAGCAGCTCCCGGCTACCCATGGCGCAGTCATTAGCAGTACAGTGACAAACGGGGGCATCTTTGGGGGGGGTGGGACACCAGCGAGGCGTTCCATCGCCCATTAAGCAGTGCGTTCATAAACGGACCCTCCACGGAAGAGCGTGTGTGCATCTGAAGAGGATATTTGGAAATGGGGTGGGGGGGGGGGCTTTGATATTTTCCTCTCTGTGTCGCTCTACCCCCCCCGGGGCGG
>JAABNX020000015.1:30609-41510 GCA_015163995.2 Mormyrus lacerda | reverse complement strand
TTTTGCAGCGCTCACCTCGATTTGCCTGGGATTCGTGGCCCCTTGGATGGATTTGGTCTCCAGCGTCTCCATACTGGGCCGGTTGAACACTCGACCCACCAACTCAGGGGCTGTGTTCAGGTGCGCCGCCAGGTCAAAGTTGTCCACTAGGGGGAGCCAAAACGGCAGCAAAGGAGAGACGTCCTCAGTATCACGGCAGCCACGCAGCCAGCGGGGCATCACCCATCCCACAGCCTCCGGACGCACACCAGCGGCAGACAGACACTCAAACGCCTCACCTTCTTTTTTAGTATCTACAAAAAACGTGTGTTTATTCTTCATTTTGCCCTCAGCGTCCAGGAGGTGAAGCTCAGATCTCAGCCTTTCGATTTTCTTGGACGGGGATAGAATGCATTATGTTATAGGTCAGCAGCAGAGCTTCTCGCCAGCTCAGCTGTCAAATATCGGTTTGCATAAACGATCAGCGAGTTGGGCAGGGGACGGCTGCGACTAACAAGCCTCAACGCGGTGACGCAGCGACACGGCTACCTTAGCCTCAGCGACCCTCTTCATCCTCACGTAGCCGACGTCCTGAGTCCTCATCATTTTCTTCTGTTCCTCTGTCACCACGTCGTCACTTTTTGACTTCTTTATATGAACGCCGTCCTATTGGTCCGCAGCAGAAGGTGAAAGGTCGCAGATGAACAAAATGAATCTCGTTGCCTGGAAATTCTCAAAATCACCACCCCCATCTACTCGCTGTCACCCTCCCCAGATGGTGAAACGTGGAACCCCACGTGGTCTTCATTTAACATGGGTGAACGGGGAATTACCACCTGATTCTTACCCTGTTAGTTACAGTTCAAACCAATTATATATTTGAACATTGATACTAAATCTACACTACGTAGATAATTCAACAGCACACAGATACTGGAGAAGGGCCTTATCCCTTAAGTTCTACAGCCAGACTGACAAATTGCCATATATTATCAGCCGAAATGAGAACTGCAGATAAATCAGTATCTGCATTTATAAACCGAAAATTGACAATAAAAAAAAAAACAATGAGGCAGAAGACGGATTCTTCAGCTGTTACGAGTATTGTTGTTGCACACTTTGTCCACCAGAGGGCACAAGGCAATGCCCGAGTCAGCAACACGTTTCTATTTTTGTACATTTAACTCATTCATCAAAATATTGTTTGACGTTAGTTTGTTCAGGTACTACTTATGATAAACATTTATTTGTAAAGTACATTGTGTTATGTTGTTGTAATGAGGACACAGAACACATGTTGGGGCAAATTTTTGTTGTGTGTTTCTCCAGATATCCAGATCCAGATATTACCGGATTTCTAAATTCTCAAATATCAAAATCAGTGTGGGTATTGGAAAATCCTGTACCGGTCGGGCTCCAAGTCTTATCATCTGAACTACTACACCCCCCCACTGCTATTCATCCGCGTGCCCCACCCCTTGGACCACTAGCAGGTTGGTAAACAGCAAACTACACACTGTATATCCCAACAGTCAGGGCTGGCTCTAGCTACAAACAGCATGGGTGTTGCCATGGACCCTGAACTATCTGTATTGTGGAAGAAGCTCCAACTACATATTTCTTGGTAGAGGGGCCATCCTAGTAAAGGCTCACCCAGGGCCCAGAAAAGATGGGGCCGTCCCTGCCAGCAGCCATATGTACACCTGACTCTCCACGCGGTCAGCGACACGCCGTTCCGGATCCTGCCACCCACCTGCAGCTGTGAGCTGATCATGTTGAAATAGAACTCGTCCGGATTCTTCCGCTGCGCCTTCTTGCGGAGTGCCAGCAGCGTGTTCTGTTTCTTGTGGTAGTCACTGTGTTCCCAAACAGAGCACAGATCATCGGCACGGCTCAACCGACCGGGCTGCCAAACACGACACGCTGCTGAGAATCCAGCGTGTCGGTCTCTGCATGACTGTATTCATTATACATGCTGGGGTCGCTTGCAGTCAATCTTAATAGAGGAAAAGGCAGCTATGGCATCTTCCAAAGTCACCATGAATTCTTTTGTGTTTCTAAAAAAGTCGGTAACAGGTGAGGATATAGGCTCTACATCAAAACCAGCAGATTGCTGAACTAGTATCAAACAGCTTGTAAAAGTCTGATAGGAAATGCTTACTGACCGTTTACCCTGTTCATTTCCTTGCCAAATTCCATTGCCAAATTATAACATTGTGTTGTGCTCTGTCAGTATACACTTGCCAACTGAAGGTTCATGAGATGCATCTCTGAGCTGTTTTAGAGAACTGGCTGATCACTGTTCGATCTAACACTTTAAACATTCCCCTACTGGCAAAAGTGATGATTCTACTGAGAGCAATTCATCAATTCAGAACACATTTATATTGTATTAAAAAAAAAAAACTAAGAGATTTGCTTGCCAGATTATAACAAATGGTTCAACCATTTTGCATGTAACAACTTATACAATAAACTAATGCCTAGATGTTGAGGGACTATTCAAGTGCCAGTACCAGTACAATACATTTTAATATAAAATATTATAATACATAAACAATTGATAAAGTAGGAATCAGCAGATGATTGTACATCATCATTATTATTTGCATGATTGTGTTAAAGCATTTACAATTTGACCAAAACAAAGACTTTGCGTTTATGATGTGTACAAGTGACACGGTGATGTGGAGGTTGTACAAGTAGTTATGAGAATTTCATAACAACACAGGATTTCCCAATAAAGGTTTGATATCGCAATACTCAGTCGCTATAACCACCAGCGTGCTTGTATTTTCTGCATAGTGATACGATTGGTCGGTCATGATCTTACCAAGTCATGATTCTGGTAAGATTCCTGTTGGATTTTTTACATGTATTTTTTGTACTTGAACCACCACTGAAAGAATGTCATTCACTCCAATTATATTTTTGAGAAGACCGACATTTCTACGGCCAATGTCTTCAAAACTAGGCAACTTCCAGCAGAACAACCTACACGATAGACAGCACTAAAACTAAAACCTCTAAAATGATGTCTTTGGGTGAACTGCCATTTTAATGAATTTGCAGTCATGGAATCGTTTATTTCATACGTAACCAATAAACATTCATATGCATGATTTCAACCATCATATCAAGTAAGAGTATAACAGTGCAGGTATTTGTACCGGAAAAATATGGGTCTTTTGGTACCCAAGAAATGCAGTAAATGCGGAACCTTTGTGTTTTTGTTTCCTCCAAGCCTGTGCGTATACATCCTAACGTAAAGCTGGGAATTGTTCATGTGAATACAAGTACAGCACACGTATTTTATTTTTAATGCTACCCCGTAATAGCTACTCATTTCGTTATGCCTTGTATTTTTAGAGAATGTTTGTGTTACACAGTTCTAATATGAAGCTGAAAGCTGCTAATATGAATACGGTACAGATCAGGTACAGTTAATTTTCTAAATGCGCACTTTAATGGGTATTAATTATCTTAATGGGTAAAATTTGACTTTTTATTAGTAGGTTGCAACAGAACTGACAGAGACGTCTTGTAAAAAAATAAGTAATTCATGTTTTGTTTCTTTTTCCTCTAATGTACCCGTGATTTTTGTGTACCGCCACACCCCTAATATCAAGCCGCACAAAAGCATTCATAAAAAACTGAATAATATTCAGGGGTGCGTTTCCCAAAACCTTCTTAGCATTACATCACTCATAAGTTAAGCCAATGGGCCACATTGTTCAGATCACACGCCTGTGACATCAGCAGTTGCACCTTGTTACATATCAAGCTGTTAAGCGATATGTATCGAGTTGAGTTGCAAATAATGCTAATAACATTTCATTAATAGCTGGGGTTTCATACAAGGAATAAAAGTGTACGATTGTGTGATGGACGCATGTCGCACTTTACTAAATACGCAGTTCCCTTCTAAATGTTTCCCAAAATGATATCAGCTGACAAACAATTACGGATTGGAGTCAATATATTGGGAGATATGGTACTCAGGCCGAACTATGGCAGTGATTCAGCGTGTAGTCGTGCTAAAACAGACACAGTGCCATACAGGGAGCCATGCCACCTCCTACACATTTTGTCCCTACCATTTATTTTGGGGCACATTGCTTTTTTGCAACTTTGGATGGCAGTGTTCAGTCTTCTTCCACATTTACACTTCAGGGCCACACTCCATCTTTCCAATAATCAATCTCATTCTCTTGGATGCTCATAGACCCCACAGAGTCATGAACTAGGATGTTTTTATTTCTTAACTACATTGCATACAACTACAGGTAGTAGCTTCCACAATATAGTGTCAGAATACTTACACCTCTCTGAACAGTTCTGATTAAGGCAGCGTTTTATTTCTTACTCTAGTGACGTAATCGAACACTGGCTGCACGGAGAAAATAATCGTTTCTCCAGCCATCGACATCGACCAATTCAACTCCATCGCCATGGCTAGCACTTACTAACGGCCCACGTGAGAAGCTGTCCCCTAAACAACCTCTTAAGGGAGAATTTGGGAAACTCACGTGAAAAATTAAAGAACTTTAGTAAGGTATATCTTTCAAGTAATCAAAAGAGACACCGTTATCAAGGAAACGCACCCCATAATTTTAAAGGTAAATCAAAGTGGGCGTGGACCAACAGGCACACAGCCAATCAAAGCAATTCATTGAATTAAGGACCGCCCCAGCACTGTTCCTGGCACCCCACGTTGCTGTCGATAATACTTGTTCAAATGTTTCTACAGCAATCAAAATAACACAATAAAAGACAATAGAAAAAATACAAGTGTACACAATACACAGCTTCACAGTACAAAAAGGGAGCTACTTACTCTGCCCTAAGTCTGTAATCTTTTTTCTTCTCCAAAATACCCAAGTGTTTTCTGAAACCAGGCTGGTCAACACATGAAAAGGGAAAGAACTTCGGTCAGACACGCAATCTTGCATAAAACGAAATAAGAGAAAATTCAATGTTAATTCCGAAAAGCATATATGGCCGTACAGCGTTCTGTACGACCTAGAAAATCCACACGACTAACTCAGCTCTTAGATAAACTTACCTGGGACCTTTCTTTGTGGTTCCGTTGTTGAGATTTTAGCGCTTTCCTAAATGAAGACATTGTTGAACCGTACACAAACCGATGCAAGTTTGAATATCGAAGCAGCCGCAACAGCTTCAACGTGTGGGGAGTCCAATGTGTATACGTCAAATACGTATGGACGGATGTCGCGTTTTGACGTAATCAAGAAGCGACACCCCCACGCGCATGCGTACAAGGCCCTTTGAATTTACGTGGTTGCTTGTTATACTCAAGTAAAATGTGTTTTATCAGTATACGTCAAGTTCAGGCTTGTTTTACACACTTTAGTGGATTGTAGTGCCGGGCAACCCGATTAGGCGGCCTTGCCCTGTACCGCGCGATTAATAGTAACTTTATGAAAATATACTGCTGTGAGTCATCTGGTATTGATAATTGTGGTGTCTCGATTCAGCCAAAAGAGGGAGTCTGGGGACAACACCAGACCGACACATTTCAATCCACCTGCCTATTAGATATTGATCAAATTAAAGGTATCCGTCGACTTACGTCCTGTCGAGTAACGTCCAATCTTATAAACGTCCGAGATCCATAGCAAATAATACACACTAATCGAGACGTAGTAGTTCGTCAGCGGGTGTATCGTTTATTGCAACAGACACAGGAGAATGGGCTGTCAGTCGTGTGATGACCCACTGTCCATTTCTAACTTATAATTCATGAGATGTCTGCCTTTACCTATCCTTTTAATCGCTTTCTGTGGGTTTCTGCTTAATACGCACGTTGTACGACACTTCTTGACTCATGTTCCGTATATGGTATTCTTAATTCCTTATTGTAAACTAATGATTAGGGTGGGGCTCCATTTTAGCCACATTCATTAGATTTCTAGGTTCCAGAGGCAGCATCTTACCAATGGATACATGCTTTCCATGTATTATATATGCAAAGGACATAACTCAGCAAGACGTTTGTTATTTCATTCATGTAAGCACACAATCATGATCAAAGTCTGCAATTTCATTTCAGTGATGTAATTTTGGGCGGCATGGTGGCGCAGAGGTTAGCGCTGTTGCTTCACATCTATGGGACCAGCGTTTGAGGCTCTGCCCCTGCTGTATGTTCTCTCCCCGTGGCATCATGGGGTTTCCTCTGGGTACTGCGTTTTCCCCCCACAATCCAAAAACATGCTGAGGCTGATTTGAGTTACCCAGTTGCCTGTAGATGTGTGTGTGACTGGGTTGGCACCCCATGCCTTGTGCCCGCAGCACCCAGGATAAGCTCTGGACCCCCATGGCCCTGAATAGGGCAAGTAGGTTCTGAAAATGGGTGAATGGGTAGTGTAGTTTTTCAGATGAGCTGTCTCTTTTGCAACATCGACGTTTATCTCTTCTTCATCGCTGTCCTGTGGCACGGCTCTGTTTCCTTGTTAATAATTTTTTTATTTCAAAAATAAATTATATGGAAAAAAAGTATAAAGACACACTTTTGAATCATTGAATTCAGGTGTTTCATTCAGACCCATACCACATGTGTACAAAATCAAACATTTGGAAAAGAATGGGTTGTTCTGAAGAGCTCAGTGAGTCCAAGCGTGGTACCATCATAGAGTGCCCTTTGCAATAAGTCAGTCTGTGAAATTTCTTCCCTACTAGATATTCCACGGTCAACTGTAAGTGATATTATTAGCATTTTAGGAACTGCAGAAGCTCAGCATCAAAGTGGCAGGCCAAGTGACAGCAGGACCTCCTCGTGGATGAACTTGACAGACACACTACCAAATAAAATGGTTTGGTTATCCTTTACTTCTGACACTATGGAGTCTGTGCTTCACATTCTGAGAAATTACTTTTCCCCACTTGTTTGTGATTCCATTGTCTCTGAAATATAGTATATGCACGTTTACATATACACGTGGCTATTCGCAACGCCAATTTAGGGTAATTTCTAGGTGGGTAATTAGGCGGTGTCTTATGCGTGATCATTGGCGAATGTTTCTATAGTAATCGGGCTTTTGGGGGCTTTCACAGAGTACTGTCTGCGATGCGCTTGTGCTTTTCCATTGGAAATAATGGGCTTCAAAGTGCAGATGTGCCGAAAGGGCCATAAGGGCCCCTTCCCGCTGTGCGCGTTCTGCGATCCGCTAGAACATTGGAACATCATAGCAATGCATGATGTTACAACTAGTGCGCAGCATTGCAGTGGATTTTGGATTTTTTTTACCCACAAACACTAGGGACAAGAACTGCCTAATACAACGCAACATCAAAAACGTATAAAGATACACAAGAACATGGACAAACGCGAGATGAAAACGCCTTGCGTTTTTCATTGTTTCTCTATTGTGAACATACCATAGAAGAGGGGGCGCGACTTAGAAAATCAATTTCACTGGGTTTGGTGCTCATAGAAATATTGGCGCCCTCTGCAGTGCCGGCACAGAAAAGCTACGCGATGGGGGCTTACTAAAAGGCTGCAAATGAGCTTCAAAAGGTATCCCATAAGAGCATCCTACTTGAAGTTACCGTTGTTTCCGTTGTTTCTGATTTCAATAATTACAAAGGCCTTGGCTGCAGATGGACAGCAGGTGGCGATATTGTTTAAATTTCTCCAATTTTCACCCTTGAGCTCACGGTAGTTTGACTGGAAGGCGGATTTGTTCCATCAAGCTTCAGATAATCATAACACAAGTATGATAACATAAGCCATCTGTTTCACAAAAGAACAAATGTTATTTACATGAAAAAGAGAAGGGTCAGCTTCATGTTAGTTTGGCGGGTATGTTTTATTTTACTACTACAACTACAACTAAATAATAATAAAACCCACAAAACTCTTCAAAGAGTAGTTTGGTTTACATCTGTATTTACTTTATCTGGCAATTATACGACATTGAACATCCAGAGTTTACAGGCAGTAACAATTTAATTTTTTTACAAAGGTGAAAATGCATGAACCCTCCTGTTAGGAAGGAGATCTGTATCAGATACAAGATGCATATTACGTTTATCCGTTTTTGCCGTGGTGCAGCTGGTCTGAATCACTACGGATGCTGTGGCGAGGGCCTCAGCTGCCAGACAGACTGGTTAACACTAACAGATAATTAATCCTGGTTTTCTAAATTGTCTAAATATGATCTTTTTCTGTATGCAGCTGTGGCTCAGCCAGACCATCTGCCTGTTCTACTCGTGTGCCATTTTCAAGTGGCTGGCTTTGAGCCGACCCCCCCCCCCATCACGCACATCATCCTCATCCCGTTCCCCCCTAGTGACAGACACTATCTCTGCTTTAATCCAATGACAAGTCTTGCAACTTCCCGAATTATTTTTCTTGTCTGTCTTCCCCACACTAATCTTGGCAGTTTTGAAAACTGAAAGGCACGGCAGGGAAGAGACATCGCAGGCTCAGGGCATGAGGTGAGCGCTGCAGCATCCAAGCCAAAATGCAGCACCAGAAGTGCATGTTTCAAATGCACAGGCAGTGGACTCAGTCAAGGTGGTAAGTAGGGTAACGGCTAAAACGGAGCGCCTATAGTGTGAAGCCTACTGTTTTGAGACCCAATCTTTGCTGTTTGGTGAGGACTTCTCGTCTGACCTTGTCCATGCTGTGGCCCAAAACAAATCACCGTATGTCTGAAGAGCGAAGTGATTTGGCAGCGCAGACCTGCCGCTGCGACCTTCGATCCAGGACGGCGCCCTCTCCGGCCTTTCCATCTGGCCTAATCCAGCAATGAGTAGATGCCGCATCCCTAATCCTGCCCAGGCTCTGGTGCCTTGGGAGTCCTGGAAAATACGGTCCCAGCGAGGAAAAGAAGCGCACTTTCGCCAGAAGTCTGTGGTCCCGTCGCTTCTTGCGACCGCATAAAGAATTAGTTTTATATATGCGAGTCTGCAGCAGCACTGAATACTTAGCGCATGACGAAAGCCAGACTGGAATCAATGTTTCCACACCAGCTCATTAAGTCATTGACTTCGTCTCCTTGTTGTTGTCGATTTGTTGGGCTTTTCCATGACCTTTACTTTACTTCCACGTCGTTTGGTGGATGTAGATAGCAGGATCGCAGTACAGGCTAATACCAGTGGGAACTCTTAAAAAGAAAGCTAGTTACACGAGTATTAAAGTGTCACACTGTCAGATTTTTCCCATTTGTAACAGCAACAAAGTGAACTGAAGGTCCTGTCACTTTTATTCAGCAAATATGGATATGCCTAGAGGTGATTCTAAGGGCTCAGGACTCTCCAACTCCCCTTCCCCCATGCCAGTATAATTTACCGCCATTACATTAGCGTGAATTTTATATTAATGATAGCAACAAAGAGAATTTAGTAAACACAAATCGTTGATTTTCAAGTTGGTGAAAAACAGAAAATGCAAATAAAATGTATTTGTCGTTGCAATGTACCATGTAGTCTTCTGCCCTCAGGGACCCCTTCCAGGCTCGAGGGCCCAAGGATATTGCCTGCCTTGCCTGTAGCTATGTAGCTATGCCTCGGGCTGTGCCTGTCCTTTCATCCCCAGGTTTGACAGCTTTTCTGGTTTTCCCAGCCTAGTCCGGACTGGCACAGGCTCATAAACAAAAAGCGAAAAGCTGACATCAGCATCTCAGACGCTTACCGTGGGAACCGGGAGCAGAGTCAATTCTGCAGCTTCCAGGGTGCATTGTCCAGTCTGCAGTGGCTTTATCGCGTATAAGACGGCTCAAGCCACCAACTTCTTTGCTAACAGCTGAATGCACTGACACGGATTGAACTGCACAGGAATCACAGTCTGGCAGAAGCATGACCAGACCAGCGTTGCTCAGACCGTCATGAACAACAGCCCATCTGCAGGAAGCGATTCCAGTAAATCAAAATGAGGTCATTTTGGCTTTGGAGTGAGGGGGAGGCGCTTATAACCCTTCGGGGGGGAGGGGGGGGGCAAAGTTGTCATTAGATCAATCCCATATGGACTTCAGATGTCACATTCGGGCAGAGTTTCAGCACCATGTCGAAAGAGAGGAGAGGCTTCCAGGGCGAATGGAAGTGAAGCGGGAGAATGAGATAGAATGTAGAGGTATGTCATCGAGGAAAAGAGGGGAGGCAGGTCAGGGAGGCGGAGCGGGAAGGAGCGATGATGAGGCGATAGAGAAGGCCGAGCGGGAAGATGCTTTTTCATTTTTGGGGAAGCACGTCTAGAAGTGGAGCTGGGCTGGGCCACGTACCAGCCGGTGAGCTGAGACCAGCATGGATCGACTCACCAGGCCATCGTTAATTCCCTCTCACCCGCTGCTAATAACTGTAGGGAGCTGAGCCGTCCTACGGTGGACTCTCCCACCGCAAAAAGCAGTAAAATGTAAATGAGAAGCAATTAACGACAATCTCCCTACTTATTTTCCCTGCGTGAGCCCGTCCTGTAGAATATAAAATTGCCTGTTTTATTGGAAACAGCAAGTAACCAGCAAATGACGGGAAGAGGGGGCCAACAGCACCTAGGCAGGGGAGGATCGCCGTGCCCCCCCCCCCCATTCCACTCTTCGGCTGAGTTTGTCCTCCATTACATCAGCACACTTGCAACAGACAGATTAGAGATGCACAACATTAATAAGCACCAGAGGTATGTGGATCCGGATCCGTGCCCCGGGCAAAGCCAGGCTGCGGGAGGCAGTGAGGGCGAGACGAGAACCCGCGAGTCTCCACAGACCGGCCTGTTCTTCCAGTAGATGTGTCTTTACCTGCTCTGTGTGAGCGCACATAGGCGGAGCGATTCTGAAACGGGAATCTGAACGCGGTTTTCAGCCGAAAGTCAAATACTCATGTTTTGAGGGTTGGGGTGTGTGTGTGTGTGTGTGTGTGTGTGTGTGTGTGTGTGTGTGTGTGTGGGGGGGGGGGGGGGGTTAGCA
>JAABNX020000015.1:0-15059 GCA_015163995.2 Mormyrus lacerda | reverse complement strand
TGGGGTAAGCAATTTTACTCTGGTGTTTTCTGCCTGTGCCCCCCCCCCCCCCCCCCTTGGTTCTCCTGCGTTATGGCAGACTGATTCCCACAAGATGAGCAGCAGGGTGGGATTGGACTGGGACTGCCAAACCTCCATGTCTGCAGAACCCATCCAGGGTTTACCCGTGCAGGACAGGCCCATGCACAAACCAAAATATCACAGAACCACCCAGCTCTGCCTCCTCCCCCAATTTCTACAGCCCAGCTGTAGACACGTGTGGATGTCAGAGTCCGTTTTGATCTGGATAGATAATCAAATAGCTAATTGGAAGATCTCATGGTCTGATCCCAGGAAATGTAGAGCGTGATAGTGGATCCTTTCATTAGGGCATCCTACCCTATGGCTTTAAACACGCCACTGAAACTCACAGCAGCCTGTGGATTGGACTGGAACTGGCATAGTTCACACTTCAAGATGGAACAGTGGAAAAGATCATACATCCTGGCAGGAGATGGGTCTCCTGCTCACTCAGAAGCCACATTCTTAAACAGAAGATGGAGACAGACTAAGAAGGCTGCAAGCCAAGCTTGAGAAATACAAAAGGCATGACTTGCGCAATTCTGGGAAGCGGTTAGACTTCTGGGGTGATCTGCTGCCTGAGTCATCTCCGCTCCCTTTCGCTCTCAGCTTCTGTTTGCATAACTCGCAAGAGTTTTTTTCTTGTAGGTTATGACACATATCAGCTGCACACCTGCAGAATGTCGTCAATCTCGAATGTCACACCTAAAAAGTGAATTTTAAAACCGAAACTTCCCACATAGGATCACCCATGAATTGGCATCACATGCTGCCAATGTAGAGCATCACAGAACGCAAATGAGGAGAATGTAACGTGGATGGAGCTGATGATGTCATGGGGGGGTGGGGCAGTGACCGGGAAGGCCATATTTGGTCGTGAGTCTGCGTGCCATAGTCAGTGGGAAATGGGCAGTGAGACTCTTGGGATTATAGCCATGTTTGTTTTCACAGAGAGAAATAATATACTCTCTCCCTGTTATACCGTGGCCCCCTGAAACCCCCTGGGCCCTGTACACACTTGGCTACCCCCCACCACCTCCAAAGCACGCTTTTGTCCTCTCTATGTCTTCCTCCTCTCTTTCTCTCTTTCACCACATCTTGATCTTTAGGCACCTTCCCGTCGAGTCCCTCTTCTTCATCCTTATTCCCCCTCCCTCCCCTCTGTGTCTATGCCTCCCGTCCGTGATTCTTCTGTGTAATTATTTACATCTCATTCTCCTTTGTCCCCAAATCTAGCTCGCTCTGGCTGCCTTGAATTCCTCGCTGTCCCTCTCGTCAGCTCTCCTTCGATCGCTCTTTATACCTCTCCTGGTCACGCTTCCCCTCTCTCTGGGATTCTCCGCTGTTGCCGAGTCAAGGCCTTCCCCGTTAAGCATTTTCCAGGCAGCAGCTACTCTCCAAAACCTCCTCTGGCCTAAGAGAGCGAAGTGCATACTTCTGTGAATGCAAACCAGATGTGAGACTCAAATGTATGTTGGTTTTTTCCCTTTCCAAAAAAGGGAAAAAAGTATATTCAAGGTCATGCATCTTAGCAGTACCGGTGGTGATAAAACAATAAATCCCAATCGATTTCCGCTTCATGTGGGTGCTGAATTCTTGTCTGCTCGGAGTGTGTCAGGGACAAGTGTATTTTTTTTCGGTGCAGCTTGTGAGGAATGCAGAGCTTAGCCAAAGAGAAGAGGATTGACATGGAGTCTATATTTAACATGGGGATAATTTTTTTTTTTGTGCTGCAGTGTGTCAACTGCTAAATAAACAAATGTACACTTACACACACACAAACACACCTTAGGTAGAACAATTCAGAAAAGTGTTTTAAGAACAGTGGTTCATGAATGCAGTTTAATATACGACTGCTTACCACTGGTAACACCACCTCGCACTGACACTGATAGTGGGCGCACACACACACACACTAGTCAAATGAGGAAGCTGCCCCCTATATGCATTCTTTGTTTGCCTTGCAACCCCTGTGTTGTTGGTGCCAACAGAAAGCAGCACAGTTGCATGATCATCTGTGCCAAATGCCACAGCAGCCCCGTGATGTGATGACGATGTCATCTTCCAGCAACTTTCAGCCACTACCTTTAGTGATCCCGTCATCCATTGCCACATAAGGAGTGTGATCCGATCTCGTCTTTGCCGCCTTTTACTGTAGCACATCAAAGTTTACCATTTGACATAAATCATGGCCATGGTAACGTAACATGAAGGTGGGACGCTTCCCAGAGGACACTAGTTAGAAGACCTGAGCTTAGCTGATGTTAAGCACCATTTTGAAGATCAAATGGAGCTTCACAGAAGTCAATGAGTGGCTGTGTTTTTAATTTAACATTAACGATAAGTAGCTTTTTCGTTTGCTTTATTTGAAGCAGACTGCCGTGCTTTACGTCCATATAAACAGCATTTCCTTCCTCTTAGTGGAGCCATAACATGTTGGCCATAGTCACAAGTGCAGATGTACGTCGGCTTGGCCTCTCGCCATGTAAACTTTGCCATCCTGCTTCCTCTCCTTCCTGTCCTTGACGCTGCACCACTTAATGCTTACCAGAGTCACCCTGGTGCGGGGGGAGGAAGTACTGGTGGGAGGCATTCCTGAGTCATCTTTGTTGAATTTCCATTGGGGAGGGGGTATGGACGGGGCCCCTCTGATGACTTGGCGTGATGGAGAACAGATTTTAGTCTGTCACTGGACCAGGCTCTCCAGGGGGTTCTTGAGGTCCAGCCATGCAAAGCTCCCCAGTGCATCCTGGGACAGCGTATAGCTTTGGCTCCTGGCTTTGAATAATACCAGAATGGCTAAGAGCACCTTGGGGATAATGCCTAGCAAGTACAGGCTGGGGGGGGGGGTCAGTCAAACGTTTCTTCTTAATCTGTTTTGCACCCCACATTCCATTGGAATGAACTTGCATGCATTTGGACACATCGTTATAACATCTGGCGGCATTTCAGTGATCCTGATGCAACGTCACCTCGGGGCTCTTGAGAGAGGAACTGAGGCACAGTGTCACATTAGCTAAGAAAGTCACGCCCCTGGGCGGAGTCAACCACTATGTTGTAAACAATCCACATGCTCACTTAACTCCACTCCCCACCTACGCGCTCTTGAAAATTACAAAGTAGAACTGGCACCCCTTGATGTTTACCGTCTCCCTCGTTTTGGGGCGGGTAGTCCCAAACGGCATAGGGCCATACTTATGTGCTTACCCGCATGAGAGGCCTGGGGCAGTAACATCACCTGCTCCTGGAGGAGCCTCGAATTCCGAGGCCTGAAATTACACAAGCTGATGTCTCTGGCCAGTCGCTCCTCATTAACTCTAAGCTAGCAGCTTCAGCTGCTTGAGAATGCAGCCTCAAGTATGTCTGTGCTATTCTCTTTGCAAGCGCCAGAATGCAGTGTATTCACGGGGCTAGTGAGTGCAAGCAAATGATCGGAAGAGAGTTGTCCATCTGATTCTTCATGACTCTGCCAGCTAGATCATTTATGCGGAACTCAGACTTGAGTCCTTGCTCGAATATGTGGCAGCAGTGACCCTTCCTGGTATGCGTGTTGTACGGTGCTGCCTGGTCTTTCTGTTTTACCACAGTCATTCGAATCCAATGTCAGACAGCTAAACCAGGACCAGTGTGTTCACACCAGCCAGAATCTTCATGCAAACACTGAATACACCAGCAATAGGTTGCAGGACTTTGGTACAAGGGGCAATTGTGTTGTACATGCACCTAAGTCTGGGACAATTTGACATGAATTTTCAGATCCTTCCTTGTATGCAGTGTTTTTTTTTCCTGCTTGGAATCTAGTGTAAAACATTTACTAGCCTTGCAGGTGGGGCTAGAGAAATCACTGAGCAAGCACAGAGCACTAAGCCTTGCCAGTAGACGTAGACATGATTGGGGAGGCTTTGCTGTCATTCAGGCTCAAGGAAATTCTACAAAAATACCCAGGGCTGCAGGTCATGACTTAGGCTATTTTCCCTAGAGAAGGATACAGATGGTTTACCCCAGGGCTGGTTTTAGAATTTCTTTTAAGGTGGGGGAGCAAAAGAGGGGCCATAATACAGAAGAGCCACCCTTATCATTATCCAATGATATATTTTGAAACAGTGAGTGACAGGGAAGGGGCATTCTAGTAGCCAATCAGCTTTCAGCTAGGGCCAATTCTCCCATTTCCCTGCCCCGGTATATGACCCTGGTATACCCTCTGACAGTGTATGTTGTCAGGAAACGATCACGGTTCAACTGCGCTTACTTAGGACATGAGAACAGCATCCACTGAGCAGCCCTAGACTAATGAGGAAGGGGGAGGGGCTGGACTTGGAATATATTATGGAATTACATGCCACCCCTTGCCCCCTCAGTTAGCTATTCATGTCTGTTTCCTGAACGTAGGAATGTCGCTTTGCTCTCGGAGGTCGTCGCCGGTGAAATGGCGCTTTGTGGATGTTCCTCGCCAGCTTCTGCCGAGCTTCCTGAACATTAGAGCGTGTGGGGAGGAACGCGGCCTTACAGTGGCCCCTGAGGCATGGTGGGCCACTTACTCCTAGCAGGAGCAGGAACCTGAAGGGAAGTCACAGAACTTCCATCACAGGTGTTTGGAGGAAGCCCACCCCCCAGGGCTGAAGCAGCAGAGCTTTCCGGGGGGATTTTTGAGGGTGGACATTCTTACAGTGTCAGTTGTCCTTTGATTACTCATCTTGTTGGCGTGTGACCCCTATCGCCCAGTGGGTCACATTGCATTGCACATGCTCCTGGCGCTCTCTGCAGAGCTGGAACTCCGGTTAGTGTGTAACCACAGAGCCGTGAAGTCCGGGCTTTCTGGGGTGAGGCTGCTTGCAGGACGTACTCATGCATGGCCGGGTGACTGCAGGCCGGAGGGGTCCCTGTGGAAGTCTTCAGGTCTTCATTTCCTTTCAACAAGTCTTGTTATTCCTTCCTCATGCTCAATTGCCACTCCTCTTCCCGTATTGATACCAGGTCACACGCCCACACGCTTTCACGGGCGCCGTCCAGGCTCGGTCAACTGGGGGACTTTGCCGATTTTATCGGCAGAGTCGCGCGAGTGGGCTGATACAGAATTCGGCGGGTTCCAGATGCGGGCACCGTCCCACGACCCCGACAGTCCAGCTTGGCCATCGCGAGGAGGAGGGACATATCGCCCAGCTCAGTGACCATAAAAGGAAATCTCTGTTGTCTGTTTCACACCTTCCTCTTTTTGAGGATTTGAGTTTCAAATGGCTAAAACGTTAAACTTGGCTGTCCTCTGGCTTGTTTTTTAGTGTCCTTTCAATCAAACAGAGGACTATCAGGAGCTGGAAAGTGTCCAGACCACAGAGCGGTGACAAAGTGGTGGAGGGTGTTTATCTGAAGGCTTTGATTTAGCACAAGATCTGGATTTTCAGTTCATCTGCTTGATGTATGCTGGGAAAAGAGAGCAACAGAACAACACAGGACACAGTGTGTGTGTGTGTGTGTGTGTGTGTGTGTGTCCAACTTCACCACAGCTTTGCCACACAGAACCTGGGGGCCCCTGGCTTCCAATGGTGGGAACTTCAGCATTTTGGGAACTGTTCACATCAAGCTCTTGTTCCACTCATACCACTTAAATGGGGGAGCAGTGCTTGGCTGCATAAAGCGTCGATAGTTGGCTTGCTGTTTATGGGGGGCATCCCAGTATAGGTCTGTTTGGTGGACAGACTGCCTTCTGTGCCCATTGTAAGACAACCAGGCAAGATGGCAATTCACAAAAAAACATATGGCAACTCAAAACCAGTTACTTGTATCCTGGTGTGTACTCGCATTGACTGGAATCACACCTGCGTACCCAGCTGTGGGATGTCCATCTGAAGGTGGAGACGGGGTCCCTGCACACTTGCACGCACACCTCCGGGCCATCTGAGGTTATTAATACACACTTTGTTTGCTCAAAAAAATCCGACACAATGGAGTTAAGTCCTGCCAGTGCTGCATAATTGATGAGGTGTTTGTTTTTGGGGGGGGGGAGGGGTGAACAGGGATAGACAAACAGAGCAGGTCACACACTTGGAAGGAAGACCATTGTTACTGACACTTCCAGAAGCAGTAGCAAAGAGGAGCAGGAGCTGTGGTGGGGGAGAAGATGGTGCAGTCACAGGAGATACGATGCTGAGTTCAGGCACGGGCAGCATGCTGGGGACAGCCCGCTTGGTGGCCGAGACCAGAGTCAACACGACACTCAGCTATAGGCCAATGCATGTCCACTCAGGCGTGTCACTTCACGGCGGTGTGTGGCTCCGCAGGTTAGGATGCTGTGCCTGGGATTGGGAGGTTTCTGGTCCAAATCCCAGAGTCTTCAGTCATTTTACTGTTGGGCACTTGAGCAAGTCCTTTAACTCATAATTGCTTCGGAGACTGTGTGACCCTGCTTTCTCATAAAAGCATACATCGCTTTGGATAAAAGGGTCTGATTAATAAACGTAAATAGTGGTTTATTGCACTGGGCTCCTTGATTAAGCTGTTTTGTATGTAAGATATGGTGATTTCAACTGCTTTCCCAAAAACAGGCAGAAGAAAGAAACAGTGACCCAAATGTGAAGGTCGCCGTGTGTTTCTGCCTTAGTTGTGGGGCAAACTATCAATACCACTTCTCTAGCTCTGGGGGGCTATATGGAAGGGGCCCAGAGCTTGGTCGGGGGGGTGGCCTTGAGTTCAGCAGGAAACTGGGGCTCATCAGCCATCTGCTTGACCTTGGGAAGGGGGCTACCGCCATCCTTCTTCTGCCTCTGACTTTATCAAACAGGAAGGGGGAGACCAAGGGGGGCACCAAAAGCTAGTGTTGTCCTTCTGTTGCTGCTTAAAAGTACAGGCTGGCGAGGGGGGGCCCCCTGTCAGTTACCTTGAAAAGCCGACTCCCCCTCCCCTCCCTCAAAAGTAATGGCTGCTTTAGCCATTTCGGGAATCCTGTTAACTATATCTGTCATGTACATTTCCAGAGAAAGACATTCATATCGTATTTCCATAGGAAAATATATAAACATAAAGAACATGGATTCTATTTCAAAAAGTAAGGTTCCTTATTTGGTGTCTACCAGGTCTTCCTGTTTTCCAGCATCGGGGGAATGTTGCCCAGTGAAGGAAACAGGATGCCGTGATTTACCTCAGGAATGACTCGTCATGACGACTGGGCATTGGGTGTTCGAGATCCTCGGGTGTGCTAACCGTCCGGTGGTAGAGAGGGTCAGAGTCAAAGCCTAATATGGCCACTGAGGTTCTCAAATTCTGTCAGTGTCATCTACAGCTTTCGGAGTGGAACAAAGGCCGCTGCTCTGTGGACTTAAAGCCCATTTCCAAAGGATTTGCTGCCAGTGACCCAGCATATTTGTGTTTTCACTGCCTTCCACCCCAAACCCAAACAGAGCGATGACTTTACGGCAGGGGCTTTTCAGCTGGCGTTTCTGCAGTGAAGCAGTGTGTGAGAGCTGTTTGAGCAGTAGATTACCGGGCCAGCCCATGGCACCAGCTGGGTCTGGCGACCCCCCTCCCATCCCATCCACCCCCAAAAACCTTGCTGGCTCTGTTTCTTTGTTTGCCAGGATTAAATCACCCTTTTCTCTCTTACGGTCCCAAGTGCCACCCAGGCACTGTGCAGATTTACGATCCGGCTGCCATGCTGGGGCTTGTGACCCTGGGACACTATGTCACACTTCTGTGTAACACTGTCATCTCTATAAAGAATGAGAAAGGCACAAACATGGCCCTGCCCCCACAGTCCTTTAGCATGCATGCTGAGACAGACACACACACACACCACCCAGGCACTGTGGGATTAATGCCTCCGGTATTTCGGTGTGTACAGAGCAGGCCCATCTCGCTGAGTCACTGAGTGTTACACGAGACTGAAATCTGTTGCGGTCCCTAGTACATCATGAGGAACAACTGTGAGAATTTGTCTGGAGTGTTATTCTCTGAGCAATCTCTCCCCCCCTAACCAGCACCAAACTTCAGCCAGCAGAATATTCTGGTAATGTGGGGTGGGGTGGGGGGGAACGTCGTCCCTTGCCGGGCCTGCTGACGTCACCCCTGCTTCATGTCCGCCCCAGCTGCTCTCTGAAGCCCAC
The DNA here is from genome assembly GCA_015163995.2 of Mormyrus lacerda. Taxonomy (NCBI): domain Eukaryota; kingdom Metazoa; phylum Chordata; class Actinopteri; order Osteoglossiformes; family Mormyridae; genus Mormyrus; species Mormyrus lacerda. The sequence goes on along the minus strand of JAABNX020000015.1, from coordinate 6,906 downwards.
TCCTCTGGCATGCTGTGTTTAGATATGACTGAAATTAAAAAGAAAACAATGGCAGCCCAGAATACTGTATTTATACTGCAGCCATTGGAATCTTTGTCAATATAACAGCGATGGCTTGGATCCTTTGAATACACAACATTCCTGATGGGGAGGGGTGCTAACTGGGGCTGCACACAGAGGGCCCGCTCATTGTACCACAATAACCAGGCCATCACTGCCTTAGCGTCACGACAGGCAGGACCTGTAGTTGAACCTGAAACCTTGTCCCCCCCAAGCCCCCCCCGCCGCCTTCCGGAACGTTCCAGACAAGGCACGTGGGTGTGATAGCTCTGAGCAAAGTGCAATCCCTGGCAGGAGGTATGTCTGGGAAACCCTGAGACTTATTCGGTTGTGTGGGTGAGGGTGTAAGCGCCGTGCCGGCTCAGGATCGAGTCTCGCGGGGTCACCGGGTTCAAATGCTGCCCCCCCCCCCCCATCTAGAGAGTCACAAAGGACATTCTCAGACTTTCCGATCCAGCTGATCCACCTTCCTGGGGAGTCGCTCACCACGGCTGCAGTAATCATCACCCATTAGTGACCTTGTGAATGCCGTGTGTTGCAGGGGACCAGGCCGGGGGCGGAGCAACATGAGCGAGAGGTTCGACTGCGACCACTGTAAGGAGTCCCTCTACGGGCGCAAGTACATCCAGGCGGAGGAGCAGCCGTACTGCATTCCCTGCTACGACAGCCTGTTCGCCAACACCTGCGACGAGTGCAAGGAGCTGATTGGACATGACGCCAGGGTGAGCCCCACCTACCTGTGCTCTACAAGGGCACCAGCACTCCTGCAGTCTAAGCCAGAGAGCCGTAGGTGGTGCCATCCCAGGTGATGCAGTGTTTCGTTTCCGGGGGCAACCTTGACCGTTTCATTAACCTGCTGTATAAAGGGACAAAATTGTAAGACAGGTCAATCACTGTTGGGGTGGCACGATGGTGCAGTGGTTAGCACTGTTGCCTCATATCTCTGGGATCTGAGTTTAGTCTCTGCCTGGGTTACACACAGGTGTGCCTGTGTGAGTGAATGGTGTGCGACTGTGCCCTGTAATAGGTTGGCACCCCATCCTGGGTTGTTACCTGCCTTGCACCCAGAGCCTCTGGGATAGGCTCCACCCCCCCCCAAAACCCTGAGTAAAACAAGCGGTTTCAGAAGATGGATGGAGGTCAATCACTCTTAATGATGATGAAGACCAGTGGTGCCATAGGGAGGGGGTGTCAGTTAGGATGGAACATAATTGGATTGGTCTGGGTTAGGGGTCCAATATGATATGCTTTCATGGAGTTCAACAATCTCTAGCAGCGCCCCCTGGTGAACAGAGTATCAGTATGCAATAGTATTCATCTTAACAATCACTGCTTGAGGGGTGAGACCTTTTTTTGTAACCCCCCCCCAATGCAAAATTTACACATGAATTTTCATATGATCTGCAACTTAAAGTGGACAAAACACATTGTCTTGTCAAGTCTTGTTACGACCCACAGTTTGAGAACCACTGCATTAGGACAAATGAGCGACCAGGGAGTTAGACAGGGAACAGAGGAAAATCAGACTGGTCAGCCTCAGCCCCCCTGTTCTCCAGCAACCCCCCCCCCCCCCGATGGTGTGTGGAAATCTACCAGCCAGCCATGTCACCTCCTGTTTTTCACCCTCCTCCGTGATATTGGAGCCAGGAGCCCTACACACTTCCCCATTTGGGAGTGGAAAGGTTGGCGCGTCCGTCGCCATCGGATGCGGTCCCTCGCAGAACATCAGGGAGGGACTGACCGCGTTAGCCGTTAGAGTCCTGTTAGCAGCTGTCGGCTTCCATCATGGTGAGGCGAACAGGGAACTGGAGGAATCTTCAGCTTTTTTCCGGAGGTTTTTGAACATGCAGCTGAAGCTGCTGAGATGCAGTATCAAGCCCAGTTTTCCCACTGGCTCCTAAAATGCGTCTCCTGATGGCATCACTGCAGTTTGTAGCGTACAGAAAGTTGTGCTCAACTTTAGCATATTATGGTGAAAAATTCAGTTCCTCCTAAACACTGCCTGCAGTCTCAGGCAAAATGGAGACAGTCTAACCAGCGCTAACCAGCCATGGCGGTGCCGTTTCCAGGAGCTGTTCTACGAGGACCGGCATTACCATGAGCACTGCTTCCGCTGCTTCCGCTGTGACCGCTCGCTGGCGGACGAGCCCTTCACCAGCCAGGATGACTCCCTGCTATGTAACGACTGCTACTGTAACGAGTTCTCCTCCAAGTGCGTCGCCTGCGACAAGACCGTCATGCCAGGTACACACCCACCCGCCTGAAGCCCACACGGTCGCATTGATTTCACGCAGTTCACTGCTGTCAGCCATTATTCATCTGCGGGACTGAATCAAGCAAATGTGCGGCTCAGCTGAGACCGGAAGGCTGCAGATTCAAATCTAAACGTTGGCAGAAAGAATTCAATGTTGCGGCCTTGAGCAGAGGCCCTTAACCCTCAATTGACCTTTGGGGGGAAAAACATGTTTTTTTTGGTACACAGTTACCAGCGGTCGAGGACATTCACCTGTCCAGATATCAAAGGAAGGCCTCTAGCATCATAGGAGATCTTACCCACCCTATACAACATCTTCTTAAGCTTCCCCTCTCTGGGAAACGATATAGGGCTGTTCATGCACAGCTTCGTGTAGTTCAACATTACAACTATCAACTATCTGTCTTATATGAAGTATTTTGTGTAAATATATATGTTTAAAATATTTCATGTTGACCACCCTGAGGTAGTATATGTTGATTATGCTGCTGCTCTTATTCTAGTGTGATAATGTGTGTTTTGCATGCCATTTATAATGGGAAGCTCAGGGAATGCCACTGTAATCTGGTTGTTTGCTGTCGCTCAGTGATACAATGACAATGAAGTCTTTTCATGTCTTTTGTCAGCCTTTTAGCATTAGCATTCTAACCATTATTTTAGCATTGGCATTCTAACATTAGCATTTTAGAAATGGCAATCTTACCATTATCATTTTAGCATTAGCATTCTAACAGCATTTTACCATTTATGTACATCGCTCTCCTGCCTTACTGAATTTACAGCGCTGCAGAGACATACCCTGCAAGCTATGCCCTCTCTCCCCCCCAATACAAACATGCACACATTTTTTACGTAGCGTAGGTGGTCAATGAAAGTTCATGTGAGGCACACATAAACATGTAAATGAGGGGTAAACAGGACTGGTGTTAAATTGGCATTGAAGCCCTCTGTCCCCAGGTTCGATGTCTGAATCAAGTGAGAAGCAGGGGACATTCAGGTCAGTGTAGAAAGCACTGGCTGATCTCCCTGCACCTGCATCAGCATTTATACCTGTCCTCCCACACACATTCACACAGGGACGCGGAAGCTGGAGTACGCAGGCAGCACATGGCATGAGGACTGCTTCGTGTGCCACAGCTGTGGGCAGCCCATTGGTTCCAAGTCCTTCATCCCTGACAAGGATGAACACTACTGTGTGCCCTGCTACGAGAACAAGTTTGCCCCACGCTGTACACGCTGCAAGCAGGTTAGTCCCCCCCCCGCAGACCCCGTACGTGTTACACATTGTAGGCCGGAAGGGGAGGTACAACCATACAGCAGTAACCCGTAGATTGTCAGAAAACCTCAGAGACCCGACAGAGTGTACGAGTGACTCATGAAGGTGGTGCTGTCTGGTAGAGAATAGGATTGTCTAATTACCACATAGACACTTAATCATTAACTACCCAGGCCTGACACCTGTTATTCTACACGCAGCCCTCTCGTGTGGGCCTGATAGACTGTGGATGACATATAATGGATGACTTCCATGACTGTGTGGACAGCACGCAGGTGTTTTCTGGGCCGGTCCCCATTTTAGAGACGCGTCAGACGTGACTCAGCCTTGTACTCCGCATTTCCAGCTCCCGCGTCTGACTCTCTGATTGGTGGCAGGTGTTGGCGAAAGGGGGCGTGACTTACCGGGACGAGCCGTGGCACAAAGAGTGTTTTGTGTGCACGGGTTGCAAGATGCAGCTGGCCGGCCAGCAGTTCACTTCCCGTGAGGACAGCCCCTACTGCCTCAAGTGCTTCGGGAACCTCTACGCCAAGAAGTGCGAGTCATGCAGCAAACCCATCACAGGTATGGCCCCGCCCCTGACCACACCCCCAACTCATCTGGTCCGACCCCATGCTGTGTATTGTAGCCCTTTAGTTGTAGCTGTCAAGGTATAATAGGGTCCATACTAATGATCAAATGGAGCCCTTTCCTCTCCTCACCACAGTAACCAGAAGTTAGGAGAGGATATGATGAGCTAACGCAGGTGTTCAAGGAGGTAACCAGCTCTGTTTGGTTGAACAGGTTTCGGAGGGGGCAAGTACATCTCGTTTGAGGAGCGTCAATGGCACCAAGCCTGCTTCACCTGTTCACGCTGCTCTACATCGCTAGTGGGCGCTGGCTTCTTCCCCGACAGGGACCAGATCCTCTGCCGTGACTGCAACAGTAATCTATAAGCCCCGCCCCCAAGTGCACATGACCACCCACCTCCCAGCAGGCCACGCCCACAGCCACATCCCATGCCTACTGCACTCCGCTCAGCCATCAGATGCCTCCCAGTCGCTGTGTCTTAAAAAAAAAACACTTACTCTCTTTAAAGAGATCGCTTATTATTATGATAATAATTGCTATTATTTTTGTTTTCTGGACTTTGGGTAGAACTGTAAAACACAAATATTGTTCAAAGCAGGATCCTGTAAATTACTCTAAATTGCCATTTAAGTAGAAAACACATGACAGAGCCCGATTTGAACCAGTTTTTTTGTTACACCCGCCAGATATATTTATTGGATGATCCCACAGCGCCTTCAGTTTTAATTCTAACCATATTGTCTTGTCGGGGTTGGAACTTTATTGGAATAGAGCACCGATGTTGCGTCTTGCTGAAAGTCTGTTTGGGATGCAATGGCTACCGTATCCAGACCACTGGCACTGTTATCCCGGCAGCATCTCTATGTATCTTTAATTAAATCCACTTTCCCTATGCTCAGCTGGGGAATTGGACTTTAGTAAGTAGTCTGAGGTCTCTGGGGAAGGTCCAGATGGACAGGAAGCTGCAAAAAGGTCCGGATCCATCGGCCATCTCTGATCTGGCTGCCCTTAGACTTCAACCCGCCAGCTGACACCAAACCTAAGGCAGAGCAGGACTTCACTGTCGTGTGCAGTTGCCGCGCACACTGCGCTTTGCCAGTGGCCTCTTGCTTGTGTTTTGGTTTGACGGTGCCCCTCCGAACCCTCCGGTTGTTCTCGTGTTTGCGTGAATATGTACTAAGGACGTGACACTAATGCAGCTCAGCTTTTCCACGAGAGCCCCAGCGTGTGTTCCAGGCGACTGGCTGCGATTTCACACTTTTCTAATGCTCTGGGGGCCTTTGCCGTTCATTGACAGGAGACCGGGCACACACTGCATCTGTGGTAGCGACACGGGTATAGAAGATTGAAGGCCATTGTGTGCAAACACTGTATGCTCTTCCACTGCGTCATACTTAAAAAAAGAGAATGAAAATGATATTGAAGATATCAAAACAAAGACCCAAGTGAAGCATGGCCATGTGTGGGTTTATGTGTCACACGTGCACACGCACACACACGCGCACACACACACACACCCCAACAGCAAGGCGCTGAGTCATGAGGACCATCACTCCCTTATACCGCCTTCAGTCCACTTTCTGGCATTAGGTTAATGAGCTCTACATAAATCCTTTCCTTTTAAAACTTTGTTGCTTTTATTACAAGTACTATTACCAATACCGCCATTGCCGTTATTATTATATGTTAAAAGTGTTTGGGCTAGCCCCAGTAAATTCTGCAGCAATGTGTCTATGAGATGACTAATTTTATGCATGTTGTTTTAATAAGAGAAATTGTTATTACTGCTATTTTTAATGATAATTTTTACATGGTCACCTATGGAGAATTTCATAGAAATGCATAGAAATTATATTCATATGTATATTCCACTCTTTTGAGCTTTGATGCTGGTAATTCAGAGTTTACCGATGTGATTTTTACTTATTGAATTTGGGGGAAAATATTCCTTCGATTTTAGAGCACAAACTCAACAACGTTTTCAACTTTGAACCAAAAAGAACTATTGTGCCATAAATGTTGCTCTACACTATATGTATGAAAGTGTATATGAATAAATTTGAATAAAAAAAAATGCATCTTTTCAAAGATTTAATGTTACTGTGCATTTTTATCATTTCTGTTAACTGGAAATGTTTACCACAGGAAAACAGCTCAACTTGACGGAAACATTGCGGGAACATTCTGTTTAAGCTAGCGAAAGACGCCCGACTCTCATCAAACGCACATTTTTTCTACTTTTTATCCCTTTTTCTGAGGACCGAAGAATTCCAGACATGTGAAAGGAAGAAACATTTCGACCACCACATAATTAACCCCTTAAAAATGCATCTGTCAAAAAAAAAAAGATTTTACCACCATAAAGCGCAAATTAAGAAAGTGGACATTTTTCAAATACTTTTCATTCAGTGTCGAACTTCAATGGCCAGCCAGGTACCATGTATCGCTGGGTTACTCGAACAGGATGAAACTAGCACTAAGCTGTTAGAAATGTTGGACCCTGTGGTAAGTTAGAGTACCTGTGACCAGCACAGGAGTCTCCAAGCAGCGGGGGAGGGGTTAAACTGCCGGGCACATGTCTGTCACAAACTCACCGACATCCAGAGCAGCACATGTGCTCCCGTCCCAGCCTCCCCTCCTCTGTCACAGTTTTTCTCCAAAAAAGGAAATGGAAAACTCAGAAACCAGGGAGGGGGAGGCTAACTAGAGAGAAGGGAAAGGGGGGATGAAGGGGCTGGGGGGGGAA